>CM021100.1:491513754-491610707 GCA_007115665.2 Sequoiadendron giganteum | reverse complement strand
TCACCCCACACCCTCACCCTCTCCCTCTCCTTCTCTCCCCATAGCCTCTCCCTCACCCTCACCAAATCCCTCTTTCCCCCTTCCTATCTCCCTCTCCCTCTCCCTCTCCTCCTCCCGCACACTTTTCCCTCCCTCACTCCACTCCCTCGCCCTCTCTTCCCCCCCTCACTCCCTCCTCGCTCTCTCTCTCAATTACCCTCATTCTCACCCTCCCCCTCCCCCTACCCCTGCCCCTTTCCCCTTCCCTTCCTCCTCACCCTCACCCTCACCCCTCTCTTTATTATAATTTTAAAAAATGATAAGAATATTAAATTAATTTAATCATAAAATTAATATTTAACAATGTAAAGTGAGAATTAAAATAAAAGACGCCTAAAACTCATTATATTTAAGAGCTATGCAACAGAGAGAGCTTGTAACACCCCACCACGCAACCCTAGAGGAAGTTGCATTTAACTACTTAAACGAAATATATATATATTTTTTAAAAGGATAAATAATTAGTATGTTAATTAATTAATGCCAACAACCTCTAAGGTTACGAGACAAAGGTTATATAGAACCTCAACAAAACAAGAACATAAACTATGACAATTATTTAATCAATAAATTAACACATACATTCCAAGTAAGATGAAATAACAAGCATAAGATAAGATTTTTGATTTCATTAATCCATTTCATTAAACCATAAGGTTACAATCTCTCATTCCCTGAATGAGGCAAATGAATACCTAATTACAATTATGAAATTCCACCTTGATAACATAGAGGGGTAAAGATTACAAGAATAACTGAATGGAAACAAGTAAGAACTGCAACAAAAACAACCATGAGCTCTCCAACTGGAAGTCTCATCCACAAGGACATGAAGAAGGAGCCCAACGGATCAAGGTGCATGCCACCCAACCAAGTGGAACCCAAAGGCCCACCCCCCGTGCTAGGAGATAGTAACAAGAATTTCTATCCAAGGACGTCTACCTCTAGAAATAGGCTAACATAACCATACAGAAATAAATACAATGACATCACTGACACAAGGTTACAATGCTTCCAGAATTATATAATCAACTACATCACTGATGCAAACATATTGTTGACCTAGGAGAAGTGTCATCACAATGTTACATAGGTTACCTTGGCGAGTCTTCCTAGGTCTCGGCACGCAAAATGGGTTATCCTGGTAACCTCTAACGACTCCCGGTCCCTCATGTAAACCAATGCGAAATCAATTACCTTCCGTAGTGACAAGGTAATGATCTTGCCATTCCAGGCCTTCCCATCTCAACCCAAGTCTTTACAAGCCCTTGCATGCATGAGCGAGGCATAATTATCTTATTAAGTTTTTGATGCTCCCAATAGATTAATTTAGTTATCAATGGATTAAATAGCTTGTAATGTGTTACCCTGGCATCACTTCATGTGCCGGCCCTCGTTACAAGCCACTCCCCTATGACAACACATGGAATAGCTCCACAATCCCAAGGATACTCAAAAGCGACACACAACAAAGTTGTTCCAACCACTCCAACTCTAGGAGGTATAACATAGAACAGGGCCACTCCTTACAAGGAGATACGAAACCCATAATCCGCCCTAATACCAGAAACACAATACACCCCCATTCGTGGAAACCGGGTAATGATTGACAACATAATACACGCTTCCCAAGGGTACAAAATAGGTTGACAACCTGACATGACAACCCACCATAAGAAAGGACCCTATCTGGAAGACTTACAAGTACCATGCCCACATAGCCCAATCACGACACGAACAGGTCAATAATCAAGATAAAAATGAAATCCTACTTTGGGTTCACTAAACCCATTTCCTCATTAATATTCAATAATTCACCGCATTTAATAAATCAGGAAAGGAATAAAATTCAACTCCAATGTTTAAATTTCACTATTGTTCAATGATATTAGGAATTGATTAATATCTACATTTCAAGAATAAACGTGTAGAAGTTAAACAGGTCTATGGAAAAATCATCTGTTCACTAATTAAGACGCCAACATATTTCCTGGCAAATCATGCTTAACATTTCAAAATGTCATTGATTTAATATTAATATTTTAAGAAACATGCCATAGTAAAATATAAATTCAATTTGCCCAGGAAAATAATTCCCCCTTGCAAAAGCAATTAAGAACTATTTAATTAATTAATTATTTCTCCACCTTTATTCCCAATTTCACTAATGTAAAAAAAAACATATGCCCTATTATTATTATTATAGTATGATAAATATTAATATTTTAATAATTAAATATTAATTTTATAATATTATCAATAATAAATTTCATTATTAAATTAATATTAAAATAACACATATATTATAATATTATATATTAATATTAAATACTAATATTTAATATTATAACATATATAATATTTAATATTAAAATAATCATAATAAAAAAAAAGAAAATAAATAATAATAAAATAAACAACAGCGAACCCTAAGTCAAAGGGAGGTCTACCTACCTAGCCGCACCTTCTTGGCCGCACACCCCATGGGCGGCTATTTTTACACACAGCCAACCCCCATGAATGGGAGCGACTGTGTGTAAACATAGTCGTCCTCCTTGGACGGTTGTGCGCAGATGGCAAGGGCGGACAGTGGTGGTAAGGTGGGGGTGGGGTGCACATAGGGCACGACTCCCCTCACCCACCTCCCATGGGGGTGCAGTGGGGGTCAAGCCCCCTGTGCCTCCCCTATTTTTTTTTTTTTTTAATTTATAATTTCGTGTTTTTTTTTAAAAACATAGACATACCATTTTTTTTATAATAAAATTTTATATTTTCATTTTTGAAAATTAAAGAAATGGGGGCATGACCTCAACCCCAACATAAAAAAAAACAAAGATATAATTATATATATATAAATTTTACAAATAGATTTCCAATGAAGATAAATTGACGAGAAGAATATTTTTTCTTTTTTTTTAAAGGTGAGATTTTTCACAATAAACTCAATTTTCCATATGGGTTTTTTCCATTGCAATTCACAACAAAAATATTGAAAACATTTTGCAACCAGATTTTCAACATCAACACATTTAAATTTAAATTTCCAAAAACAACAAAACAAAAGACAAGAACCTGGTAAATTTTGAGTTTGAAGATGACTAGATGATGATTAACTTTCCCTATTGCTTCCAATCCAATTCCTCAAGATTTTTCAACTCCAATCAAAAAAACCCACAAATTTGAAAAATCCTTCTTTTACAAATTCCAATTTTTCCTTGAAACTTCAAGATCCCCCAAAAATTATCAAGCAAATTCAAACACATAAGGATTTTTCCCTAAACCCAACAACCCTCATAAATTTCAGAAAACAAAAATGGAAAATATCTATTTTATGAATTTTCAACTTTTCAACTTGACTTTTAAATTCATTTTCCTTTAATTTTCAATTTTGCCCAAATATGCATAAAATTACTAGAACGAGTAATTTAACTATTACAACATTATAAATTTAATCAAATAATAACATGGATTTACTCAACGATTAATTCATTTAATAATTAGATTAAATTAAAAATAAAATAAATTACATCTTAACATAAATCAACAAAGTAATTTCCAATTTAACTATAAGAGCATATATTTTACCATTTTCCTAGCTTGCACAATAAACTTGAATTTAAAGCTAGAAGACCCAAATAAGACAACTTAACCCGACTAACACTAGAACACACTAGGACTAGGGTGACGACTCAACATGAAAATCCTAGCAACTATCTTTGAATCAGATTTCGTTGGGCAATGGACACGCTCGAACCTGTGAAACCACGTGGAGTCGATGTCCTGTACTTGTTAACCTGCAAACACAAAATATATCCACATGCAATAATATCTCATAAATAAGGCGCACCGTGAAGAGGAAATCACGAGATCGCAGGGCACTCGCAAGTGAGTGATGCAATACCGTCCTCTTCACCAATACAATAGTTCTAACTAACGCATCAATATAGCAGCATAATCGAAAGCATGAAACATCATAAATTAAACATCCACATATGCTAACTCCAAACATTCCATAATAATCATATCAAAATACATCACGATAAAATAGTAATCCACTGTAATCAAGTATGTAGTCCAGGTACAACACCAAAACAATAGCATAGAAAGGAAACAACATAGTTCGCACAATAGAGAAAAACAGAGGGGTGTTATAGAGCTAGAAAGGAAATACGAACAACAACCATACCTGAGCATTAAGTAGACTTATGGACGATTTTGTGGTTCTTCCGAGCTATTTTGTAAAGTCTTCATGTTTATCACCTTGTTCAGCAAAGCTTCCTTTTCACACAGGATCAATCTATTCATCAGTAACACATAATGGTGGGTTCTTTTTCTTGGCAAATGTCCATAGCCATGAGGTTCCTAAACATCACAGGGACATGATGGATGGAACTCCATCGTAGGAATTAAAATTCATTCCATTCTTGTGTAATTATGTCGCAGAAGCTATGAGGTAGATGGGTAATCAGAAATATGTGCAGATAAAATCTACAAGGGGAGGTAAAAGACATGAACTGAATGTAAAGAAGAAGGGATATGAATATACCACTCTAATATCAGTGCCCACTCCACAAACTAGAAACATCAACAGAAATGTGATGAGAAACTCCAAAACAAAGGACTGTAAATTTGATCTAGAAGACACAGTTGCTGCAATGTGTGCTATATTTCCAAACACCAATCTGAGAGCAAATCCAACAATAATTGACCCAACAACTTGGGCTGCTATGTACCCTGGAACCGGTGATTTCAATGCAATTATAAAACACAATGTCAATTCAAGCATAACCATATTAACACCCAATGTCAATTCAAGCACAACCATGTATTCATATCTTAAAAGGAATTCCATATGGTTTATAGCAATGGCTAAATTTGAGAAGCCAACATACCCATATTAAAACCCAATGTCAATTCAAGCATAACCATATATTGAAGTTAATACAAGAATTCCATACAGCTGATAGGAATGGATAAATTTGAGAAGCCAACAATACCCAAATGAAAAATATTGCATACAGACCTCCTACACTAGAAATCTCTTGATAGATGTAAAGGCCAGTGTAACTGTAGGGTTGAAGTGAGCCCCAAAGATATGACCAACATAATAGATCAATGCCATCACTTCTATCCCCCACACAATTGACACCCCAAGATGAGTTATGGAGCCATCAGTCTTCTTGTCAAAAAGAACAACACCACATCCTATGAAGATCATGAAGAATGATGCTATAACTTCTGCTCCAACCTTCAATCATGGAAAATCAATATATAAGAATTAGAATTCACTTATGACACTAAAATGTAATATATAAAAAAAAAATTAAAGAAAATTTCAGTTAAAAGACAGTCAAGAAGAGAAAAAAATGGGAGAAGGATCACCCCTAATATCTCTTATAAATATGGGTCTAAAAATCCAATAATTAACCTTACAACTCATGAAGGACTTAATCTATTTAAAATAATAACCCCCACGAGGTATTTCAAAAATTAGATCTAATAGAACGTAACTTCCTTTAATATTATTAAGAAATAATAAATTGAACTTACTGAAATAGAGAGATTTGCGTATGGCGAAACAAAGAAATCTGCTATAAATTTAAAGAAGAGACAAAAACCTGGAACGCGAGATTATTTTCAAGATTTAAAAAAAAAACAAATGCAAAACACACAGAGCTGCTGCTCTGTTTTCCAGTCAAGCTAGAAATGCCCAAATGTTAAATGCGGAAAACAACAAGGACACATGCAACTTTGATTCACTATTAATCAACTGGAAATGACAAAACATAAAACAAACTAAGTACTAGAAGCTATTACAACTTTCTGGGAGCAATCAAAAACTGCTCAACTAGACTGGTAATGATCAGGAGCAATCACTGCTCTTACAAAATAATAAACTGCTATTGTTCAGGAGTTGTTGAAAGCTCACAGTGAGTGTTCTTCTTATAGTCTGCTGCTGCAATCTTCTTCTCTGACTTCTTCTCTCAACTTTTCCCAACTCTCTTCTCCAACTAACTTCTACAAACTGATAGAATGATCTGCCTTCAATTCAGTTTGTCCAAGACAAACATTCCCCCCTAAATTTTGAAATCACCTACCTCGGTAAATGCCAATTTCAAAATCAGCTACCACAATCAATTCTAGAGCTGA
Source organism: Sequoiadendron giganteum (assembly GCA_007115665.2). Taxonomy (NCBI): domain Eukaryota; kingdom Viridiplantae; phylum Streptophyta; class Pinopsida; order Cupressales; family Cupressaceae; genus Sequoiadendron; species Sequoiadendron giganteum. The sequence goes on along the minus strand of CM021100.1, from coordinate 491,604,518 downwards.
CAGGAGGTGCAGGAAGGATCCCCAAAATAGAAGGGCCCCTAACAGGTAGGTGAAGGCTGTAGGGGCATTGGTGAATGAGCAAAGGCTCAGGAGAAACAATAAATTCCAACACTCCCCCTTTGTCCCGAGCTGACAAAACAACATGATCAAATCTGATCTAGATCAACAACGCCCAATCTGCTCATTAGGCACACAAAACTGTCAATGCTCAAAGGCTTGGTGAATATGTCTGCTAACTGTTGCTTAGACCTACAAAAATTCGTTTTAATCTCACCATTTTCAACCAATACATGAATGAAATGATACCTGATTTCAATGTGCTTGCTTCTTCCATGAAACACAAGATTTTTCATCAAAGCTATTGATGAAACATTGTCACAAAAGATCACTATTCCATGCTCTTGTTCTTCTTTCAATTCTGCCAAGATTCTTCTCTGCCAAATAGTCTTACATGCTGCTACATTTACTGCTATATATTCAGCTTCGATTGTTGATAGGGAAATAATAGGTTGCTTCTTGGAAGCCCAAGAGATAGCACCCAAACCCAAATGAAATACATAGCCCGAGGTGCTCTTCCTATCATCCAAACTTCCTGCCCAATCACTGTCAATGTAACCAACCAGCCCATATTTTTTTGTTGTTGTGTACAACATGCCATATCCTTTGGTACCATTCACATACCTTAGGATTCTCTTACCCGCCTGCCAATGGGTGTCTCTTGGAGTCTCCATGAATCTAGAAATCAGACTCACTCCATGCATTATAGCCGGCCTAGTTGCTATCAAATACATCAACCTTCCAACCAAGCTTTTGTACATGGTCAGATCCACATTGCTACTGCAATCTTCTTTCCTCAACTTAAGACCTATGGTTGTTGGTGTTGGGGAAGGCTTGCTCTCAAGCATTCTAAACCTCTTTAAGATTTCATTTGCATACTTCTTTTGAGAGATAAAAATACAATCATGCATTTGTTTTACTTCTATGCCAAGAAAATAACTCAAGAGACCTAAATCTGTCATTTCAAATTCTCTTTTCATGGCCTTTTTAAAATCAGCAATGAGGAAATCATCATCCCCAGTAAAAAATAAATCATCTACATACAAAACAACAATTAAAATATTACCATTTGTTGTCTTGATGTAGAGAGTGGGCTTTCCATCACTTTTGTTAAAGCCGCTGCTCATCAAATATAAGTCAATCCTACTGTACCATGCCCATGGAGCTTGCTTCAGCCTATACACCTTGTGTTCTTGGCCTGGAACTTCATATCCAAAAGGCTGCTCCACATAAACCTCTTCTTTCAATACTCCATTAAGAAAGACAGACTTCACATCCATTTGAAATGCCTTCCATTTGTGTTGGGCAACAATAGCTATGACTATCCTCATAGTCTCCATCCTAGCAACAAGGGAAAATGTCTCATAATAGTCTCTTCCAAACTGTTGTTTGGACCCCTTGACAACTAATCTTGCCTTGTGCCGGTGTATTCTTCCTTCGACATTTCTTTTAATCTTATAGACCCATTTTACTCCAATGGATTTCTTGCTTGGAGGCAATTCAATCAGCTCCTATGTATTGTTTCTTTCTAATGCATCTATTTCCTCATCCATGGCTTCACACCATTTATCCTCTTTCACAACTTCTTCAAAATAAATTGGATCATTGTGAGAAAATAGTGCAAAATTCAGACTCTCATCAAATTAATCATCATACCTTTGATTTTGGTAGATCTCCCTTAGACTCTTGGTCTTTCTTGGCATTAGGGAGACGAAAGTGGGCTATGAAATTTTAGTGCTACTGTTGTTTTGCTGAATAGGCTAAAACTGGAGTGATCGGGAGCTGTCAGGAGCTCGTTAGGAGCTATCGGGAGCTCGTCCGAAACAGTCAAGAGCTCATCGGGAGCTATCAGGAGCCGAATTTATGGCTATCTATGGCTGCTTCCCCTTCTGTCTATTCTGATCAAGAGTGATCAGGAGCTATTGGGAGCCATCATTTTCTACTGTTGTAGAATTTTCCAGATCTTCATCTTCAATTTCTTCATCACTCTGCACTATCGAGAACTATTGGGAGTTGTCAGAATCTATCGTGCCATCCCATGTCCGATCTTCTAAAAACTCCACATCTCTACTGATGATAGTTTCTAGGGTGACCAGATTTTGCAGCCTATAGGCTTTGGACTCTTCACTGTAGCCCGTGAAAATGCACTTTTCACCCTTGTCATCCAATTTTTGAGTTTTTTCTTTAGGCACGTGTGCATAAGCCACACATCCGAACACTCTCAAGTTTTCAACCATCCATCTTCATTTTTTCCATGCCTCTTGAGGTATCTTGTCACAGACTGCCTTAGTTGGACTTCTATTAATCAAATGCATGGCCGTTGCAATAGCCTCTCCCCAATACTCTATAGGGAGTCCTTTTGCTTTTAGCATACTTCTTGCCATCTATATGATGGTTTTGTTTTTCCTTTCAGCCACTCCATTTTATTGTAGAGTATAACTGGTTGTAAGCTCCTTTTTTATGCCATTCTGCCTACAAAAATTTACAAAACAATTGGAGGTATACTCTCCTCCTCTATCTGACCTTAGGACTTTAATAAAATGTCCACTCTCTTTTTCAGCCTAGGCTTTAAACAATAAAAACTTATTAAATGCATCAGACTTGTGCTGCAAAAAATAAACACATGTATTATGGCTGTAATCATCAATAAAGGTCATAAAAAATCTGTTATTACCTATGGAAGTGGCTTGCATAGGGCCTACCAAATCCATGTGCACCAACTCCAATGGTGCTCTTTCCCTTGTAGAGTTTCCCGATTGAAAGGGTTGCCTATGTTGCTTGCCTAAAATGCAAGCCTCACATTTAACATTAGGCTCTACTATCCTTGGCAAAGCATCAACCATCTTGCTTTTGGACAAAAGACTTAAACCAGCATAGCCTAGATGTCCATACCTGAGATGCCATAGCTTGGAGGGGTCTTCAATGGTGCTCTTGAGGGCTACAAGTTGTACTACTGTACATTTTCCATCCATGAGAGGTGCTGCAATAGACTGAGATGAGAAACACATCTCAATTTTCAATGGAAACATCCGGTTCTTTGGAATTTTTATTGCTGCAAACACCTTTGTTCTCTCATTCTTGTCATAAATGACACATTTTCCCTTCTCCATCAGCACTTTGTATCCATTCTGGATCAGCTGTCCTACACTCATGAGGTTGTGCTTTAACCCTAGTGCAAAGAACACATTTTGAATCTCCTTCTCTTCACCCTGCTTGGTGCGGATCATGATAGATCCTTTTCCTTTAACAGGAACAACTCCATTGTTCCCCATTCTAATTTTTGATTTAATATTTCTGTCAATGAAAGAAAAAAGACTTTCATTTCCACTCATGTGGTTGCTACAACCACTGTCCAAATACCAGACCTCAGGGCTGCCTTCTTCACCAACATTGCACATGATGAAAGCTATGGACTGATTGCCTTCAGCCACATTTGAATCAACAACATTAGCATTTTGTCTTTGTTGAGTATCGTGCTTCTTCTAGCACTCACTAGCATAGTGTCCAAACTTGTGACAATAGTAGCACTCAATATTGCTCTTGTCACTTCTCCCACTTGAACTGTTGTTCTTCGTGCCTCTTCGAGAGTTGTTCTGAGAGTTGCTTGCTCCCTCTCGGCTCCTTGCTCATCCCAAGCTTTCTCCACTAGCATTTCCTTGACTGGATCTAGCTCTACCTCTTTGGGAGCCATTCCTACCTCTCCCTCTACCTTTTGCATTCGACTGAGCTTTGAAAGCTTACTCGTGGGAGGTAGTAGTAGACCTTTTTAAATGCTGCTCATGGGTATGGAGAGAACCCACAAACTCATCCACTGTCAAAGTAGAAAGGTCCGTCGATGCTTCAATAGCAATGACAGGAGCATCCTACCTCATGGGTAGACATCGAAGAAGTTTTTCAACAATCTTTAGCTCCTCTATCACATCTCCATTTGCTCTCAGCTGGTTCAACAAACCAGAGAACCATGTTTGAAATTCTTCAACAGACTCACTTTCTTTCATCTCAATAACTTCGAACTCTTTCCAAAGTAGTTGGAGCTTCACACCTCTAACTTTATCAGTCCCTTTGTAGCCAGTCTCAAGGATTTCCCAAGATTCTTTTGCATACTCAGCTGCTGCAATTCTCAGAAAAATGGCCTTTGTCAAGGATGCTTCGATCAAACTCAAAGCTTTTGGATCCTTCTTCCTCTACTCCTTCAGCTGGGTTTTCTGGTTATTTGTGAGAGCTGCAAATGCAGCTGGGTCAGTGATATCCAAAAACCCATTTATGAGAAAGTCCCACAAATCATTGGCCACCATGATGGTCTTCATCTTCTTGGCCCAAATTTCATAGTTCTATCCATTAAAGGATGGTGGCTACTGCCAACTCCTTGCTTCATCTCCAGCCATGTCTCCTACAAAAGAAAACTCAACACCCAGAATATGCAAATGCCCAAACTCACAAGGAAATGGGGCCTATGGCTCTGATACCATGTCAAGATTTTAAAAATAAAAATTGCAAAACACATAGAGTTGCTGCTCTATTTTCCAGTCAAGCTGGAAATTCCCAAATGTTAAATGCAGAAAACAACAAGGAGACATGCAACTTTGATTTAGTATTAATCAACTGGAAATGACAAAAAATAAAACAAACTAAGAACTAGAAGCTATTACAACTTTCTTGGAGCAATCAAAAACTGCTCAACCAGACTAGTAATGATCAGGAGCAATCACTGCTCTTACCAAATAACAAACAACTACTGATGTTCAGGAGTTGCTGGAATCTCACAGAGAATGTTCTTCTCACAATCTACTGCTACAATCTTCTTCTCTGACTTCTTCTCTCAACTTTTCCCAACTCTCTTCTCCAATTGACTTCTACAAACTAACAGAATAATCTGCCTTCAATTCATTTTGTCCAAGACAAACATTCCCCCCTCAATTTTGAAATCACCTACCTCGTAAATGCCAATTTCAAAATCAGCTACCACAATCAATTCTGGAGTTGATAGGAGTTGCGGGAAGGATCCCCAAAATAGAAGGGCTCCTGACAGGTAGGTGAAGGCTGCAGGGGCACTAGTGGATGAGCAGAGGCTTAGGAGAAACAATAAATTCCAACAATTATTGATCAACTGTTGAATCTAATATCTTTTCCCTGTAACGCTTTCGATGCCCTTATCTTCGATGATCTTTCCAAAATCATAACCTTGTTAAGAACCCAAGCTTTCTCCTTTTTTTTAATTGATCTATCTTGATTTGGGAATTCTTCTTAATGATCCCTGACTCAAATATCTCTGATTACCCATCAACCTTATAGATGGTGATTTCCTCGGTTACCTTCTTACACCTTTCTTTATCTCCATTATAGGGACCTGATTTTTAATAAAAAAATAGATCGAGTCTCCATTATGACTCATCATCGAGAAGCCTAAGAGTGCCTATAATTAAGAGCCATACAAGGATTTCTTCTTGAGGCACATCTTTGTTTAAGCACACAAGAAGAAATCTTTCTTAACTAATTATCATCTAGCACTAAATATGTTACAGCTAATTTCTATTCTTTCATGCCCTATTTTCTGCTACTCACATTAGACTAAAAGCAATCACCTGAACTTTTGGCTGGTGCAGCGCATCATATAAATCATAGGAATTGAACTTCCCAAGATCAAACTGCTTGCCATCATTCACATCTTTGTTCAAGCCCTTGAGATAACTCACTACCCTATTTTTGGATGCTCCTCCAATGGTTAATTTAGCTGGCATCTACCTAGACGCTCCTCCTACCAACTAACTAAATTTAAAATTGTTCCGTTCAAATCACTAATGGTTTGAAGGTGGACCTAGAAATTTTATTTTAGAATAACTAAACTTTATAGAATTTTTAAGATAACTATAATAATTTTTTTTTAATAAATGGAATTGAATTATTTTAGGAAGAGTTGTTTTATAGTTTCAACTTTAAAAGAAATAGATGTTTGTTATATCTTAGCTTTTATTTAAATTTAGATGATTTTGGTATGAGATTTTGTGATGTCAATGTAGAATGTCTTTTAGTTCAATAAAGCATTAGAAATAAATTAAATTGAATTGTTTTTATAATTTTAGTTATTGAAATAAATATAATTGATAAGTATACAATTAATTTAAATTCTTTAGTTAGGATAGAGTACTAAAATGAATGTCAACATAAAACAAATAATTAGAGGCACTTAACTTGAAAATTAATAATAGACTTGATTGGTGTAGATGTAATATTTAATCCACTTATCACTATCTAAAATTTTATGCCTTAAGTTTGTTGATAGTCTTAGAATTTATATGGCTATGCAATCATAAGCTAATAAAAACTAGTTATATATAACCCTTATATACCTGATAAACTTATCCTATCATAACCTACATGAAATGACTTTGTTCTCAAATCACTAAAGATAGATCCCTAGTTATATTACAATGTTATAGGTGTGAAAAAAATATTCATAATCCTACACTATTGTTTTATTCTTTATTTTATGGATGTGAGATTTGTAAATGGTTCTAGCTCAATGTTTTTCTATTGTGCAATAGAGTCACAATAGACTGAGAAGAGAAAAAAAAGGAAAAGAAGAATATGTATTTGTGCATTTACACACAAGAATGATCATGATCTCTTGCAATAGAGAATACTTATTAATCCCAAAGACTATTGTATATCCATACATAAAATTAGAAATATCTTTACAAGCATTCTAATTTTTTAAGAATGCTATTACATTCATCTAATTGGGCATTACATTCATGCCAACAAATGCTAGAAAGGAAATTTCATAACTATGACTAAGAAATCTTCTTGAATACATACTTAATTCCATTGACATATTTTGCAAAATAAAACATATTACAATACTAGTTTTCTTCTATTCCACAAGTCTGTAATCCTTTAGCAAACTAGACTTAGCATTGATGGATTCCTTGCAACTTGGCATCTAGAGACCACACCACAACCAACCTTTAGAAATGACTCAAAATTTTCATTATCAGTAGCAAGGAATTAACCCTAAACTTCACCATTCATAGTTTAAATGCATGGTCCAAGTTGAATTGCACCCAAAATAAACACTTTAGATCAATGGAGATAATCTACAATCAATTCTAGTAGCTAGATGACTATGCCATTACTATTCATAGCTAGAGTGAGTGGAAAATATGCATACAATTTTTTCTTCCATATGTTCTCACCTTCTGTGAAAATTTGAGCCCAATTCGAATGTTAAAATCATCTTTCAGGGAAAATCAACACCTATTTGGATGTGGGATTTTTCCCTTTAGTAGGATTATGATATTTTATTTATTGCTTTTGAAGAATGAGATTAATATTTTTGGGATGTAGATATATTTTGACATCTTTACAAATTCAGTGATATCCCACCAACCATCAAATCTTTATAAAATTTCTTATTGAAGTACAATGAACAACTTTAGGATGTAGCAAAAAAATGGCATGCACTAGGTTATGGAAAATAACACCTTTTTCTCAAGATATATCTTGATACTTCAAAAATTTCTACGAAAATTCATCTTGCAAGACTTTGGCCACCATTAGGAAATATCATATCACCTTCAAAAATCACACAAAAATTTAATTATTTCTTCCCATGCATCATGGTTCCTTTTTTCCTATCATCGAGGCTTGAATATGACCTAGGAACCCTTTGTTGAGGGTTCCATGGGAACTAGGAACCAATGGTTCTTGGTTCCTATGGAACCTTGTGTAATGCCCATAATTTTACACTAGAAAAAAAACCAAGTAATTATTTTAAATACATTAATTAAGCTAATTAACATTTTGAACATTGGAAGAGTAGGAGTTAAGGGAACATCATTCAATTTCAACACTGACTAATGCTTGATATACACCCATACCATTATAAACTTGTTTTAAATATACTTGAGAACTAACAAAGAACTATACTCTCATGCGCACATTTACTATGGGTTTTAACACATCCATCATAGTTTTTTTTTTCTACCCTAAATTTGCAACCTAGCACATACTCATCACACTCTCACTATGCAATACTACTTCTAAGCTCTAACCAAAGTTGATCTTATTAAATTGAAGGAGGAATAACTCAAGGTTTTATCGAACTATAAGCATTTGTCTGCCTACTCTTGAAATCAAGTGTAAGGGTGTTTGATTTAACTTATTTTAATAGCTTTGATAAAATTGGGTGTTAAATGATGTCACCATACATGAGATTATTATTGTGTTTGAATCTTGACCCACACACCTAGCTAAGGTTGCATATCATCATAACTTCGTCAATTAGATTTATTATAGAGTAGAGAACCTTGATAGAATAGTTTGAATTTTTATGCAACTTATATATTATACATTGTTTCTATGAAATAAATTTTAAAGTTGTAAAATATTAAAAATAAAACTTACAAATATATATATATATATATATTTTAGTTCTTATACGTATTATTAATTTCCAAATGAAAAAGAGAAAAAAACAAATAAAAAAATACTAGCTTTTTAAGAACTATATTCGGTGGACTTTATCAAAATATTCTTATTTAGAACATTCAAATCTTTCCTATGAGTATGGAAATATATTCTCCTCTCTTTAAGGAGAAATTGTTATCTAGGAATTTCTAGAATACCTTTTAAATAATAAAGTGGCTTTTCACGGTGGTAGGTGGAGCCCTCAATGGAAAAAATTTTTTTATTGTCTCCCAATGGAAAGAACAAAACACTAGACTTGCTTGAAAATGAATGAAATATTTAATACTGTTCTTTTTATCTTCCTTTATCTATGACATGAAACACTAGACTTGCTTGCAAATGAATGAAATATTTAATACTGTTTTTTTTATCTTCCTTTATCTCTTGTCATAGATTTAAATCCCCGGTCTTCTAATGCCAAGAACGAAACATTAGACTTGCAAGTTGCTTGCAAATGAATGAAATATTTAATATTGTTATTTTTATCTTCCCTAATCTCTTGTCATAGATTTAAATCCCTGAATCCGCATTAATTGTTAAGAGCCACATTTGTACTTATCCAAAACATTAAAACATTATAAATTATTTATTATTAGTTTATTATTAAAATATAAATATTTATGTATAGGAATAATAATGTAGATATATATAATCATTTTAATATAAATATTTATTGTTCATATTTTTTAGCAACATTATTATATAATCTACATTTAAATCTTCTAAGCTAAATATTAATGATTCTTTTATTATTAAACTCAAGAATAAAATTTGTATTTAGTTACAATGTATTCATTAGTAGAATATTGTTGTTAACAACTAAATTACAATAAAATTTATTAAATAATTTTATTTTGACTAGTTACTCACCCTACCAATAGTACTTTTATTACATCCATCACCAGGTTAAGAAAAGAATGGGAAGATCACATCAATATGCTTTCATTACTTTTTCATGTAAAGTTTACAAAAATTGTTTTTGATAAAAGGGTAAAACAGGTTTTACAGGGACCCGAAACCACAAAGTTTACAAAGCAGAAAGGAGGACACTAAATTCCCACCATAAAAATAGCTGCCTAAGGAAAGACCAACAACAACTAAACAAAAAGGACCAGAAAGGTCAAGAAGATAGGAACAGCATTGAAAGCACAAAGAAAGCCCTAGGCATTAATTCAGATTCTTGAGGACAGACTCCGTCTCTGCTTCCAGATTCTGCATATCTTTAACCCCCTTTTTGTAAGTTTGAATCATCTTCAGAGTAAGGGGGGCCTTACGCTTTAGATTGGCTCTGGTTCTTCTCGAAATGCCAACTTCCGTATCCTAGCTTTTATCCTCAATTTCCTCCAGATCCACCACCAGAGACCCCTGTTGGGCTTTATCAAGCTTCTCAGTCATTGCATTAATGATTATGGCATTGTGTCTTGCCATGCGGTTATTTTTCTCAGCAACGGTTTTGATAATATTCTATAAATTCTCAGCTTTGGAGTCAATATTTCTGTTACTATGATCCACTTCTTTCTTTTCCATCTTAGCAATCTTAGCACCCATCTCATCAATATTGCTTTGTAGGGCCCGGTTTTTAATTTTTAGCTCATTAATTTTAGAGAAAGTGCAATCCAAGAGTTTGGAGTGGGACTCAGAGTTGGTTTTTGCAAGGTTTAGATAATCTAGAGAGGGCTCTTTTCCAGTATTAGGGCACGTATTCTTAGGGTTAGGAGTAACAAGGGATTTATCATTAAAGTGTATGTCCAGCAGAGGATCAACACAAAGTTAGGTTTTGTTGCCATCAGACTCCTCCGAATCAGAGGACTCTTCGGAGTAGGAAAAAAGGCTTTTGGCCTGGGTTTTCTTATCAAAAGAGCAGATCTTAAGGGAGGGGCTATTAGGCTCAAGCTCAACGTGGGTTTTACGAGAATTCCTGGAAGGAACAACATGCAAGCTAGGAATATTTCTAGCCGGACTAGAGTTAGGAAAATACTCTGAGCCACTGGGCTCAGTATCATCACTCTCAGAATCAAGGTTGGTTTCCATAATAGCAAGAGCAAGCACATGGAGATATTCCACAATTAACCTTATTAACCCAGTATGCAGAATGGGGAATCTTTTAGGGTTTTTCTTATTGTCCTCCGAGCTTTTCTTCAAGGAGTAGTAAAGATAATAGGGTATAGAGACCCTTACCTTGTATCGAAAATGGTTGAGAAGAGCAAAGTGGTAGCCATAGACTTTTGTGAAGTGCCCGTCCACCATGATGTACTCCATGATGACCCACAAAACCTTTCTCCAAATAGCCTTTATGGTATCAACATCGAAGTAGCTGTTAGCAATTTTAACCATACTTAACCTTTCCTTGTCCTTTTTAGGAAATCTAATCACTGCTTCATCAGAAAAAGCCCTGTCCCTAAAGAACTTCTTCCCTTCAGTGGATAATCCCGTAACATCAACAATAAGATTTTCACTGAGTTCCACATTCCTACCAAACAGGGTCAATTTAAAATCATTCCAATTTTTGGCAAAGAGATCCATAGCCTCCTGGTTAGAGCCATGAAGCTTCTTCAGGAAAGGGATCAGCCCTCCGCTTTTAATCTTGTTCCAAACCTTGGCAGTTTTCATGTGTATTTCGTACCTGTCCAACTCAATTTGCTTTGTGTCTCCTCCCATATCGGCCAACGCAATGAGGTAGACCCAAACAAAAAGTTTACTAAAATTGGCCCCACCAAATCTAAGAACCCATAAAGCATGTGGAGTTCTCTTGCAGATTACTCCACTGTGCTCGGTCCCATGCATTCTAATGATTGTGATGTGATAGATCCAACCTGTCCTCATTAAAGGGATAGCACGTCACTTTTCCATGTGATTTATCATAATTTAATAAGGCACATACATTAGAGTTAAGATCGCTAATATTTAGCCAGGTACACACTTCTTTACTCCTAACTCCTTCATTAGCAAAAAAGTCTGCAACAGCATTGGCTTCTATATAAATGTGGGATATTTTAACTTTTTAAAATTTAGCCAAGTTCAATATGGATTCCTCAATCCACGATTTGATGGTCCATGAGGGGGGAGACTTGCCATGAAGGCACTCAATTATGTTTTTGGAATCTCCTTCAAGCCACAAATTTTTAATGTTAAGGCTGTGACCTAAATTTATGATGTGATAAGCGCCAGCTGCCTCTGTCAAATGATTAGTTTGAGAGCCAAGCGGCGAGGCAATCACACCAATGAAATTGCCATAGGGGTCCCTTATAACTCCTCCACAGCCCGCCGCCCCCGGATTCCCTTTAGCCGCACCATCAAAGTTAGCTTTGATCCACCAATTTAGCAGAAAAGACTAGCAAACTCCCTCTCTATCCTTGTTGGCCTTCATAACAGGACTAGACAAATTTAGACTGATGTTCCATTCCTTAGCAATAATTAAATCATAGTATGAATACTCTGCATTCATGGTCTTCCTATCCTTCTGGGCCATAGCATTGAAATTTTCCTTCAAGGATCTGACAATTTTATCAAAGACAATATCCACAGAGGCTTCTTTGCCCCTAAAAGTTCTGTTGTTGCATTCTTTCCAAAGGCCCCAAGCAATATGAGGAAAGGACAACTTTTTGGGGCTTTCCATTGAGAAAAGAGATCTTCAATGGACAAAGGGAAGACCTAAGAAAGGTTCCATAACCTGATGAATTTTTCCTAAAGAGAAGTAGCAAATGAGCAATGAAGGAATAAATGACGCACAGATTCAGCCTCCAACTTACAAAGAAAACATCTATTTGGAATTTGAAATCCACGTTTACACAGGTTGTCAATCATGAGCACCTTATTTTGGAGCAGGATCCAGAAGAAGATATTAATTTTAGGTATCAGATGTTTGAACCAAGATTTAGACCAGAAGGGAGGATGATCCAGAGAAGAAGTGATCCTAGCACAAGTGGATGACATAGAGAAGTTGCCAGAGGGTTCATCAATCCAAACCACATGATCATCCAATTGCTCAAAACTAAGTCTAATAGCCATCAGCGAAGACTAGATGGGAGCCAAAGCCTGACTAACACTGCACAAGTCCACCCAATTACCATTCAATCTATAATATTTCACATAAGATCCAAACCGTGCCTTGCAATTCTAAGCCCATTCTTTGAAGAAGTTGATTTTTATCACGGGTTCCTTGAAAAGCCATCTATCCTCCTAGAATCTGGTACTATTGCCATTTCTCACTTGCCATCTAGTATCATCCTCCACAATATTTTTTCCAATGATTAAATTGTTCCAACATATAGACCCTCTGGGAAGAAGGTGGGGGTCCTTCTTAATAATGGAGGAGCAGTTGTCTTCTAAGTATTTGCTAGCCAGAATATCAATCCACTCCCTAGAAGAAGAGAAGATTCTCCATATTTGTTTAGCTAAGAGGATTTTATTGATAGTTTTGATTCTTCTTAAGCCAAGACCACCATTCTTTTTAGGTCTACAAACTAGATTCCAGTCAATTAGGGGGAGTCTTTTATTTTCATCAACACCCAACCAAAGAAATCTTTTTTAAATTTTTTCAATGGGTTTAGCAAATTTTGCAGGAACCTTAAAAAGGCTCAGGGCATAGATAGGAAGATTCTGGAGAGAGGCTTTGAGGATCTGAAGCTTACCAGCTTGACTTAGCAGGGCTCCTTTCCAGCCCGCAAGCTTCTTGCTGAATCTTTCCACCAACGAGATCCAAAAAGACTCAGGAGGTTTCATGCTTAAAGGAAGACCAAGGTAGGTGGCAAGAAAGGAATCCACCCTACAACTTAGAATTCTAGCAATTTTGGCCTATTTATAAACCGGAGTATTGGAAAAGAACAAAGAAATTTTTTGATTGTTGATCAACTGTCCTGAAGCTCTCCCATGCTTGTCAAGCAACTGTTTTATAGATTTGCCTTCAGACACAGTAGCTTGACCCATAAGCATAGTGTCATCAACAAATTGTTGATGGGAGCACACCAGGTTGCTCGAGGAAGGTCTGAGACCAGAAAGAGATTTAAATTCAACCAAATTTTTCAGATTCCTACCTAAACTTTCAGCCATAATAGTGAATAAAATAGGAGATATAGGATCACCCTGCCTTAGACCTCTACTGCTCTGAAAAAAAGAGGTAGGGGATCCATTGACCATAATGGATATGGAAACTGTGGACACAAGTTGTTCCACCATTTGGATAACCCTATTATTAAATCCAAAAGCCTTTAAGACTTTAAATAAGAAAATCCAATCGACTCTATCATAGGCTTTTGAGAAATCAAGCTTTAATAAAAAACCTCCGGTCTTCGACTCAATGAGGGAATGAATGTTCCCGTGAACCGTAACAATAAAATCAAAGATTTGTCTACTAGGAACAAAGCCATTCTGCTGAGGAGAAATCAAGGAGGGCAGAAAAGTTAAGAATCTAGAGGTTAAGACCTTAGAGATGATTTTGTATAAAGAATTACAGAGACTGATGGGCCTAAAAGCCTCAAAGTTATTAGCTCTAGGTTTCTTAGGGATGAGAACCAAGAAAGTAGCATTTAATTCTTTTAAAAGACATCTGGATCCAAAAAATTCCTTAACAGCATTAACCACATCTTCTTCAACAATCTCCCAGAGCCATTGAAGTTTACAAAAATTGTTATTGAAATGGCTCTATAATATTTGCAGACCTGTACGAAAATAATTTCATGTGGGCATTCAGTTCAATCCTTATATATACCAACAACCACTAAATCTTTCTACCTACTGTTACCAATAATCAACCATCCTATTTTTGAAATATTCACTTTCGGATAATGTATCAATTTTTTTTTTGCAATTCAACAGCTTGTATTTTTTAAGATTGGCCTCAAATCGTGGCAGATTAAGATTTTGGTAAAGTTTTACGGGCTCTTGGTTAAAATTTTAGTATTGAACAATGAATGTATATTATAAAATTACCAGCCAAAATTTTGTATAATGCTTACCCTATTGATATTTAAGAAATCTTTCTTGACACAATGGTAAAATTGTAGATGTTTTAGAAAAAAAATTTACATGTAATAAATAGATCTATTTCACCATTTTCTCTTGTTTTCTTGGACATAACAGGCCTGTACCAGCTAAGCAAGGATGCACCTCACTCAAAATATGATTTCCCTTAACCAATTGATAATGGAGATACAACCTTCTATATTCTTTTATGGGTAAACCAGGCCATTCAATATTTTGTAATTGTCAAATTTTGTTTAATTATTTTCATCTTTTAAAAAAAAAAACACTTATAATATTGATGAAACTGCAATATGCTTCTACTGTATTCGTTAATATGTTTTTATAATTTTTTTTTAACCACTATTTATAATATGATTGTCGCAAGACTATTTAGAATATCACATAAATTTGTATAATTATAAATAAATATAGTATCAAATAATAAATATACATAAATATCAAACATATAATTTTATAATATATTAATTTTCAAAATGGCCTATCAATTGCTCTTATTTGACCTTCTACACCTCTTCAGCGTACCCATTGCACACCATGGTGTGATTACTAGTATAAAATATTATATAATATTCTTTAATTGTCTTAAATTAAGACAATAAAAAAAATGTTTTTCCTACAATAAATTTGTTTTTCCCTCTTCATTTTCATTTTCCCTCCCTCAATATTCAGCATGCATTTTTCCTTTTTATGAAACTTCAAACAGGGGTTTTCCACATCAGAAACAACAAGTGGCTTTTCAAAAAAGTCTATGATCTTTGGCATGCAACAACAATAAGGATCTTGAACAAACGACAACATTCAGTAATAGACCACGTGTGACCTACATTTTTGTATTTTTTATTCCATTTCATACAAATGTAAGCCATCCTTTCTCAAATGAACTCTATGATTGTTGGATTTGATTGAGTGGTGTCCTAAATTCATTGTTTAATCACCAAGGCACTAATCTCTTGTTAATTTAGAAAGAATGTTGTGGGTAGAAAAAAATGATCACCCCCTTGATGGCTATAATCTCTTGGAATTATTATAGCATTAAATTTATCACAAATTTTAATTTTGGATTGAATCTTTGTAGCCTTCTATCATCATTCTACACTTGTTTCCATCAATACCAGTAACAATTTTCTA
The DNA here is from genome assembly GCA_007115665.2 of Sequoiadendron giganteum. Lineage (NCBI taxonomy): Eukaryota > Viridiplantae > Streptophyta > Pinopsida > Cupressales > Cupressaceae > Sequoiadendron > Sequoiadendron giganteum. Next base: position 491,588,885 of record CM021100.1, on the reverse strand, counting down.
TTAATTGATAAAAATATAATCTTGAGATTCATATTTGAGTTCAGTTATGAGTTTTCGATAAGATCTTGGAGAGTTGTTCTTTTGTGTATTGTGACTTGTTAGAAGTGTTTAGTATAATATTTTAATGATTTTTTATTTTGGTCTTAGTCTTGAGTTCTATATGGAAGGTTTAGCCTCACTAGAGTTTTACATTTCTTATTTCAAGTCTTAACAGTTTAGTGTATCTATTTTATTGCATGTTGAGATTTTGCACTATTTTGGGCATATCTTGTTCCCCTGGGAGTGATGAGGAGTTTGGTGTGGATTTTGGGAATGAATGATGATTTGAGGAATTGGGACATTTGCTAGTTATACTCGGACTATGAATGTAATTGTCATTTTGAATCTAATAATCCACATCCTTCAAGCACATCAAGGAATTTGGCAAAAGGTCTAGAAATTTGACTTCAAACCTGTCAATAGCATTTTGATTAGAACTATCTAATGGAAAAAAAAAGAGAACACATCTTGTAGGCATGGAATTCAAAGGGGAGGAGACAAGATTTTTTTTATATTGTTTCACTCTATCTCTTAGATTTTGGGGGAAAGTTTGAAGGAAGGAGAGAAAGAGGATGGACTTGGAGACAAACAAGAAAAATATTAGAATTTGTGACCATCCAAGAGCTCTATTGATTGTCTTTCCCAAATCAAGGTAACATTCATTGCTTGAATTTTTTCATTTTTAGTTTACCTGGAAAATAATTTTGCAATTGGAAGAATCTAGTATATATGACATTGTGATAATAAGAATTTTCTCGTTAGTTTCTAATTTTGTTTCAATACTCAATTGAATGAAGAAAGACCCATAATTATTTCCTACATCTATGCAATTCTCGACATAGAAGTTATGTTGGGTAATTGGGTTTGATACACCTGACGAGCTAGAGAAATAAAAATAAGAAAAAATATATATGATTAATGTTGCTTGCAATTGCATCAAAGGCTAGGTTAAAAGGCTTAATTCAGTTTAATCATAAATTCTCTTCTAATTTTTCCAATGTTTGGTGATTAGAGGTTTAAACTCAAAATTCTAATTTTTTTTTCCACAAAATTGGCAAGCCACTATAATTTTACTAATATTAATATATATTTTTACACAATGCTGGTTCAGGCAGACATACTGGTGGGAAAGGACCAACAGGAAAACCCCAAGTTATAGTCTGAGTAACTGATTTTTACAATTCAGCATTTAGACCAGTACAATAAGATAGACTATTACAAAAGTCTAATACCTTCCTATTTCATCACTGGAGTGACCATATAAAAGAAGAGATAATAATGAAATTGAAATCTGAATAATTACTGTTAAAAGGGATAAGTATCCCATAACTTATGGTTTGAATCATGACGTAATTATTGGTGTTATATAATTATTCTTTCTCTACTTGTACAAGAAGATTTATGGTTTTTCCTAAATATATTTATTTATAGGCATATTATGTGTTTACTAGAGATTTTATTTAATGCTTACGAGTCAATTAAGAAAGATTTTATCCAATCCAATGGTTCTGTGTGGTCTTTATAGGAGGGGTCTTAGTTTTATTTAATTTGTAGTTGCAAGTATCCACCCATAGTCCAGTAATAGAATTGGGAAAGGATTTGAAACTAAGAGGTTTTTGACACATGTAAATATACATAATTTGTGTCACCTTCCCTATCTCTTCACTCTAAGATAAATCTCTAACGGGAAAGAGTATGTCTTGAGTAGTAGTGGATCGAAGGAAGATAAAGATTAAGAAGAGGGAGAATGTGATGCAAATATTTCTTTCACCATTTTCTTGAGCTCTGGAAAACATTTTAATTCTATATTGTTAGGTGTGTATTTTAGGTAAGTTGTTGGTTATGTGTTTGTCCTTAATTCCTTTAAATTTTTAGTGGAATATTTGTAGATACTTTTTGCTATCTTTCACTATTTTTATTTTTTTCTATCAAATATGATTATATGAAATAAATTACAATAACATTCAATAATAACCAACTGGTCATGGGACTCTATGAATACTTCCTGAGCCATTTTCTACATTTTTTGTAAGAGTGATGCAAACATTAGTATTGCAAGTTAAGTCAAACATGACCTATTCTACCAAGATGACCACTTTTAATGGCTCCAAAATTCCCTCCAAAACTCATAAACAGTCAAAAAGTAGCTCCAATATTTGTGGCATATGTTTGTAAACAACTTTCAACCTCCCCACAAGCCCTCAAAAAGCATAAATATACATGAAAGAGTCTTGCTTGACCAAACATAAAGGTATAAGAGAATAGTTCCTAGATATCCTCAACAAAGTACTGACAAGTCAAAACAAACCCTATAACCTCTGCTAAATCAGCTACATCACTATTTGCATTAAAAGATAACAATAAGGAATGAAGGCTTATAAAACACCTTAATCCCATTTGTTAAACATAAGCATGAATGCAAAACATAAAATACTACTTTACCACAATCGACCATAAAGGCACAATAATAAGTCAATGTAGGATTCTAAGTGGAATTAAACTCTCCTCCACATTCTCCATCATGTTTGGTAATGTGGCAATTAGGTGGCTCCTTGTTTTATTTCTTCAACAATGTGAGGTGGTATTTATCTTCCATAAAAACTCTATATTCAAAATGCCTAAGTCCAAGAAGACTTACTAGTCACATGCACAATTGTAGGTAACACATAGAAAATATTGGCAAATATACAAGGGCCATGGGTTTCAATTGTCATAACATATTTTGAAAGAAAATAACACCAAAATTTAACTTAACTATGGTGGTGGAAATAGGGTTAGAAACCCTAAAGCAAAGCTCAAAACATCCTTTCATTTCACATTTTTTCCAAAAGTGAAAACTTCTCCAAGGAGTTATGTCGCTGACCAAGTGTTTTATGTGATTCTCCTGAGATTATCCTGGTGAAAACATGGTGGATTTCTGCATAAAAGAGACATGTCTTCTGGACAAAAACATGAACAAGCTGAAGGTAAGCCTTTTCTTCTTGCATCATGAAAAGATCAAATAGAAGAAATCTATTCTTCATGCCGCGACCTCCTAGAGATCCTTGATTCATGGCATTTCTCATCATGAAAAGATTTGATGTCTCTTTTATTTTCTTTGTGACCACGTATCTCATTCTATGGTCATTTTTTCTTGCCTTTACTCTTGTATTCTCTTTCAGGATTTCATGTAGTTTTAATAGTTGTGACTTGTGCATTTGCATTAAGTGTAAACGATAGTGCCTCCCTATCTTCTTTTTCTCATTTTTTGGTTTATGTTTCTTCTGGAAAGAAAAATTATTAAGAATGACTATTATTCTGCAAAAAACCCATGAGATCTTTTTCTTGCTACAAGTATTCGAGGCTTTCACTCAAAAGCTCGGGGTTTTCAGACAAAATGAAAAAAACCAATTAGGGTTACTTTTAGGCCCGTGTCCTATACAAATTCTTGGACATTTTTGTAGTTTTTTAAAGAGATCTATCCTCACTATATATTGTATGCTACTTTTTACGGATATAAGACCCTAGCTCCATTTGCAATCACATCAAATACTAGAAAAATGTATTGAGAAGACTATTTGAAATGTCAGCATTGATCAAATGAGATTACTTCTAAGAAAAAACCCAAAACAAACTCCTTCAAGAATTAAGTCAAACTAAATTAATGCCTTTTTTGCATCAGGAAAACTTTATTGAAGACTTCATGATTTAAACTATGCCAGGTTTTGAAGAACAAAACTCTCATACATGGCCTTTAAGCAATTCACTATGGCTTTTCTTAGCAATGCACTTAAACTACATTCCACACAAGAGTCTCACTGTAATATCACTTGAATCTTTCCTATTACTACTCTTGAAAGTTCAAGATAAATTGTCCTATTACTCTTCATAGAATAACCAAGATGACTGTTCTTGGATAAAAGTATCAATCTTTGTCTTTTCAACAAAGATTATTAGTAGCTTGTATTTATAGAGAAAACTATCCTAACAGGATATGCAAATCCCTGGGCTATCATGTACAATAGCTATCATCACTGTAACCTGACGCTACCTTCATGCAAATTATGCTCTCCCACATGTATGCACGACCTCTATTTATTGGATTTCTATGATGTAGCCCAGTATTAGGACTATTGCATTGTCATGATAATAAATGCTCTATTATGAGAATAAAACAATGATCCCCATTTCCTGCCTCTAGCACATGAACATAAACCATATTGGCAATCCAACTAGTCATTCATTTTCCCCAAAAAGCATTACTCTTGGGATGAAAAATAAAATATGCTTCTTTAATAAATTGATGATACCATGATTCATGTCACTAAGGCTTTATTTCTTTTCTTTGTCATAACATTACCATGTGATTCTTGGAATTGTTAAAGGACAACATGCTGCCTCTTTTTACGAGGTAATCACTATTTAAAATTAGACATCGAGCCTTCTCTATGCATAAAGAACCTTGAAGTATGTGAAATTTTTGTTGTAGTATTGAAATTTATTATTGTGAAAGAACATTGTACTCTCTTCTGCATTATGATTATGAATTTATCATGATTGATATTAACTATCTTACAATATAATATCATATTCACTTAGAATATTCAAAAATTGCTATGAGCTGGGCTCAACCCTTGTGGGAGCCCCATTCACCCCACTCATAATATAACTTGATGAATCTGATGAATCACTCATAAACACTTTCTCACCCAAATCTGCACATGAAGCAAACAATGTTAAACAAAAACAAATGCATAGCCTAAGTGTGTGTAATATTCTTCTTTTTTGGTTTTTATGGACACTTAGGATAGGCATTGCATTTTATGTACATAGAAATTAGCATATGCATGTCCAGAATGCAACCTTTTATTTCCTAGAACCTAACGTTCTAACTCATTTCTTTACCCAGTGTAGGTAACCTGACACAAGGAAACCTAGGGACCAAGGAGCAAGGAAAAGCCATCATACACTAGACACCTTTGCAGAACCAATGATTGAGGCAATGCCTGGTTACCTTCTTTACAAGTTCATTTATTTATCATTTACTCATTCATGTATAGTTTAATTCCTATCTGTATCAAATCAGTAAGTCAGTCTCACGGCTTGCTGTGTGAGACACATGTTTATGATTACATTCAATAAGATTACTTTCCATCAAAATATTGTAAAAATATTTTATGTTTCGTTCACTTGTATGAATATAATAAATTTATGCTCTTGTTTTCTTGTAATCCAATAAAGTTGTTTCATTTATATAATTGAATGTAGTATTGAAGGTTTAAAAAAATGTACCATTTATCTTGAAACATAGATGGCTTTTCCTTATTGAGCCTGTAGGTGAAAATCTGGTAACACTTTTGGCGACATCTATTGGATGTTTGCCTGCTAAACATCAAAGACCAATGACCTAGACTCATCCATTGGGCATGGAGTCATTAGGAAAACTCAGAAACAAACCTACAGAAACTGCACATGGCTATAACTCACTTTGTAACTCAGTGGAATAGATTAGGCTGCCTAGCACTTATTGAAAACAAGAGAACTATAAAAAGGAAACTATCTAACTGGTGTATAATGTCAAGAGTTGGTGGCTCCACAGATAGAGGCAATCTTGCCTCTTTACCATAAACCAACATATACGGTGAGTTACCAATAGACCTTTTAGGAGTCACTCTGTCAGCCCAAAGTGCATACTTTAGATTTTTGTGCCAAGTCCGTTGATTATCCTCCAGGGTCCTCTTAATGATTACAATAAGATTCTGAGTTGTACTTTCAGCTAAACCATTACCCTGAGGGTAATAATTTGAAGATTTATTCAAATGAATTCCATGTTTAACAACCCAATATTTAACTCTTAATCCCATAAATTTTAGAGCATTATCAGATATAATAGAATCAAGAAACCCAAACCTTGTTACTATGTCATTATAGAAGTTCAATACAAAATATTAATTAGCTTCTTTCAAAGCTACTGCCTCTATCCATCTTGTAAAATAGTCCGTAGCAGTAATTATCCACCTGTGACCAACACTGGAAGGTGGATTTATGGGTCTAATAAAGTTAATGTCCCATCTTATGAAGGGTTGTTCAACTTGATTCAGCTACAAAGGCATGGCTGGTAGCTTTTCCTTCCCTACAAATAAAGCAGATTTAATACACTTCCTCACCCAACCAAGGACATATTTGAATAAGTTGGGCCAGTTATATCGAACTCTCATTATCTTCCAAGAAATCTTCCCAGGAGAAAAAATACCTCCTACAACTTCATCATGAAACTCATGAAGCACTCTTTCTGTTTGATCAGTATTAATACATCTCAATAGTACACTGTTAAGATCCTTTTTGAAAATAATATTATCCACCAACACATATGGAATGGACTATAATCTGAAGTATCTTCATTTAGATCTATCTAAACCTAGTGGACACTCACTAGTTTGTAAAAAATGGGTCATATCTTGAACCTAACTTGTAACCAACACAGGTGTATCATCTTGAACATTCTGAGGCTCGCCAATATTAGCTAAGACATCTATTTCTAATTCTTTTTCATTCCTAGACCCTGCAACAAGTTGCTCACAAAGACGCTTTCCTCTAACAAGTCTGGTAATATTGATATCTACATCGTATTCCATCACTTTCATGATCTACCCAACTCTTTTCTCATTTAGATCTCTCCTCAACAAAAACTCCTTAACGCTTGGGTGTGTGACCATAATATGAATCTTATTGTTAGAGATTAAAGGCTTGAATTTCTTCAAGATTCTTATGATAGCAAGGATATTTTTTTCTACAAATGTATATTTTTGTTCATAATCAGCAAGGCCTTCACTAAAGAAGGCAATTGGCTGCTCTAGATTATCATTGTTCTTCTAAACTAGAATGGTAGAAATAAAACTAATGATACCAAAAACATATAGAGTAAATTATTTAGAGAAATATGGATTTACCAATGTTGGGGCTGATGCTAAGGCCTCCTTAATTGCTTCAAAGCTATTTTTGGCTTTTTTGGTCCAACTAAAAAACTGTGATAGATTAAGTTGAGTCTGAAGAACAGGCACAAAGCTTCAAACAGAAATAGTTCCTCCTAGATTGTCAAAGGTTGACTTTGTTGCTCTGAAACTTGGTGAAGAAGAGTCAGCTTAACCTTTCCTCTTAGATGGTCTTCCTCTCCTCCTTGGTGGTGAAAATACTGATTCAGGCCCAACCCCAAGTGATGTAGACTGAAATCTTTTTGAGGGAGGTGCTCTTTTCGCTGCTCTGGGTGGTGATAGTTGTGAATACTAAAAATCTCTGGAACTTCTTGTTTGTATCCTTCTCGTAAGCTATAAAAGAATTGGATTTTTTGTTCTTCCACTTCATAGAGTCACCAAATGGGCCTATAAACCTCTTGAAAGGCCTAAAAATCTACTCGTTGCACATCAAAACTAACAAACAAATTGAAATACTACACTATCTAACTTGACAGTCCCACCAGGCATGCCAAAATTTTTTAGCTCCTAAATTTGCACGTTGGTTAAGTTCTAAAACTTAACACTTTGGAGGAATATGGGATCATTTGAAGGCTGTGGGTCACCTAAAATACTAATGTAAATGAAGTGATAAACCAAAGCTAATGGTCAGAACATGATCATAGAATATTGACAGAAAATTATCAGAATTAGGATGTACCTAAGTATGTACTATTCATTGTTGTATATTGATGCATAAATGTTTTACTAATAGGCCTGTATAAAAAAATTTGCATAAAAAGGAAGTTAACTTTGTAGTTTAACAAAATACCATGCACCAAGTTGACACAATTAGTAACATGCATGAATAAACTAGTTGCAGAAAGGTATGAACCTATGAGAAAAAGCTACGAGGAAAGTAATTTCACTGTAAACTTGATCAATCACTTCACATACACAAATTTGCAAGAATCAAAAGACAAGAGATGAATCTCCAATAATAATAAAGGTCTTCACTGTGAATCGTATTCAGAAAATTGAGCTACAAAACATGCCAAAAATTCACAAAGGACTGTAAAAGTCACTCCAAGCTAAAATTTGTATATCAAGAACTGACTTACAAAATGAGTCCAAAATGACTAAGTACCAAAACTTTTCCCTCCAAAAAAGGAACTAGAAAAATTGTTTGGTTCAGATGGACTCCAAAAGCCTAAAATCTAGCACCTGAATTAACTCGAAAAGGGGCTCCAAATGCAGGAAAAGTCAAACATGACTTAGTCTACCAAGATGACCACTCGTAATGTTTCCAAAATTCCCTCCAAAACTCATAAAGAGTAAAAAATAAGCTCCAATATTTGTGGCATATGTTTGTAAACAACTTTCAACCTCCCTACAAGCTCTCAAAAAGCATAAGTATGCATGAAAGAGTCTCGCTCGACCAAATATAAATGCAGAAGAGAATAGTGCCTAGATACCCTCAACAAAGTAATGACAAGTCAAAACAAACCCTATAACCTCTCCTAAATCAACCACCTCACTGTTTGAATTAAAGGACATAACAATAAGGAATTAAGTCTTATAAAACACCTTAATCCTGTTTGAAACAAATAAGCATGAATTTGCAAAACATAAAAAACTACTTTACCACAATCGAACATAAAGGCACAATAATAAGTCAATGTAGTAATCTAAGTGGCATTAAGCTCTCGTCAAAATTCTCCATCCTATTTGGTAATGTGGCAATTAGGTGGCTCCTTGTTTGATTTCTTCAACAATGTGAGGTGGTATTTATCTTCCTAAAAACTCTATATTCAAAATGCCTAAGTCCAAAAGGACTTACTAGTCGAATGCACAAGTGTAGGTAACACTTAGCAAATATTGGCAAATATACAAGGCCCACGGGTTTCAATTGTCATAACATATTTTGAAAACAAATGCCACCAAAATTCAACTTAGCTATGGCGGTGGAAATAGGGTTAGAAAAGCTGAAGAAAAACTCGAAACTTCCTTTCATTTCACATTTTTTACAAAATTGGAAACTTCTCCAAGGAGTTTTGCCACCGACCAAGTGCTTTTTGTGAGTCTCCTGAGCTTCTCCTAGTGAAAACATGGCAGATTTCTGCACAAAAGAGGCATTTATTCTGACATAAACATGAACAAGATGAAGTTAAGAATTTTCCTATTGCATTATTATATTTCTTAAGTATCAATTAGAAGAAATCTATTCTTCATGGCCGCGGCCTCTCGCAGCTCCTTCATTCATGGCATTTCCCATCATGAAAAGATTTGATTATTTTTTTTCCTTTGTTTGTGGCCACGGGTTTCATTCTATGGTCATCTATTCTCTTCCGACATTTCCTATAGGTTTAATGGTTGTGACTTGTGCATTTGTATTAAGTGTAAAAGATACTGCCTCCCTATCTTCTTTTCCTCATCTTTTGGTTTATGTTTGTTCTTCAAAGAAAAAGTTTTAAGCATGAATATTATTCTATAGAAAACCCATGAGATCTTTTTCTTGCTACAGGTATTCGAGGGTTTCACTCAAAAGCTTGGGGTTTTTAGACAAAATGGAAAAAAAACCAATCTGGGTTACTTTTAAGTCCCTGTCCTGGACAAATTCTTGGAATTTTTTGTAGTTTTTTAAAGAGATCTATCGTCACTGTATATTGTATGCTACCTATTCTGGATATAAGACCCTAACTCCTTTTGCAATCCCATTAGATACTAGAAAAATGTATTGAAAAGACTATCTAAAATGTCAGCATTGATCAAATGATATTAAGTCTAAGAAAAAACCCAAAACAAACTCCTTCAAGAATTAAGTCAAACTTAATTAATCCCTTTTCTACATCAGGCAAACTTTATTGAAGACTTCATGATTTAAACTATGCCAGGTTCTGAAGAAAAAAACTCTCATACATGGCCTTTAATAAATTCAGTGTGGATTTTCTTAGTAATGCACTTAAACTATATTCCAAACAAGACTCTCACTGTAACATCACATGAATCTTTCTTGTTACTACTCTTGCTAGTTCAAGATAACCTATCCTATTACTCTTCATAGAATAACCAAGATTACTATTCTTGTATAAAAGTATCTGATGGTACTCTCAAATTTTGCAAATTTGAGATGCCCTTTTCAAACTTTTGCTTCTGCACTTTCAGAAGTGCACTTATGAATCTGTCTGAATGACCGACTTTGGAGGCTTGTAATTTAAAGCTTGTTGATTGTCATGCAAAACCCATTTGCAGACATATTTAGTAGAAATATGTGAATGTATGTGTCAATTTTCAGCTTCCCACGATGAGTTTTGTCAGAGTTTCGAAAAAAGAAGCTGGAGGGTTTTGACACTGTTCTGCTGTTTGCAGATTGTCAGTTTTGCGAAACAGCTTCCTGTTTGAGCTTGGATTTCATAACTAGTTGATTGTCATGTCAAAATGAATGTTGTTATGTATTCTCTATATCTAGATGATCTCACATGTCAATTTTCAGAGCCTCATGATCTGATTTTCTATTTTTAGCAGATCAAAACTGAATGCAGTTTGTTCAGATTTGCATATGCATTCCTGATAGCCTTTCTGAGTGGCCAACTTTGACCGTCAATATCTTTTGACAGACGATGTTTCAAAGAAATTCCTTTTTCACACGCGCTGAAGGTACATAAATGATTTACTATGTTTGATGGAAACTCGTTAGGGATTGATTTTCTATTCTTACAAATTGGCAGTTGGGTCAATTTTAATTGGTGCAGAACAACTATTGTTTCAAAAAAGCCTGACTGGGCAACTTTTTCAATTAATATCTAGTTCCTCATGATTTGTTTCTATGATCCATCTTTTTCATTATACTATTGGGTCAAATGTCTATATTTTTGTAAGTTATCATTGCATCACGAGGTCGTTTCACTGATTTCCCAGATTGATTCCTGAGGCAACTTGACCAGGTTTCACCATTTTCAAAAATTGTCAGAAAACATATTTTGATGAAGACCCGGTTCGTTTTTCAACTTCAGAAGTATTCAAAAGACAGTGTCAGATAGTTTGAGGGTGAAATTTTTTTGAAAATGAATTTTTTTTTAGATGGATCCACATGGGGCCTGACATGCTTTCCATGGTCATGAACCTATAATGGTTCCAATGTTGTAATCCCATCAAGTAAATTGTTTTGAATTGGTCAGTGAATATCATTGCCTTAAGAAGATCAAGTTAAATTTTGAATTGATGAGGAATACTTAGTAGATAAGAAGGTTGCATCAAATGAGTAAAGATATGGGAGTTATAAGAAAAATCAGTGAGGTTGATGCAAGCCACACTTTTTGAAAGAAGGATTGTCAAAGATTGGTAAGAGAAGATGAAGGCCTTAGTATGTTTTTTGCCATCATTTTTTTTTATTCAGATCAATGGGGATTTTGAAATAAAGCAAAGAAAAGTTATACTTGCAAACAACGTACATGTTAACAATAAATCAAACTGACCAATTAGATACTCCAAATATCAACTGGAAAACATGAAGTAATTCTTTGACAATAATGAGGTTGACACCATGCTAGGAGGTGAATGAATCCACAAGGAGGAAGGGCAATATTTTAAGCCATTATCAGACAAGGGAGTGTATCAACAAAAATTGGAGGCATAGGCAAGATGCATAGCCTTCATATACGAATGGATTGTAGAAAATTATTTATAAAAGAAACCATAGAGAAACTATTGCACAGGGTATGAACATCCACCAAAGTATAAGGCATGAAGAAGCAACCCATCCATCCTCAAAAGGCTCGGTCCTTTTGACTTGAAGGATAGTCTCCAAGGGGCGTTAAGATCAGTTTGAGATCGTTTCGTGAATACTATGGTGGCATCAAATGTGCCATATTTATAGCATAGTACTAAATTAATCATAGTAGCAAGATTGTGTGTGATTCTCAGAGGGTTGACTCAAAGGTGAAGCATTGGCTGAGATCATGAGAAATTTATTTTGCAGACAATGGAGGTGCCTCCTATTTAGCACCCGATGGGTGTTGGCTCGATGGTAGTAGATATCGGGTGATAAATAAGTTCAAAAAAGAAGAGTCTTTAGAAACTTTTAAAAAATGCAAATGGCAAGTGTGGCGCGGGCCTTGGAAAAGGTGTCAAAATCCATCAAAACAATGACATGGGCATGGCCTAGAGAAGGACGCTAGACATAAGAAAATGCAACTGGAATGTGCATAGGGAGAACCGATGGAAATGGGAGACTGAACTGGGCACACATGGTGGAACAAAGGAAGCACAGGAGGTGCGCTAGCCATTAGAAGAAGTATGGAGGCGTAGCCACTAGAGGAAAACCAAGGCCGATGGAAGGAAGCACAGAGGCCCACACATACAGTGGCTTGCAAGTCTGAGGGAGGCATGCATGAAGAAAAACACAACCCGTACAACAATGGGAGGAGATCTCTAAGGGGTGCGACCAGCATGTAGGGAAGCCCGAGCAATAATGAGGAGGCTTGTGTGTTGTTTGAAGGGGTGCAGCCAGGTGAGGAAATAAGGAGAAGGCCCACACCACGAAAGCAACAGGAAGCTCGATGGAGCAATGCGCTCAGTGATCAGAACCCAAACAGAGGAGTCTGAGAGGAGGCTTGATGGAGGAGCAAGAGAAACTATAGAGCTCGGAGCTCAGAAAAACATGAAATTATGGCTGATGGCACTCTCAAATTTTGCTTCTGCACTTTCAGAAGTACACCCAAAGAATCAGTCCCGACTGACCCACTTTGGAGGCTTCTAAATTAAAGCTTGTTAATTGTCGTGCAAAACCTAGTTGCAGACATACTCAAGTGACATATGTGAGTAGGCATGTAAAATTTCAGCCCCCCACAATGAGTTCTGATAGCATTTGAAAAAGTGAAGCTGGAAGGTTTTTACACTATTCTGCTATTTGCAGATGTTCAGTTCTGCAAAATTGCTTCATGTCTGAGCTTGGTTCTTGCAACCAGTTCACTATCATATCAAAAATAATGTTGTTCCACATTCCCCACATCAACATGATCTCACATGTCAGTTTTCAGATCCTCACAATTTGATTTTCTATTTTTAGAAAATCGAAACCAAACGCATTTTGTTTTGTTTTTCAGCTGCATTCCTGACAGCCTTTCTGAGTGGTTAATTTCGATCGTTAATAACGTTTGACTGGTGATGATTCAAGCAAATTCCTTTTTCACACGTACTCAGGGTACCTAAATGTTCCACTGTGTCTGTTGACAGCTCGTCAGGGATTGAATTGCTATGTTTGCAAATTAGTAGTCGGGTGTGTTCTAATTGGTTCTGAACAACTATTGTTTCAGAAAAGTTTAATCGGGCAAATTTGCCGATTAATATCCAGGTCATCGTGATTTTTTTCTCTGATCCATCTTTTGCACTATACTTTTGGGTCAAATGACTATGTGCTTGCAAATTTTTATGGTCTCACAAGGTCGTTTGCCCAATTTTCAAGGCCGATTCCTGAAGCAACTTGACCTATTTTACCCATTCTACAAAAGTGCCAGAAAGCAATTTTTAGTGGCGACCCAGTTTGTTTTTCAACTTCTGAAGAATTCAAAAGGCGGTATTGGACTGTTTGATGGTGAAGTTTGTTTCAAAAGGAAAATTTTTTTAGTCAGGCCACTTAGGGCCTGACATACTTTGCATTGTTGTGATGATCCTCAAATGAAATATCACAGTCAAGATTGTGAGAACAATAATATTGGTGAATTGTTTGTTTAGTATTTCCTAAGGACAATAATATCAATCGGGAGCAATCAGGAACAATGGAGTGCCATGGTGGCAGGGTATGAATCACATGTTTGGTGCTATGTATGAGTGAATCCATTGCAGCATTGATAAACTTGATACAATTGTAATTAATCTGCCAATGAAGGCCCGATGGAGATTCATGGGTGCAATATGTGCATATGAAAATGTAATGAGGGTCTGCCAAGTAAGGAGATGGCCATGGCAGCAATGAACAGGGGTTCGGTCCAAATGGAGTGCTACACCATATTGTTAGGTATGCACAAAATACTTTTGTTGACCAAGTATTAGAGACTTGAGAGCTGAGATATGGCGCGATCAGTGACAATCAAAAAGACCTTTGAAACTTCTAAACTAATGTGATTGCTAGTTAAGGTGCGGCCAACATTCTAAAAAATGTAGACATTGAGAAGGCCTCAGGAACTTTTAGATAAATGCAATCTGATGGTGAAGAGGAGGAGGTTCGCACCATGATGAGAGCTTTGGAACAGGTTATGTACACCCATCAAAGCCAGTGCAGAGGGCTCAAGTTTTTTAAATGAGGAAGTATGGTCATAAGGCGTAGCCACCAGAGATAAATCCGCACCAGCCAATGGAAGGGAGGTCGGTGCGTTGGCATGTGGGGTGCGGACGGAGGAAATGCAGAGTGAAGACCCTGCACCATATATGCTAGAGACCTGCTTCCAGATGGGAGATCCACATGCAGTAGAGGACCTGATAGGGAGCATAGCCCGCAACCAAGCAGGAAAAACCCGTGCCTAATGGTGAGATCCGGTGGAGAGGAGGCCATGACCTGTAGCCTGATGGAGACCACCGTACACCAGCATGAGGGAAGAGTGTGGGGAGGAGAAGCAAAGGAGCTCATGGCTAGTGCAGGAAGGGGGCGTGAATAGCTGAATAGTAGAGCCCGAGCGTGGTAGAGTGGGGTGTGAGCGGTATGTGAGGAGGAGCCCACGGAGGAGGTGCAGTCACCAGCAAGAATAGACCTGCACCTAGCAAAGGGACAGTGTGAGGAAAGCTCACGCCAGCAAACAGGTGGAGACCCACAAATGTCTATAGAGGGAGGAGTGTGGAGTGAGCAGCAGGAAATAGTGGAGTATGCTGCCAGTGGAAGAGAGGCCCGTGCCATGAGAAACCCATGGGAGCAACAAAAATGAAGATTAGGGCATTCTCGCAGACCTCGCAAGAATGCCAATGATGTGGCCAAAATAGCTACGAGGTATGCGATATGAGGAGCCCGAAATTAAAGTTTAAAATTTTAATTTCTCACATAGTTTTAAAAAAACAGCGGTGGGTCCCGGGAGAATTGTCAAAGGCATGGGAAAATTTTAATTATTTACCCATTAGTGCCATCAGGTGAATGTGATATTCACGGGGAATATTATTAATAAAATCATTTTATTTACATAATGTGAAAATTTAAATGGCCAGGCATGTAATTTTAAAATGGTGCCCAAGGGTAAAACTGTTTATTTTTGCCCAAGTCAATAAAAGTGAGTTTTATATTCACTATGTGGAATGTATTGCTGAAGATAAAATGCCAACACTGGTAATATTTTGCCTTATGAAATAATGTGATTTTATTAAATAGACCATTCTATTTGATGAGAGGTAAATAATGCAAAGGCATAGTGCAAATTAAAATGAGGACTCCATTATAAAGTTAAATACATTATATTGGCTTGAAATTGCAAATAAAGTGCAGCATTGCGAGTAAATTGTAGCAAATAAAGAGCAGAAAATAAAAATAGTGATGCACGGGAAGAGTGTTTTTGAGCAGCTAGATGAAATTTGGAGAATCTCCGCATGGGCAGATTTTCTGTTGCTGGGTAATGATGGGAAAATGTTGTTTCGAGAGGTAAAGTTGGTTGCAGGAGGAAGAGGAGAAGATATTTTGCAGATTTGTTGATCAACGGTGAATGAAGATTCCAGATGGCATTTTCGGATCAGTTTTAGGGCTGCCTTCATTCTTCTATTTTCTATATCTTCCCTTCTCTTTTGATTGTACAGGGTTCCAATTTTTGAAAGCTCTGTGTGGTAGGCAGAAGCTATGGGTAGATTGTAAAGCTAGGGGGAAATATGACTGTCAGTCATTTTTAATTTGAAAGTGTATGTTCTGAATTGTTTTGTCATGTTATTTTAGCTGATAATTGTCTCCATGACTGAATTGTAATGTTGTTTTGGATTCAATAATAAGATTATTTGAATTTGTTCATGCACATTTGTTGCATTTGAGTTACATTTGTTGTTGCCCTGTTTTCTATGAGTGGTGTAATTGCTTTAATAAAGCACAAGGTGCTTGTATTACTGCCTATTGTTTAGGGATAGTGTAATTGCTTTAACAAATGTGATAGGAGTGTTATGCTTCAGGTGGATTCATAAGAAGGATTATCAGAGAAAGTTGCAGTGGTCTGGTTGTCATAATGTGACAACATTTGCAAGAACTTCAGAGCATGTCCAACATTGGAAGAAGAATGCTAGTTATTTGACTCCGTAGCCATTCTTTATGGCACTGGTCCATTATCTTGTTTCTACTGTTTTCAGTTTGGTCCAAACTCTCTAAATCAAAAACCATTTAAAATCTATTTTTTTGAGTTGTGTCTGTCATGTTCTGCTTGCTGATTATTGAAACTCGTTCAATAGTTTGCCAATATTGAATGATATTTTAGGTTTCTCTGCATACTTCTACGAGAACATCATCTGTTAAGCAATATCCTGATACTTGTGTGTTTATATTGTCTGATATTGCTAAAGGGTTACCCCCCTAGGTCTTATAGAGCCTGAAGTGTAGGGGAAATGTGTATCCATTCCATTTCCTGTCAGTTGGCCATTAGTGGTTGTAGATATCCTTGATAGGGGTTGGCTACCTCTTAGAGATCTGCAATCTCTATGTGGATTTTAAACACCAAGAGAATGGTGACTCTGCTGGGGATGAACTCAGAATTTTTGGTTGTAGACAGTGCTGTTATAGAGTCATTAAAGTTTTGAATTGTTTCTATAACCAGAGGTTAAAAATTATTGAATTATTTTTCCATCTGAGTCACCAACAGAATGGCGACTCTGTTGGGGAGAAATTGAGAAAATTCTAATTGCAAAATCTAGCCTTAAGAGTCATTACATAGAGTCAAATCATGTGTCATTCTGAATTTGTTCAAGTTTGAAGGATTTCAACCTGGGAGAAGAAAGTGTTGCATTGAACCTGAACAGTTTTGTAATCTGTGGTACTCTGTTGGTGGAAAGGCACTCAAAGAAAACATTTATATGTAAAAGAACTTCATACTGCTTGAAGTGCAGTCATCTGTGAAAAGAGGTGGCGACTCTATTGATTGAACCTATTAAAATTTAAAGAAAGTTCTAGATCTACAAATCTTACCAGTCAGGAAGAAAATTTGTAGTAGATACAAAGTTTCTAGGTATTCCTCACTTTTGGTTTTCAAGAAATTTCTGTATGAAAACCATACTTGAACATCTTAGACAATACTTTGGTTCCCTATTGCGTGATTAGCACTAAAACAGGGAAATAACAATAATATTTAGTTTGCATACTTCTGAGTTGTAATTTGTAGCCTATATATCTAATTGGAGAAGTATGTTTGTTTTAAATTTTCCTGCTAAATAGATATCATATGTAAATGCATATTGAATCATGCATTCTGATATTCTAAGATTGTTGTGAAAGGTAGAACTAGGGCAAATAAATGATCAACTGTAGAGTTGATATGTAAGATTTGAAAATGCAATTCAAGATGCCTCAATACATGCATCCTAGCATGGTTCCAGATGGAACTATGGTTTGTGATTAGTCCCAGCCAATTTGTCAAAGAGGGTTTAGCACTGGAAGGTACAAAGCTATCAAATTCAATAACCTTAGTGGTTACCCAAATGAAATTCCAGCTAAATTGAGAAATAGGTTACCAAGATTCATTGGTGATAAGGCCGAATCAACAAGTAAACATTTGCAAGAGTTCAACAATGTGATAGATGACTATGAGATTGATCATGAGGATGTGATCATAGGGTTATTTGTTCAATCCTTGAGAGGAGATGCAAGAGAATGGTTCTCTTATTTGCCAGCCTCTTTCATTCATTTATGGGAAGAGCTCAAAGCAGTGTTCATGGGAAAATTTGGAGAAAGGATTAACCTGTTGTGATAAGGAAAATGTTCATGAACATGGAGAAAGGAAAATATGAGTTAGTCCCATCTTTTAATCTCACATTTTCAATGATCATAAGAGAGATCCCAAAGAACATAAGGCCAAATGATGTTGAATGTTTGCTCGTCTACCTAGGAGCATTTGATGAAAAGATGAGTTATCTATTGAGGGATAAAGAGCCTACAACCCTGCTTCAAGCATATCAAATGGCTACAGACATTGAGAAAAATTTGAGATACTCAATGCTGAAAGGAAATAGGGCTTTGAGTGTTGATCATCCTAACACACCTCAAGAAAATATAACTCATAGGTCAGGTAATAAAAGTGCTTGTCAAGATGGTAGTGATGCTGCTACTCCAAATTTTTCATCATCACGATCTGCAGATCCTAATGAGCTTCATGTTAAACATCATCAAAATGTAGTGTCTCAAAATGAAGGTAGTAGTTGTTTGTTTCAAGAAAGTCAGAACATGATACACAAGAATGAAAGGAGTGTATCAGAAAATGCAGATATATGCTATATGAACGAGGATATTGACTGCAATCATTTTACAATCAACACATATGCAGATCCTTGCAACAGTGATGAAGAGGAAGATGCATGGTACGATGAACAAATAAATATTTATGAAACTTTTTCTTCTAATACCTTGAATGATGAAGGAATAGAAGAGATGAAAGACATCATCCCATGTCATGTTTCAGTTAGTGAAAATGATACAATTGTTGATGACATTTCTTCCCAAGTCGATGACCAAGACATTGAAGATGAAAGTGCAAGCACTCACTCTGAAGAATCTAAGCATGGTTTGTACAGTGATAGGCCATCTTGTGATGAGGATGCTAATGAAGGCCAAATTGATTTTTCTCTTGATGATTGTGAAAGCTCTTATGAGAATGACTTGGAGGTTTTTTCTTCATATAATGGATATATTGATATGGACACTCATGAAGTCATGTATTCACCAGTGAATAATCAAATTACACTTGAGACAAACTTGGAATGTAGTCTGAGCTTGAGATCAATGGAGACTGTTGATTCTATTAATGATGAAGAATTTGAGGATGAACATATATATGTTCAATTTTCTGATCATGAGGATGTTGAATAACCTGTTTATATTTTTACTATTCATGACTGCTTGTATGAAACAGAGAATGAAGGTGTTAATGAGCAAGTCTCTGATAATAGTGAATCTCTTATTCATGGGTTAGTACACCTATTAGATGAAAGTACACACAAAAGTTTCTTTGTTGAGCCTATTACTCCTAAAAATGATAGCATTGAACATGTTGTGAAGAATCAATATGAAGACCTTGATTTAGAGTCAAATTTTGAATGGTCTGAATCTGTGTCTGAAGCATCGTGTATGGAATTGCATGATGGTTTGAAGAATGACACTGATAACATGTGTGAACCTGAGATAGAGAAAAATGCTCATGCATTCGAGGTTGATGTTTTTGATGAGTGTCATGAGTTGATTAAAGATGAAACAACTTTTAATATTGACAAATCTGATTTTCAGAATCTTGAAACACATGATAATGTGTTTGGGTTGTGGTGTTTGGATGAGGACAAGCCAGCCTGTGATGTTTTCTAGTTGGAGGAGATACAAATGTATGAGCAATTTTTGTTCAACACACAAGATGATTGCATGTTTTTTTTCAGTGATGATGTCTCCTCCACACTTGATCATGATGAAGGGGTTCGTGAATGTGATAATACCATATTGTCATGTGATCATGATCACCAATTTCAAATGTTGTTGCCTGACATGAAATCAGAAAATGTAATGATAAATAGTGATGTGGCCTATCTGATTTGGCTGCCACTTGGTAACAGAGCTGAACAGGGAACAAGCTTTTACTTGCATAAGGGTAGTTCGATATTGTTGTTTGTAGAGATACAATCACCAATGCTGTTTTGGTTTGATAGATGCAAGCATGATTTGAGGAGGATTAGCTCTTTCTATAGAATTATATTTGACAGAGGTAAATGTTGATCCCCATTTTTTCATTTGGTGACCTGGGGTCACTAGATGAAATTGAAAAATAAAAGTTGAATAGGGGAGCGGTTTGAGGGCACCTGTCAAAAATAGCATTTGGTCTACTCTCCAGAGATCTGGAATCTTGCTATGCCCACAGGGGGCATACATCCCCAGTTGAAGCCACTGATGGCACTCTCAAATTTTGCAAATTTGAGATGCCCATTTCAAAATTTTGCTTCTACACTTTCAGAAGTGCACACAAAGAATCAGTCCCGACTGACCCACTTTGGAGGCTTATAATTTAAAGCTTATTGATTATCGTGCAAAACCTAGTTGCAGACATACTCAAGTGACATATGTGAGTAGGCATGTCAAATTTAAGCTCCCCATGATGAGTTTTGATAACGTTTGAAAAAGTGAAGCTAGAAGGTTTTTGCACTGTTCTGTTGTTTGCAGATGTTCAGTTCTACAAAATTGCTTCCTGTTTGAGCTTGGTTCTTGCAACCAGTTCACTATCATGTCAGAAAAAATGTTGTTCCACATTCCCCATATCAACATGATCTCACATGTCAGTTTTCAAATCCTCACGATTTGATTTGCTATTTTTAGCAGATCGAAACCAAACGTAGATTGTTTTGTTTTGCAGCTGCATTCCTGATAGCCTTTCTGAGTGGTCAATTTCGATTGTTAATAACTTTCGACTGGTGATGACTCAAGAAAATTCCTTTTGTACACATACTCAGGGTACCTAAATGTTCCACTGTGTCTGATGATAGCTCGTCAGGGATTGATTTGCTATGTTTGCAAATTAGCAGTCGGGTGTGTTCTAATTGGTTCTGAACAACTGCTGTTTCAAAAAAGTTTAATCAGACAACTTTGCTGATTAATATCCAGTTCCTCGTGATTTTTTTCTCTGATCCATCTTTTTCACTATACTTTTGGGTCAAATGACTATGTGCTTGCAAGTTTCTATGGTCTCACGAGGTCATTTGCCCAATTTTCAAGGTCGATTCCTGAAGCAACTTGACCTATTTTACCCATTCTACAAAAGTGCTTGAAAGCAGTTTTTAGTGGCGACCTAGTTTGTTTTTCAACTTATGAAGAATTCAAAAGGTAGTATCGGACCATTTGAGGGTGAAGTTTGTCTGAAAACGAAAAAAAATTTAGTCGGGCCACTTGGGGCCCAACATGCTTTGCATTGTTGTGATGATCCTCAAATGGAATATCGTAGTCAAGATTGTGAGAACAATAATATTGGTGAATTGCTTGTTTAGTATTTACTAAGGACAATAATATCAATCAGGAGCAATCAAGAACAATGGAATGCCATGGTGGAGGGTATGAATCACATGTTTGGTGCTATGTATGAGTGAATCCATTGCAGTATTGATAAACTTGATACAATTGTAATTAATCTGCCAATGAAGGCCCGATGGAGATTCATGGGTGCAATATGTGCATATGGAAATGTAATGAGGGTCTGCCAAGTAAGGAGATGGCCATGGCAGCAATGAATAGGGGTTCGGTCCAAATGGAGTGCTACACCATATTGTTAGGTACACACAAAATAATTTTGTTGACCAAGTATTAGAGACTTGAGAGCTGAGATATGGTGCCATTAGTGTCAATCAAAAAGACCTTTGAAACTTCCAGCCTAATGTGATTGCTAATTAAGGTGCGACCAACATTCTGAAAAATGCAGACATTGAGAAGGCCTCAGGAACTTTTAGATAAATGCAATCTGATGGTGAAGAGGAGGAGGCTCGCACCATGATAAGACCTTCGGAATAGGTTATGTACACCAATCAAAGCCAATCCAGAGGGCTCAAGTTTTTTAAATGAGGAAGTATGGTCATAAGGTGTAGCCATAAGAGATAAATCCGTGCCAGCCAATGGAAGGGAGGTTGCTGCGTTGGCATGTAGAGTGAAAACCCTGCACCATATATGCTAGAGACCTGCTGCCAGATGGGAGATCTGCAAGTAGTAGATGACCTAACAAGGAGCATAGCCCACAGCCAAGCAAGAAAAACCCATGCCTAATGGTGACATCTGGTGGAGAGGAGGCCACGACCTAGATCCTGATGGAGACCACCATACACTGGCATGAGGGAAGAGTGTGGGGAGGAGCAACAGAGGAGCTCATAGCCAGTGCAGGAGGGGGGCGTGAATAGATAAACAGTAGAGCCCGCGCCTGGTATAGTGGGGTGTGAGCGGTATGTGAGGAGGAGCCCACTGAGGAGGCGCACTCACAAGCAAGAATAGACCTGCACCTAGCAAAGGGACAGTGTGAGGAAAGCTCATGCCAGCAAATAGGTGGAGACCCGTGAATGGCCAGAGAGGGAGGAGTGTGGAGTGAGCAGCAGGAAATGGTGAAGTCTGCCGCGAGTGGAAGAGAGGCCCGTGCCATGAGAAGGATGTGTGGCCTATGGACAAAGGGACCCACGAGCAAAAGAAGAAGCCAACGATGAGAACCCCATAGGAGGAACAAAAATGAAGATTAGGGCATTCTCACGAACCTCACGAGAATGCCAATGATGTGGCCAAAATAGTTGTGAGGTATGTGATGGGAGGAGCCTGAACTTAAAGTTTAAAATTTTAATTTCTCACATAGTTTTAAAAAAACAGCGGTGGGTCCCAAGAGAATTGTCAAAGGCATGGGAAAATTTTAATTATTTACCCATTAGTGCCATCAGGTGAATGTGATATTCACGGGGAATATTATGAAATGATTTTATTAATAAAATCATTTTATTTACATCATGTGAAAATTTAAATGGCCAGGCATGTAATTTTAAAATGGTGCCCAGGGGTAAAATTGTTTATTTTTGCCCAGGTCAGTAAAAGTGAGTTTTATATTCACTATGTGGAATGTATTGCTGAAGATAAAATGCCAACACTGGTAATATGTTGCCTTATGAAATAATGTGATTTTATTAAATAAACCATTCTATTTGATGAGAGGTAAATAATGCAAAGGCATAGCACAAATTAAAATGAGGACTCCATTATAAAGTTAAATTCTTTATATTGGCTGGAAATTGCAAATAAAGTGCAACATTGTGAGTAAACTACAGCAAATAAAGAGCAGAAAATAAAAACAGTTATGCACAAGAAGAGTGTTTTTGAGCAGCTAGATGAAATTTGGAGAATCTCCACATGGGCAGATTTTTTGTTGCTGGGTAATGATGGGAAAATGTTGTTTTGAGAGGTAAAGTTGGTTGCAGGAGGAAGAGGAGAAGATATTTTGTAGATTTGTTGATCAACGGTGAATGAAGATTCCAGATGGCATTTTCAGATCAGTTTTAGGGCTGCCTTCATTCTTCTATTTTCTATATCTTCTCTTCTCTTCTGATTGTACAAGTTTCCAATTTCTGAAAGCTCTTCAAGGCAGGAAGAAGCTATGAGTAGATTGTAAAGCTAAGGGGAAATATGACTGTCAGCCATTTCTAATTTGAAAGTGTATGTTCTGAATTGTTTTGTCATGTTATTTTAGCTGATAATTGTCTCCATGACTGAATTATAATGCTGTTTTTGATTCAATAATAAGATTATTTCAATTTGTTCATGTATATTTGCTGTATTTGAGTTACTTTTTTTGTTACCTTATGTTCTATGAATGGTGTAATTGCTTTAATAAAGCACAAGGTGCTTGTATTATTGCCTATTGTTCAGGGATAGTGTAATTGCTTTGACAAATGTGATAGGAGTGTTATGCTTCAGGTGGATTCATAAGAAGGATTATCAGAGAAAGCTGCAGTGGTCTGGTTGTAATAATGTGACAACATTTGCAAGACCTTCAGAGCATGTCCAACACTGGAAGAAGAATGCTAGTTATTTGACTCTGTAGCCCATCTTTATGGCACTGGTCCATTATCTTGTTTATGGTATTTTCAGTTTGGTCCCAACTCTCTAAATCAAAACGATATAAAATTTGTTGTGCGAGTTGTGTTTGTCATGTTCTCCTTGCTGATTAATGAAACTCATTCAATAGTTTGCCAATATTGAATGATATTTTAGGTTTCTCAGCATACTTTTGTGAGAACATCATCTGTTAAGCAATATCCTGATACTTGTGTGTTTATATTGTCTGATATTTCTAAAGGGTTACCCCCCTAGGTCTTACAGAGCCTAAAGTGTAGGGGAAATGTGTATCCATTCCATTTCATGTTAGTTGGCCATTAGTGGTTGTAGATATCCTTGATAGGGGTTGGCTACCTCTTAGAGATCTGCAATCTCTATGTGGATTTTAAACACCAACAAGGGCCAACCTCTCTGACCTCGTGGGATTTTTGTGACACCATCAAAATTACTGTGAGGTTTGCAAGAATGCACAGGAGGAGCCCATTTTAAGTTTTTCAAAAAGTTACATGGTTTGTAATGTAAAATAGGGTGGGCCAGGGTGAAATAAGGCATGGGAAAATATAAAAGATGCCCATTTAATATTTTAACGATGCATCATATAAGGTGAAAATATTTTAATATTGCCCTATTAAATAGTAAGATTTTAAATGTCTCGGGTAAAGAGCAAATATACCTCGGATAAATTTTCTTACTATGGAATATTTTAAATGTTTGCTGGGAAAACATTTTAAAATGAAAATGAAGGGCATAGGTAATATTTTTCTTTGTGAGATAAAGTGATTTTATTAAATAGATCATTTTATTTATGAGAGGTAAGTAATGCAAAAGCATAGTGGAAATTAAAATTAGGGCTCCATTATAAAGTTAAATAATTTATATTGGCTGGAAATTGCAAATAAAGTGCAGCATTCTGAAATAAAAGGCATAAAGAAAATTTTCACAGGAAAGAGGATATTTTCCAGCTGGGTGAATTTGGTGATTCTCCACATGGGCATGCCTTCAGCTACTGAGCAATGATGAGAAAGGGTAGTTTTTTAGGGAATAAGTTCGTTGTTGCAAAGAAAAAAAGGGGAGATATTATTTTCATTTTGATCAACCGTGAATGAAGCTTCCAGATGGCATTTCCAGATCAAGTTTAGGGATGCTCCTGTTTGGTTCTATTTTTCTATATCATCTTTTCTCTTCTTAATTGTAAGGGTTCCAATTTCTGAAAGCTTTGCAAGTAAGGCAGAAGCTATGGGTAGATTGTGAAGCTAGGGGGAATATGACTATTAGTCATATTATTCTGAAAGTGTATCTTCTAAATTGTTCTGTTATGTTTATTTTATCTCATATTTGTCTCCATGCCTGAATTGTAATGTTATTTTGGATTCAATAATAAAATTATATGAGTCTATTCATGCACATTTCTTGCATTTGAGCTACATTTGTTGTTTCCTTATGTTCTATGAATGGTTTAATTGCTTTAATAAAGCACAAGTTGCTTTTATTATTGCCTATTGTTCAGGGATAGTATGATTTCTTTGACAAATGAGACAAGAGTGTTATGTTCCAGGTGGATTTATAAGTAGAACTATCAGAGAAAGCTGGAGTGGTCTACTTGTCATAATGTTACAACATTTGCAAGACCTTCAGAGCATGTTCAACACTGAAAGATGAATGCTAGTCATATGAATCCATAGCCCATTTTTAAGGCACTGGTCCATTATAATGTTTCTGCTGTTTTTAGTTTGGTCCCAACTCTTTAAATCAAAAACCATTTCAAATCTATTTTGCTGAGTTGTGTTTTCCATGTTCTCCATGTTGGTTGATGAAATTCATTTAATATATTGCCAATGTTAAATGATATTTTAGGTTTCTTAGCATATTTATGTGAGAGCATCATCTGTTAAGCGGTATCTTGTTACTTGTGTGTTCAAATTTTTAGATATTGCTAAAGGGTTACCCCCCTAGGTTTTACAGAGCCAAAAGTGTAGGAGATGTCAGTCTTTGACTGAATCTTGTTAGTTGGCCACTAGCCTTTGTGGTTCTTTAATATAGAGGTTGGCTACCTCTTAGAGAATTACAAATCCTATGTGGGAAAAAACACCAATAGTATCAATCTTTGTCTTTTAAACAAAGATTATTAGTAGCTTGTATTTATCACTATAACCTGACGCTACCTTCATGCAAATTATTCTCTCCCACATGTATGCATGGCCTCTATTTACTCGATTTACCGGACTTACCCCATTATTAGGAATGTTGCATTGTCATGATCACAAATTCTCTATTCTAAGAATAAAATAATGATCCCTATTTCCTACCTCTAGCACATGAACATAAAGTATATTGGCAATCCACTTAGTCATTCATTTTCCCCAAAAACAATTACTCTTGGGATGAAAAATATAATATGCTTCTTTAATAAACTGATGATACCATGATTCATGTCGCTGAAGATTTGTTACTTTTCTTTGTCATAAAATTACCATGTGATTCTTGGCATTGTTAAAGGACAACATGCTACCTCTTTTTGTGAGGTAATCACTATTTCAAATTAAACACCAAGCCTTCTCTCTAGATAAAGAACCTTGGAGTATGTGAAATTTTGGTTGTACTATTGAAATTTTTTGTCAAAGAACATTGTACTCTCTTCTGCATTATGATTATGAGGTGATCATGATTGATATTAACTATCTTACACTGTAATATCATATGCACTTAGAATATTCAAACATTATTATGAGTTGGGCTCAACCCTTGTGGGAGCCACATTCACCCCACACATAATATAACTTGATGAATCTGATGAATCACTCAGAAACACTTTCTCACCCAGATTTGCACATGAAGCGAACAATGTTATAAAAAAAACAAATGCATACCCTAAGTGTGTTTAATATTCTTTTTTGGTTTTTATGGACACTTAGGATAGGCATTGCATTTGATGTACCTAGAAATTAGCATATGCATGTATGGGTAGGTGTGCATGTCCATATTGCAACCTTTCATTGCCTAGAACCTAATGTTGCAACTAATTTCTTTACCCAATGCAGGTAACCAGACACAAGAAAACCTAGGGACTAGGGAGCAAAGCAAAGACATCAGACACCTTTGTAGAACCAATCATTCAGGCAATGACTGGTTACCTTCTTTACATGTTCATTTCTTTAGCATTTACCCATTCATGTATAGTTTAATTCCTACATGTATCAAATGATTAAGTCAGTCTCATGGCTTGTTGTGTGAGACACATGTTTACGATTACATTCAATAAGATTACTTTTCATCAAAAGATTGTAAAAATATTTTATGTTTCATTCAATTGTATGTATATAATAACTTTATGTTCCTGTGTTCTTGTAATCCTATAAAGTTGTTTCATTTTTATAATTGAATGTAGCATAGAAGGTTTAACAAAATACACCATTTATCTTGAAACATAGATGGCTCTTCCTGATTGAGCCTGTAGGTGAAAATATGGTAATAGTTACATGCTCTTGCATACTTGTGTATCAAATAGATATATGCTTGGGTGTATAATACATAATAATATAGGCATGATAGGTTATTAATGATTCACATAGTGTATTGGATTCCATCATGTGTGATTTCCACATACTACTAGATCCTTTTTGATGGGTTAGGATTCTCTAGTGGAGTAGCATGGGGAAGCTAATGCTTCATGGTAGGGTGAATATCACTTCGATGATGCTCTCTCTCTCTCCGTGCTTTAGATTACAAAATAAGAAACTAAGGTTGGTTGTGATACAAGTGTTATTACATTTACTTATTTGTATATATTTTCCTTTACACTTCTAAATTTTAAATGGAAGAGCATGACTACTATTCATAAAATTAATTTAATTTGAGTTTTAAAGATATTACATAAGTTTTAGATAGGCTTGTGATAATAGTAGTAGTTGGAGAATAATTTTATTTGTTGAAAAAATTTCTATTGTTTTAGTCAATATTTGACTCCTCATACATTAGATATACATTATCTTCATGGTTATTCACTAATTTATATACTTCATTAGTGATTAATTGGGTGTACATATTAGATATGGTATCAGAATATTGATATTCAACATTTCCATTGTCCAATACAATAGTGTTTCAAAATATCATAAGTTATTTCTTGTATATTTTTATAACTATTTTTTAAGTACTATTTATATTTTCACCACTGTCCCCTCATTGTCCCCAAATCTAGGCCCTTGGTCCCCCCATCTTGAGACTCATCTCCACCATCTCCTTGCCCCAAGACTCTATATTATTGTATATTCCCAAGGCCCAGATGGAGCCAATAGCAGTGTATGGAGTCTAATCTTCATGTTTGTTTGCTTGACAATGCAGCAAGGAATGCATGTCATGATATGGAGTTCTATATATATATGTATATCTAATAAATAAAAATGTTGTTGTAGTGCAACAATTGTTTTTGTTACCCTAAAATGCACTATTTTGGAGTAGTGTGCTTCCTAGGTGAGTAGTTGGCAAGTTGTGCTTGTTGAACACTAGAAAAGCCAAGATTGTTGAGATTTTTTTTGGATAGATATAAGTTGACAACTTGTTCACCTTATACAAGAATGTACACACACACAAAGTCTACAATGGCTAAGTAGATAGAAACCCAATTAGAGAAATTATGGAAATAAATGACAAGCATTGTGAGAAGCATGATGATGTGAGGTTTACTGAGGAATCTATGGCCGTGTTTTCTTTTGTATTCCTTTGCCTCATTACTAAGAGTAATTGGAACAAGCAAGTCATCCATTTCGTTTGATGCACATTCTCCTCATTGCTTTATAAGTGTAGGAAATGAAGTGAATTATGGATAGAGTGAATGTTGGTTTCATTCCTTAGATATAATGATGTAATTTGTTCTGCTTTATAGCTTGATCATGTCTACATATGTGTCCAAAGAACCACAATACCGATGGTGAGAATTATATTTCTGATTTATCTTGCTGGATTGAAATAACTATGGTGAACTGAAGGAGAATGTAGAAGTATCCCATTCAAGGTCAAATGTGTAGGAAGTGATATAGTGAACAAGTATAGTACTTATGTTTACAAAGAATCAAAAGACTGAAAAAAATAATTCCCTTGATTAGAGACCGAGGATGTGAATCCTTGCTAATTTTTTTTCTCGAATGGAACAAATATGTTGAATGTGGAGAGGATATAGAAGAATCCTTTCAAGATTGTATGTAATGAAATGTACAATCAAAAGAAATATCAATTACAAGAAAGTTTGGTTACAAAAAGGTACTATTTCATAATGTTCAGTGTTTGATAGGTTTCCTTCATGGGGCTGCATTAGTGGTGAGGGCACAAGGGATGATTTGGCTCCTCAACTCACACTTATTGGAAAATTTTATTTCAGTGAATTTTGTGTGCTAATTTGGAAATGGTGTTGGTAGAGGTAATATGTAGGTGACTCAAGTTGCACTCAGTTCAAATACATTTCATGTAAGACTATATTTTATTGGTTGCTAGTTGTGTGACTTCATCACTTTGTGCAATCTACAAACCTACATGTCCACTTATTTTATTGAAGAATCTTTTTTCAAATTGTATAATTTTCATTCCTCAATTGTATTACATTGTAGACTAGGCCATTGCTTCACAAGTTTATAAATCTTTAGCTACATTTTCAAGACAATAGCGGGAAGTATTGAGACAAACCGTCTAAGGTGGAACACAAATAAACAAGTAGGTATTGGTGGACATAACATAATCATATGTGACATAATGATTACATCATGGCTATAATATTTGACTTCCGTGACATCATGATGTCAAAATTTGTTAAATTGGGTTAGAAGAACCCTTTATTTTCTCTCTCATGGTGGACTTTGATAGCTTGATCTGTCTGGTCTACCTGAATTAAGTTACCCACCATGTAATATATCTACCATATTCCATTCAAAATATACATGCCTCAATTTTAGCCTCTTGATTCATTATTTTATTGCTCTCATGACCTCTCTTTACAGTCTTCTTTTGACTACCCTCTACTTAGAAAGTATAGGTTAGGTCTCGTGTCAATTTCCTTGTGGTTCTCCTTTGATTGTTTTGTCTTTTTTCTTTGTGCAACTATAATATTGGTACATGTCTGCTGACTTAAGAACATTAATCCCAACACCAATTGCAAATAAATATTTATCAAATTGAATTATAAGTTAAGTAAGATTGTTTATACATGGAAATTACCAACAAGTATTGTATTTTGAGAGATTACATATCCATTTGATATAAGAGAAGTTTATTTTTTGGGTATTGTAGATAGTTGCATGTTATTTGTATGACATATACAAAATATTAGAAGGGGAAACCATGGCCTTACAAATATGAGATTTACACAAGAAGGTGAAATCAAAAGATGAGGAAGATGGCCAAAGACTTATAGTTAATTATGAAGACCCAAGAAAGTCTCATCAAGCAATAGGAATTGTTAGCTAAGAATAAAACTTAAGGTGGTTCACTCTCTTGACAACAAACTTTCTAAGCAGTCCTTTGAATAATATAATAAAGAAGAAAAGAATAGGAAATGGTTCATGGATGGAGAGTAGCAACAAAGCTATCCAAAGGGAAATTTTAAGGTAAATAAATATTCAAGAATTTTTTAAGGTTTGAATGGTATTAGATATAAAAAAATATGGCTGTGGATGCCTCAACATCTAGACAACCTGATTCTTGAACATGCCAATTGAATAAATTGACTTCTAGGTGACTAAAATTCTAAAGTATATTGACTCAACTCTAAATGGATTGACTCTAGATTGCTCGAATGTGGGTTGCTTATGGTCTGAGTGTCTCTCAAGTCACTTGCTTGCTACTTTTCCAGTGCTAGAGTTGACCTATACTTGCTTGTTACAACTGCATTCTGAGAGCACTACTACACACTAAAAACATCATCTTGTATGGATTGTGTGTGGATAATTTTAGAGTGTGTGGGAAAGCCACTTTGTCACATGCATCATGCTTATCACTGGAGAGTTCTTGGGAAGATGAACTTTCAACTGTTGAGAGTTAAACTCTTCAAAAAAATTACTCTTCCCTTGGGTAGGAAGACAATGATTTTTATTCATTTTATATTTGTTATGCTAAAGGTATCACTTACAGATTGGAACTTAATGCCAGTTTTTTTTATTAGTGATAACGATGTTGTATTGATATCCTAAAGTTAACTAATAGGATTATTTTGGAAACCACAAAGTTTATTCTCCATAATTTGGATATGGAACCTATGAATGAAATGCCTTCTAGCCATGGATTTACAATTCATTCCTACTCATAAGAAAGAATAAACTCATTCATAAATTTACATAAGATTTATGTAATTTGGTTTTCCACTTGGAAAAGTAATAATTTATAAATCTTAGGCCAATCAAGAAGATTAATTTGGGCCACTTTACCAAAGATAACTTAGCATATGAAACATAACAATTCTTTCATTCTATAGTTGATTCTTACATAGCTATTTGATGATGAACAAATATTTCTTTTCAATCCTTTATCCTGTAGAATTCCATATTAAAACATTTATAAAAATTATTGTTTAATTTGTTTTCCCCAATGTGTTCTATAATAATAAACTTTAGAGGTTACACAGTATGGTGGAACTGAATTTATTTCTTCCTTATTTTTCAATTTCTATTGCTACTTCTATCTAAATTCAATCTATAGAAATTTAAATTTATCTTGCCAATGAGAATATGGAGCTTATCATTATTTACATAAAGTCTTCCTGATCTTTTCTCTTTGTTCTTGTTTTAGTTGCACTAATGACATTCAAGCTTTGTGGAATACATTTTTGTAATCTTGACAAGATATCAGTACTCTGATCTTGAAGCACTAGAATTGTTAATATAATAATGAAATAGATGACAATTCATCCAAAATTGTTGTTTCAACAGGTCAATTATGCTAAGCATTAAAAAATGGAAATTTTAATGTTTAACTATTATTTATATATCTTCATCATGTAGTTACTATGATAGAGTTAATTGAAGGCATTGTGGAAACATATCCAAATTTGCAGTAGGGTATGTGCAGGATCATGATGGTCCAAAAAGTGGCAATATGTAAGTGATATTCCTTTTTTTATATATATAAAACCTGGTTTTATAAGGTCCAAGAACCAAAAAAGAATGAGGAATTCGAATCACAACAAAATGTGATTCCTCAATACACAAGTGGAATACAACCAAGAGCCAAAGTAAGCACCCAGAAAGGCTAGAGCATCCCCAACCACTAAGTCGGCATGCCTTCATTTATTAGATTACTAGCCATTAACGAGAGACTTACTTTCCAAGTTTTAGATGATTTGCTAGTGTTGTTGAAGAGGCATACCCCCTCGTTCACTGCCCAGTCTGCCACCCTATTGCCCTTTCTACCAATATGATAGACCTTGACCTCTTCTAAATCTTTAAGGATGAACTTGGCAGAATCCATTATGACTACCAACCTCCAATTGTGCAGATCACAACCTCTCAAAGCATCGATAACCAGTCTGGAGTCGCCTTCCAGCCAAAGTTTTTTCCATCCTTTGTCTCTAGCTATCATGATTCCCCATAGAGCCTCCCTAGCTTCAGCCAAATTGTTGGTGCTCACACTACAGTCAATGGCATAGAGCATCTTTTAAAGGAAATTCTAAACTTTCCACCCAAAATTGATGAAATGAAAAGGGTTTTTAAATGAGATTCTAAAATTTCCACCAATATAAATTATGTTTTAATTTGAGTTGAATAAATAATTATTATTCATTTTCTATTTGAATTACGACTAAATTCGTGATTGATAGGTTGATTTTCTGAGTTTTCATTGCCACTTAAGGGTCTATTTTTTCCATGATGATCTTGCACATACCCAGTACTTAGATGGGTTTCCTGAGGTTTGTTTGATATTCAAAACTAAATTCTAGAGTATCTCTTAATGCTCTAATCTTGATGAATCTTAAGGGATAAATTTATGATTGCAATTTGTGAACCATAAAAATTCTCCATGCTGTGTTATTTTTAGTTTGGCAAAGATTTTTGCTTATTTTTCTATTGACTTTTACAATTTTTTGTTTGACTATGTTACGTGATTTGTTTACTTTTGTAATTCTTGTTATGTTTTGCGTCTAGAGTGATAGTTTGACTTGTGAGCATGAAAAACTTGTTTTCAATTTTTTACATCCAACTGTAATTGATAATTTTGGTTGATAGTAATGGAAAACTAAAAATAACTAGTTTGACCATCTGTAGAGTGCTGGTTATGACTATATTCAAGCAAATCACAATTTTCCTTGTTTGTTTTGAATAAATTTTTTTAGAACAAACAGCAAACACAAATGAAAGTTTGTTCAAAATTTCACCGATATTTTACAAATTCTTAGGTCACATTTTTGATTTGTTACAACTTACAAATTATACTTTTGCTGGCAATTCTTATTTAAGAAGTAACTCTTCCATCCAGGTTAAAGTAGTACTACTTGCTGATATATCATGTGGAACATACGAGAAGGTTGTTGTTATAGCATGTGTTTTAACTTCTTTTTCAATTGATACTTTAGTCTCTTACATAGGTTTTAGTGCATTCAACTAGAAAAATAGTGTAAGCATTGAGTTTGCTGGAAATTTTTGGCGCAAGTAAGGTGATTGCAAATATATCTACCTTAAGATGAAATATTTCATAGTGGATTTGATCAAGCATGTTAAATCTTTCTGCAAAATTGTAATTGGATATGTCATAAAGACACCTTTAAGCTTCTAGCAAGCAATATCTGTATGGCTGGAGTAAGAGAACGGCATATAGGAAAGACGATGATGAAAATTGATGTATTATTAATTATTATTGCATCTTAATCCCCAATAATAATGCAAAGGGTTTAAATACCCTCAAATAGAATGAACAAGGCTTGATTGAAATTATAGTTGTCAGAATTCTCCATTATGGGAACATAGACAATGTACTAGTCCCTGTACCCAAAATTTCCGGTGAATCATTTACATATAAAATATCTATCTCCTTATTCATTTAACTCATGTAACCTAATTTGATCAATATCCTCATCCCCATAGGAATACCGGTACCTTGTGTCTCTCGATAACTATGAATTTGAAATATAAAACAAACTAGAAAATGATGGGAAAGGAATAATAGATTGTTAGGAGTGTTACTTATGTTCTTAAGGAGGGACAAAAAAATTCACCTACATTGATTGTTGAAGTATTGTGTAAGTTTACTTGATTTAAATATCTTTTCTACACCATAGTGCACACAACATGGTCAAAAAAATTGTAGGTTTTCTAATTTATAGGCGCTATAAAAATCTCTAAATTTTTGGCTCCCCTTTGATGCTTTTCTACATACTTGAAGGTTTTCTTTTCTAATCTATTTGTTGCTAAAATATATGCCTTGTGAGTTTCCAAGAGTATAATGATTTTCATATAGAGTAATAGATGTTGAGATACAAGAGTATCAAAGCTTTATTTGGATGGATTTTAATTGCATTAGTGGATCGTTAACTATTTTTCAGAGTCCTTCCTTTTATTTGCATAGACATCATCAGTGATGAATACTTATGGGTCAAAAATGGAAATAGATGGCTATTAGAAATTTATGACTTAAATTTATCAATTTCAAGGAAAGAGCAAAAATTCCATATTCATATTGGCACAAAAGGCTTTGATAACAGATTAAGTAAATGGAGATGTATGAAAAAAATTCCTCAAGGCTAATGTTGTGAGAAACCTTGCTGATATTAGTATAGTTGGAGAAGGATAAAATATTCTTTAAGGTTAATGTTGTAAGAAAGTCACCTTGTTGATGTTAGTATAGTTGATAAAGGATTTGATTCTCCAAGTTCAAGTTTCCTTTAGTTTTAAAACTTTTTGACTAGTGAGGCATGTGGCTGTTAGACAAAGAGTTAATATATTTTGTGCTATGAATTTTACAGGAAGGCAACTAATCACATCCCAGAAAGAGGCCATCATTACTTTCTTATAAAGGATAATTCTAACTACTTATTTCATTTGTGCTTGATAATTAAGAATACCACTCTTGTTAAAACTTTTGATATTGGACATCTAGATTATCTTCTTATTCTATAATTGCTTGTATATTTTCTTTATAAGATTTCCACAACTGCACCTCATCATCTAGGTTTGGAATCCCACCAAACAATTGTGATCCAAGTGGCATTGCCAACATAGTCTTGTAAAAATGAGGCAAATCATTGAGAACCTCCAAGAAGAGTTCCCTAGCCTGCCATACCGTTACTTGTGTGAATCTTACCACATTGCAGAAAATGGAACTGACTGCCCTCACCTTATCGTTCTATCATCTAAATGTGTCTTCTAGTTCCAGCGATGCATCGATAGTTCTATTTTTCATCGACGTTAGGTTCTTCTATCTACATGATGAGGTCTCCTATTATCATGATGGTCTGATGGGGATGATGAACCATTCTGGATTATAGTGGAAGACAATGCTAGTGAGTTTATACTCCATCCCGAGTATTTTATGTTGAAGATGCAGTATGTGGAAGATGATCATAACCTTAGCTTCACTATCCCAATACGTGAACCTCTTCCACCCTAGTATTTTATTCATGTTGCGTCTAATAAATGGATGGGATCACAAACTATTTTTTTAATTTAATTTAGACATCTTATCCTACCAAAAAATATCCACCCCTAATTGAATTGCTAGATTTACAGCCACATCCTTTATCTGCATTAATAAATCCTTCCTATGAAGCTTTGTATCAAAAGTTCAAGCACTTCAATCCTATTCAAACCTAGGTATTTACAATCCTTTTTAATCAATTTTTCACAAACTTATGAATGGTTTTTCCCATCTTTGGAAAATGAATGAGCTCTCCAATCTCCTGGGCTGAAATATGATAATATTGATCCCAAGCTAAATCTTTCTTCTCAATTTTTGTCAATATGTCATTTGGAATGCCTTCAAATTAGTGTAGTAGATTTTGAACACTCCACATGCACTCTCCATCCATCTTGCATAGGTTAAGTGCCTTATCTATTAACTGAGCCCATCCTCTTTTTACGAAAAATCTCAAAAAGTTCTCTAAGGAGGCAACCTACACTCTGCAACACATAACCAAACAAAAAAAATGTCCTTAGAACTACATAGCGTGCATCATCCAACAAATTCCATAAAAAATTATAAATTCCTTATGTCTATAAAAGGTGAATGATTTGGAGAAGATAGTATTTAAGGATGGGTTGTATGGTTAGAAACAAAAGCAGGAGGGTGGACATGCACAACATCCTGAGGGATAAATTTAGATTCTCGTGGACAAAAAAAATTATTAGGTCACCCACTTATAAAAAGGCAGAAAATGGTTATCATTTGCATTACAAAGGATACAAAATTCAAGTCACTTCCTTGAGATTTGTTGAGTAACTAAGATTTTTTTGTTTGTCCTCCTACCTCTAGATCAAGAACCTTGAAGAAGAGTTCCCCAACCTGACATAGCATTACTTGTATGACTCGTACCACATTTTTTGTTGTCATTAGACAAAATATAAGGAAGTTGTGAACATATATAAATTTTAGTACTTTCTTTGAATCCAATTTGTTTCTTTCCACAAAATGAATGGAATCCATAAATACTCGAAGTTCTCCATGAAAAGAATATATAGCAACCTGTGAAATCAATTGTGTGGAAAATATCTACTACTCAAGTACATGAATGTCATAACATGCCAAACATCTAGTGGGATTTGTGGTTTAAGTTCTATCATATAAATTCCTTTATGATGAGTTTTATGGGGAATTTTTTATTGTCCTGATAGTTATGTAGTGTAATTGTGAATGAAAATTGAGGTTTTGAGTGAGATTATGTTGAGATAGTGTCTGTGGAGGCTGAGAGTTGAATTTTCAAGTGTGGGTAGCCTATTTTGAGAGTGTTCAAAGTGGTTTTACACTTGTCTAACCTTAGGAATTTACAAAGAACCTATAAGCCTTACCTTTAATGGTGGAAATTGAGAGTTACTTGGAGAAGTTGGTAAAAGAGAGTTTCGAGCCCTAAAACCTGTTCATTTTGGCTATTTGATACCTTTTTAAGGGGTTTGAGTGGTTATTTCAGGTTGCTAGTGATATTCAAAGATTATTTCCTTGTATAACAGACCTAGTTGGTCTTCTAGGACAACATTGTCTTAGGTTTTTGAGTGAAATTATTGAAAGGAGTTGAGGGTGGTTTTGGTGTATGTTTAAGTTTCACTAAAAGGTATTCAAAACCCTCAAGAGACATTGGTTTGGTGAGTGGATTGTGATTAAAGTATCCAACTATAGGTTTGTAGGCCTACTGGACAAAGGATAGGGTGATACTGAAAAGGGTGCATTGAAGAGGTTTGTTGAATCTAATTGTTGTTTGCTTGGTCTAAATTGAGTTGTTATAGGTGAAAACCAACCACCCTTGCATCAAAGGAGCTCAATCAAATAAAATAAAGAGTCTTACCTTCTTCTCTTATCAAATTTCAATTAGAGAAAAATGTGGAGAGAAATGAATCATATGGTGGCTTCAAGTTCTCAAGGATGATCTTAATGATCATTGTATACAATGTTGCAAACACCTTTTTACTCTGTGTTTTCTATACCTAAGATGTAATTGAAATTTGTTTTACACTGGAGATTGCTTTTTGTAGCATCCTACTTTGTCATTCTTCCATTTTTTATATGGTTTATAAAATTTATGTTGTTGCATTCACTTTGTTGTAGGTTTTAATACAACATATGTATGAGAAACTTAATCTTAGTGAGTTATTTTAAATATTTTCAATGCATTATTTATCTAACTAAAGAAAAGAAATTGATGCTTTTGAATTTTTAATGAGATATAAGATCCAATAGTGAGTTGGATTGGAATTTAAAGGAGTATGAATATGGCCATGATTTAATTATCTATTGTGTTGTGTTGGCTAAATAAAAAGTAGTGTTTCTAGAAATACTCGACATATATTAGTATATGATCCACATGTGTCACATATCTAACTAGCATCTTAGTAATAATGTTTAAGGTATCCTCAATATAGAAAACATAGGCATGAAGGTTAACCATGCACACCTAATCATAAATTATATATGTAAATTGTAATGCAATAAAGGTTACTGATGTTTGATGTATGCACAACCTTCATCCACTAAACCTGCATAAATGCATGCACCTAGAACCCAAGAAAAAATTACAATGTTAGGATGTGTTCCAGAGTGCTTCATTAATTCAAATATTTTGAGAGGCTCCTTGCAAAATCTATTTTGTGCACATTCTACAATCAATCATGTCATTCAATGAGATGACATCTCTTTGAGGTTTTCTATCAAACAATTCAACCTACTTGATTCCATTAGCAACCTCTCACAACTACAACCTTGAACATAGAAGGGTGTGAACATTTAAATAACCTTCTTGATTCCAGTGGCAACTTGTCACAACAACAACACTTGGACATGGTAGGGTGTATAGATTTCAATAATCTCCCTCATTCCATTGGCAACTTGTCACAAATCTAGCACTTGAACATAGAAATGTGTAGAAGTTTAAATAACCCCCTGATTCTATTGGCAACCTATCACAACTGCAACACTTGAACATAGAAGAATGTAGAGGTTTAAATAACCTTCCTGATTCCATTGGCAACCTATCCCATCTGCAACACTTGAAAATAGAGTGTTGTTGAGGTTTAAATAACCTCCCCAATTCCATTGTCAACCTCTCACAGCTGCAACATTTGAACAAAATAGGACATTTTAAAGGTTTAAATAACCTCCTTGATTTTGTGGACAATCTATCACAAGTACAACACTTAAAAAATAAAATATTGTCATAGTTTAAATAACTTCCTTTATTTCATTAGCAACCTATCACAATTGCAAGACAACACTTGAACATAGAAGGGTGTGGACATTTAAATAACCTCCTTGATTCCATTAGAAACCTATCAGAGCTGCAACACTTGAATATAGAAGGGTGCAAATGTTTAAAAAAGCTCCCTGATTCATTTGGGAACCTGTCACAACTGGAACACTTGAACATAGAAGGGTTTGGGTATTTAAATAAGATCCCTAATTCCATTGGCAACCTATGATAGCTGAAACACTTGAAAATGGTAGGATTTATAGATTTAAATAGCCTCCTTGATTCATTGGCAAACTGTCACAGTTGCATCACTTGAACATAGAAGGGTGTAAAATTTTAAATAATCTTTGTGATTCCATTGAAAATAGAATGTTAGGATGTGTTGGAGAGTGCTTCATTAATTCAAATATTTTGAGAGGTTCCTTTCAAAATCTATTTTTTGCACATTCCGCAATCAATCATTTCATTCCATGAGTTGATATCTCTTTGAGGCATTCTATCAAACAATTTAGGTATTTTGTATATGATTCCACATCTTGCATATATTTCTACTAGAGCATATCCAACTATAACATCTGGAAAAAATTCCCCTACCATTATGCTTTGGTGCATGTTCATAGCCCATCCCAAAGCTCCCATTTTTTCATAGGTAGGGAGGACTCTAGCAAAAAAATTGGCTTTATACCTTCCAATTGCATTCATTTGAAAGATTCGAAAGCCTTTTCAACAAGCAATTTTTTGCAAAATCTGCAATCATTGCATTTCATGAGATGACATCTCTTTGAGGCATTCTATAAAAAAATTCACGTGCCTTGCCTGTGCTTTCACTTTTTCATGCATATCTACTACAACATTTTGAACCATAATATTGGACATAAATCCACCTTTTGTTATGCTTTGATGGATGTACTTACCATATCCAAAGCTCCCATTTTATTATAGGTAGGAAGTATGATAGAAAAGGTTGTGGAATCTGGCTTTACATCATCCAATTACATTTTCTTGAAAGTTTCTAAAGTTTTTTCAAAAAATCCATTTTGTGCATATCCTACAATATTGCAATCCATAGACCACATTTCTTATAAGGATACTACCATCTATTGTCTATGCATTGATGGATATTCATATTGGAACATCCCGTTATGCAACCCCAAAGGTTAAGAGCCAAAAGAGGACAAGATAATTTTTTTTAACAAGAAAGATTAACATACACAAAAATTAATTGCCAATTCAATAAAATAATAGAAAACATGGTCAATTATGACCTAAAGTACAACTTCAAGGAGAGGACTAATCCACCCTCTAGAAAAAATCTAATTGGGAGCAAGCAGGATAGTTCCAAAAGTTGTGTTGGAGCTTTCTGCTCTTGAACCTTGTTGCTGCCCATAGGCCAGAAAACAGAGGGCATCGGTGCTTCGAAACTTGTAGTTCTGGAGCTCACTACTCTGGAACCTTTGCTGTTACACACAAAACAACTATAGAAGGAACTGGTGCTCTGAAACCTTTGCAGCCTACCGAAATGATGAAACATACAACCATAGATCTTATCTAAACATGAATATTAATTGAAGGAAAAGGGCCATAAATATTATCATAGAAAAATCGAGTCTGATACCAACGTCGGAACCCGTAAACCCAAAATAAATGTCACATATCTTCTCATTAAATTTATGATTACTTTCTCTCTCAAGAGAGTACAATGTGCATAAAGGAAAAGGTATGAATACAATAGAATTTCCATGAACAAGATACAACATCGGATAAGATAAATACACAAAGGAATGTACATGAGTACAATATGATCAAAAAATACAAGAGAGAGAGATCAACTCCAATCGGTACTCGAAAACCTGTACACAAATCCCCAATGGTAGTGGCAACACATCCCTACCATGTGGACTCCAGAGAGACCACCCCACCGTGATTGGAGGTAGTCACAAGGCCCGAGAAAAGCAACAAGGGAATGTAATATATGGCCAACACTCACCTCAAACACAGAGCGAACCAAAATACCAAGCATAAGGCCAAAGATAGTACATGGAGATGCTTATACAATACATGTCGGGTCCTACTCAAGACTACTAAGATGAAAGATGAAAGATGCAAGATCGGATGAGGATACTCAACCATGCCCAAATCAATGCCTTGCAGATGAATAACTCAACGTCCTGTAGGCGGATAGGCCTTCTCAAGTGCATCCTTAGCCTTTACAAGTGCTCAAGACCATGCACGAGGACTCATTTTATTATATTGTTTTACTCCATCTTGTTTAACCAAGCAGGGAACCCAAAACAAAAATGAAACAATGAAAAATCCATTGAAACTATTTAACACAGCCAGAAAAACATTGCTATGAAATCATTCAAACAACTGATCTCATACACACACAAGCAGATCAAATATATTCAAACATTCACCATTAACTCTATAAAAGAAACAAATAATTTAATCTGTATTAAATTCATTAAAATCATTCCACGAAATCTCTTTTAAATCAGATAAAATTGTACTAAGTGGTAGTGGCACAGGACACGATTTCAGCTGTCGATCAAATGCATGAGAAAGAGGCATGAAAATTCCATAAAAAGGTAAAAGTGCCCTGATCTAAAATTAGGAAATAACCCAATTCTGATTTCGATGTTTCTAGATAGATTTCATCTTTAATTTTCAATTTTATGACCTGAAATAAGGTGTTGTTTAGAAAAACGTCGTTTTAAGCATGGCTGGGCAAAAACATGACAAAATGAAAGTCCCTGGATTATAAACTTTTACAATGACTAAGTTGAGATGTATGGGAATTTCAAAATAGAATACACCATTATTTCATAAATCTATGACCAAGGACAGTGTGATGTTTGAAAAATGTCATTTTGCCAAGCTAGGCAAAAAGACATTAAAAATGGAAGTATCTGAATTAAAAATTGGACAACAACCCATTTGAGATATGAGGATTACTAAATAGAATCCACATTTATTTTGAATTTTTAACTGGTGGATAAAGAGAAGCAATTAAAAATGTGTTTTCACATGTTTTTTTTTTTATAAAAGGGTAAAACGGGTTTTACAGGGACCCGAAACCACATAGTTTACAAAATAGTGAAGAGAACACCAAAGTTCCACCAAAAAGACAGCTACCCGAGAAAAAACCAGCAGCAATCAAGCAAAAAGGACCAAAAGGTTTAGGAAAGAAGGGACAGTAGAGAAAGAACACAGAAAGCCCCAACCATTACTTCAGAGACCTAAGGACAGTCTCTATCTCTGCCTCCAAATCCTGCATATCTATAACCCCCTTTTTAAAGGTTTGAACCATTTTCGAAGTTAGGGGGCCTTGCACTTCAAATTGGCACGGGTTCTTCTAGAAATTCCACTATCCGTGTCCTGGCTTTTATCTTCTATATCTTCCTGGTCAACCACCAGAGATCCCTGCTGGGCTTTGTCAACCTTTTCAGTCATCGCATTAATAATTATAGCATTATGTCTTGCTATACGGTTGTTTTGTTCCATGATAGTTCTGATGGTATTCCTTAAGCACTCAACATCGATATCAATGTTCCTGTTACTATGTGCCGCTTCTTTCTTACCCATTTCAACAATCTTAGCACCCATTTCCTCGATCTTACTTTGTAGGGCCCAGTTTTTAATTTTAAGCTCATTGATTTTAGAGAAGGTCCAATCTAGGAGTTTAGAATGGGACTCAGAATTGGTTTTAGCAAGGTAGAGATAATCAAGGGAGGGCTCTTTTCCAGTGTTAACAGGGGAATTGTCAACATTGTGTATGTTCGGTAAAGGGTCCACACAACGCTCAGAGATGTTGGTATCAGCTTCCTCTGACTTAGAGGAGTCTTCAGTGTAAGAGACAAGGCTTTTAGCTTGGGTAGTCTTGCCAGCAGGGCTGATCTTAGGAGGAGGATAGTTAGGCTCAGGCTCAACCTGGATTTTACTCAGTTCCCTTGAAGGGCCAGCATGCAAACTAGGCATTTTTGGACCTGGGCTAGGGTTAGGAAAATACTCTGAGCCACTGGGCTTAGTATCATCACTCTCATCATCAGGGTTGGCTTCCAAGGTAGTAGGGGCAGGCACATGTAGATATTCAACGATAAGCCTAATTAACCTAGTATGAAGAATAGGAAATCTTTTGGGTTTTTTTTATTGTCCTCCAAACTTTTCTTCAAAGAGCAGAAGAGATGATAGGGGATAGAGACCCTTACCTTGTGACGAAAATAGTTGAGGAGAGCGAAGTGGTTCCCATAGACTTTAGTAAAATGCCCATCCACCGTGATATACTCCATAATGGCCCTAAGAACCTTTCTCCATATAGATTTTATTGAGTCAACATCAAAGTAACTGTTAGCAATTGTGACCAAGCTTTGCTTTTCCCTATCATTTTTGGGGAATCT
Organism: Sequoiadendron giganteum; assembly: GCA_007115665.2. NCBI lineage: Eukaryota > Viridiplantae > Streptophyta > Pinopsida > Cupressales > Cupressaceae > Sequoiadendron > Sequoiadendron giganteum. The sequence continues at coordinate 491,545,895 of CM021100.1, read as the reverse complement.
GATAACAGCTTCATCAGAGTAAGCCCTGTCCCTAAAAAAGTTCTTCCCATCAGTGGGTAATCCCGTAACTTTGGCAATAAGATTTTCACTGAGCTGCACATTCCTGCCGAACAGAGTCAAGTTACCATCATGCCAATTATTGGCGAAGAGATTCGTAGCCTCCAAATCATAACCATGAAGCTTCTCCAGAAAAGAAATAAGTCCTCCACTTTTAATCTTGTTCCAAACCTTAGCATTTTTCATGTGGGTTTCATAGCTGTTTGGCTCAATTTGCTTTTTTTCTCCTCCCATATCGGCCAACACAGTGAGGAAGATCCAAACACAAGCCTTTCTAAAATTGGCCCTACCAAATCTTAGAACCCACAAAGCATGTGGAGTTATCTTGCAAATTACTCCATAGAGCTCAGTCCCATACAATCTAATGATTCTGATGTGAAAGATCCAACCTGTCCTCATTAAAGGGATAACACGATGCCTTAGCATGTGATTTATCATAAATTAATAGGGCATAGACTTTAATATTTAGATAGCTATTATTTAGCCAGGTACACACTTCTTTACTCTTAACTCCTTCATTAGCAAAAAAGTCCGCAACAACATTGGTTTCTCTATAGGCGTGTGATATTTTAACTTTTTCAAACTTGACCAATTTCAATTTAGCTTCATCAATCCACGAGTTGATGGTTTCAAACTTGACATGTTTTCACATGTTAACAAAACATGAAAAATGAAAGAAAATGGTAGTGCCCAAAACTCTATTTCTGCCAACAACCCATTTCAAATTTAATGGTTTCAAAACAAATTCAACAGTTGGATTAGAGTTTAGATATATGAAGTTGGATTGATTTGGAAAAATAAAAAGTAAGATTTCCTAAAAAGAGGAAAGCAATATTCAGGCAAAAAATAAATCTCAGAATCAAAACACCATGGTAACACCCAAGCGACCAACACTCCCAAATCAATTAAACATACTCATACATACATTTATAAAACAAGAATTCAAGGAAAACATAGAAGAATACCTCATTTCTACCCCAAATGAAAATGAAAGATAACTTTGTGTATCAAGCATGGCAAGATCCCAAATTTGAACAGCAAAGCAACAAAACTATGCTACACCTCTTGAGCCATTGCCCACAAATTTATTCTTAGAAATTTTTCTCATTTTTGTTGCCCAATTTGAAGGGTTTTCTCCTCTTTCTCCCAAGCAGAAAATTGCTTCACATCGAAGATAACTCTCCCAAAAAGGTTTAAAAGAAAGTATAAATATCAAGGGAAAAGTTGCCCAATTTCCCTTTTTTAAAAAAATAAATCTTATTCCCCAAATTATATATACTCTTAAAATAATAAAATGAAATAAATAATTCCAATAAAAAAGTTATTAAAGCTCTCCAATTTTTATTAATTTAAAATAACTTCATATCCAACATTCACAATAACACACAAAATGATAATTTAAATCCAATCATTAAAATACATGAGCTCCCCAAAAATGATTAAATAAGATTATAAGAGCTCATAAAAGGATTAATAAAATCATTTAAAATTTCTAAATGAAATATATCATTCCCTCGAATGATCAATAAAAATAATTTAAAATAAGATATTTAAAACCCCATGGATATAACCATTCAAATCTCCCATAAATAAATGCTATAAATACCATAAATGAGACCACATCAAAACACTGACAACCAAAATATGGCCACATAATAGATTCACGAAAACCATAAGAAAATACCTCAACAAGGCACACTGGTAAACCACATATGACTGAAGGGTGCTCCGGACTTTACCGTTAGGCAACTGGATGGTATGTCAACATGGGAAAAATGCACTAATAAGGTAAAATAGGCTAGGGTAGGGGACATCTAGCTTGTATGACTACCTCCAGTTATGACCATCAGGGAATAAGAGTATGCTCAGGCCTGTGAATCCAGGTGGAGTCAATACTCAGTACCTGCATCACTCCAATTACACATCAAAGTACATGTACATATAACACATATCATATAGTTGAAACACATCAATCATTAGGAAGAGGGTCATGATTTCGTAAGCCTCTCAGATACGAGTGTTATGACATCATCCCTTTCTTATCCCCAATCATACAAAAACAATGATAACATTATATAAACATATAAACATGTAATTCAACATAATAAATAATCATGATAATCTATCGCATAATCATCAATGTCTAATGTCATTATGATAAAATTTATAATGTTAAATCAAAATTAAAATACCATCTTACCCAAGATGGAGTTAGAGAGGTGTTACACATATCTTGTTTCAATGCTCCCATTTTGGAACAGGCAGGGAGGATGTTGACAAAGGTTGTGGAATTTGGCTTTACACCTACAAATTGTATTCGCTTGAAAGTTTTTAAAGCCTTTCCACAAAATTCATTTTGTGCATATCTATTGTAGATGTCCTTAAGATATATGACAAAGGTGTATATACAATTTGAGATCAATTGATAAGCTGAGACATGTAATGTTGATCTGATTTGCATTTTACTTAAGATATAATTTTGGTGCATTGCTGAATTTCATAGTTCAATAATTAGGATTCTCAATGATCTTGTATACACAAAGTGTATGTGATAGAAAGAATTTAGGTAGTCATGTCGATTAGTTTGACAATTTGAATTATCTTGAGTTCATAAGTACATAGTGATAAGTTTTGACAAATAATATAATTTTTTGTTGCATTTTTCATAGAAACAAAGGCCTCTTTTGATTGTAGTAGAGGATGTAGAGAGTGAAGCATTGGCTAGTTTGATCTTTGAACTTGATGACTTTTTTTACTAAATTGATAATGTTTGAAGTTTATTTTTCTTTTTTAGATGTCAAGTCTAATAAATAAGTTTAATGTTGTGTTGCAACTTGAAGGTGAGTATGTTGATATGATAAAGACTAGTATTGTCGATCCTCTAAAATTTATCAGAATTGCATTAGTTGATGTAGAAAGGTAAAACTATTTATCCTTATTATAATTAGTAGAACTTGCAACTAAAAAATCTGATAAAAATCTACTTCCAAATATGCTTTTGATGGATGTTATATCTAATTCTGATACATTCACTATATCTAGTGCCACAGTTGGAAAAGGAAAACAAAATATTTGAATTTTATCCTCTTTATTATTTGAATTTTTTGAGTTTTTGATGTGCAAATTTTGAAACCTTATTTTTAGGCTTTAGCTCCAAATTGGAGAAGTGAAAGGTGAATATCGATGAGGAAGATTTTGGAGGAGCTGAAACCAATAGCTACTGGAAAGTTGTGGATTTGCAAGGGGATTAAATTGGTCGAGCCCATATAGGAGGTCAATATTCTTTCAAAAGGATTATAGTTAAGGAAGGGGAAAACAATATAAGTATATGAAAATAGTAGTATATTTTTATATAGTTTCTATAAGCTGTACAGTGTCACTGAGACATTGAATGTAACCAATGATATTTTTATTTGCCAATGAGGCTTAATAAAATAAATTTTTAGAGTGGTTTTTTCTCCACTCATAAATACTATGTTGTGGCTCCTCTTGACTTGTAATTTTTTTGTGTCTAACAAATCATATTTGTTAAAGAGTTTTAGTTTTCTTTTCATGCTGCTTCTTCAACACTTGAATATCCATGACACTTGAAGTTTATATGCATAAATTTGTCAGGATTAATTATGTTAGATTTGATTTGTAATGACTAAATATATGACTAAAGTAATAACTAAATTAATGAAAAAATTAATCACTAAATATATGACTAAAGTAGTGACTAAATATATGACTAAAGTAATGATTAAATTAATGACTAAATATATGACTAAAGTAATGACTAAATTAATGACTAAATATATGACTAAATTAATGACTAGACATATGACTAAATATATGACTAAATATATGACTAAAGTAATGACTACCATGACTAAATTGATGACTAAATATATGACTAAATAAATCACTACCATGACTAAATAAATGGCTAAATTAGTGACTAAATCAATTACGAAATCAGCAACCAAATCAATGACCAAATTAATGACTAAAATCAATGACTAAATAAATGACTAAAATTTTTTAGTCATAAATTTAGTGGTGTTATAAATGACTACAAATAAACCACTAATAGTCACATGACTAAAGGTAGTCATTTATATGCAATTTTTAGTAGTTTATTTAGTCATATATTGATGTTTATGTATAATAGTGTACTTATTTTTCTCACTTGGATCTGTTGCAGGTCTGAAGTGGAAGAGGGATAGAGGGGGGTGCTCTAACTAGATACCTTGAAGGTTTAGTTGTAAATTTTCTAAGATACAGGGATGAATGACACACTTACTCAAGGATCATGAAGAACTTATTTTTATACTTGCGAGCCATCATGCTTTCTTCTTTGGCGTGGATTTGATGAGAAAATTTCATTTTTTTGTTTGTTATTTTACGTAATTATATATATATATATATATATATATATATTTCTATATTTTAACTTAAAAGAGTCTAGTAAATTCAAGCCACTTAATAAATTTATTTTATAAATATTTCTACAGTATTTATATACTTATATATTTTTATATTTGATGGCTTAAGATGCATAAATTTCCCTAGTTGAAGAATAGGAAATTTTTACATGGTTTAACATATATAAAAAATGGATGCAAATGAAATCCAACATTTAGATTTTGCATTTTTCAACTCTATGTGACTTTACAAGAAATCCATGCAGTTTACAACTCTGCGCAAATCTATCTTAAAGATAGTTGCATACATTGCCTACATGGCTGTAACACTCAAGTATGCATAGCTGAGCCTACATTATTTTAGGATGGCTACATTTGCACACTTATTTTATTTTTCTAAATACTATAGGAAATATTAGGTAAAAAGGGTTATAATATTTCACACACCTATATCCCTGAATCGACTCATATTTTAACAATGGGATATGAACCTTCCTTCTCCATAGAAAAACAAAAGGGAATTTTAAATCTAATAGCATATATTTCTTTGGAAATAGAACAAATTTTTTCCTAAAATCAAATCATATTTCATTCTCAATGCGGATATGATATAAACTAGTTATATAGAAAAAAAAAAAAAACAAATGAAGTAGCATTTCCACAAGTCTTGTATATCGTTTTAGCACATAATTGTGAAATTCTTTTTTTAAACTGTATAAATTTTCCTTACAAAAAGAAGCATCATAATTTTTTGTTTGAAATAAAAGGCTTTACACTGACATATTATATATATCATAGAGTTTTACAAAATATAATTCCGATGACTAGAAATATAATACCTATCACTAACTTATGCAACTATGCTAGAGATCCCTACCATTTTATTTTTCATGATTTACATTATGTGGCATAGGAAAAATTCATATGAGGATGTTTGTACTAACTATATGTTAGTTTACAAAAAACAACTATATATCCAAAATGAGCTGATAATATTTCAGCTTCTGAAGTATGTGCCAACTATCTATATGCAACCTATACGCTACAATATGTAACATTATCTGCATACTATGTGTACCATTATAATGATTTAAACATTACCAACTTAAGAGATTTATCTTTCTCCTCTTTTCATGATCTACAGTGGTGGAATATATTTCTTGTTAGAATGTGTTTCCTGGAACCTTTCAAATACGTAAAAAATTTATTCATCCTCCCCTATTTGGGATATTGACTATGATTCCCAACATCTAAAATGAAATAGTTATATCTATCTGAAAATGAAGTAATACAAGATCTTATCTTCCATCTACTTGTCCAACACGATTTTGAATAAGAATTTTATTACCCTATACTAGTTTATTTTATTTCTCTTTTATGCATCCTATTGTCATTAAAACTGAAAACAAATGTATTTCTCGACAACTGCAACGTTACAATATATAACCATCCAACTATATTAGATATTTTATAATAATTATTTTGTGGAAGGTGTTTGCTACAACTCACAAGGTAGGCATGTTTTCTTCATTTCAATAAAATATAATACCTTCAATACTATATTCAATATTTAGAAAATACAATGGAGAGCACACAAAGGAACAAGGTTTATTCTTTTACATTTTCTTCCATGTTTAAAAAATCATTAGCTTTCCACATCACAAATAATTTTAAGAAATATAATGCATGATATACAACTTAGTAAGGCTTGCTCTCGACTATACCATAATGGTTTCATGGAGCCTCTTGGGCTCTATCCATAACCCCGAACAAGGAATTTTTTTTTCAACTCCATGATGATAAGTGGAGTCTTTTCTCATCTCATTTTTTTTAGCGATAGGCTAACACAGTTCAAATTTAATTTATCTAGGTTGTCTACTTTATGTTTTCAATTATGATCCTTATAGAATGGCACCTACTTACTATCAATAAGCAAGGATAAACAAAAAAAAAAAGAAAACATTATCTTTATTTTAGGTGAAGTGATTAAACTCTTTGATCCATATTTTATTTCCATGCCAAGCCATCTTGATCACTATCTTCCCAAAGAGGTGGAATCCTCTCCTCTTCACATTCTTTCAACCATCTCTACTAAGGTTCTCCAAAACGAGAAGTGGGTAACACATCCACTCATCCTTCCTCTCCAAGATAAATAGGAGTTTCATCTTGAAACCTTTTAGACGAGGGAGGTGTGGAGATTACTTGAACCACCAAAAATAAAGAAGGGAAAGATAATTCCCCAATGAGCCTCTAGGGTTTTTCACCCTAAAACCTAACTTTGGGAGAATGTGTATCTTACACAACTCTTTCATCTTAGTGTTCATTAAAAGGAGGAAGGGGTTTTGAGATTGGGGTTTTCTGAGGTGTGTGTTAATGCAATAAAATAAAAACCAAGATGTTTTATTAATGCTAAACTATGCAAATGTAAGGTGTTGGAAAACACAGTGATGTATGCAAACATATACAAGATGAACTAATAATATACACTTAACTATATAGAAATGAGGGAGTTAGGATGTGTGCACGTGGGATTGGAAGAAGGATCTATTGGAGGTCTGGAATGTGGCTGAAAATGTTGTAGAAGCCTAGAGGGACACTTGTGCCAATGTAGGTGTCCTAGTCCCAGATTCTTGAAAAACTTGTATGAAGCCTGTGTCTACCAAATGGGTATCCCATTCTTGGTAACTTAGTCCTCTTTGAGATTTTTGGAGTTTTCGAAGAGGAAATAGAAGCCCTAGGTTTGCACAATGGTTCTTCACAGTTTCTCGATTCTAAAACTTTGATATCTAGGTCTGAGAATGATTTTTCGTGGATTATTTGACATTGAAAGAATTGAGAGGTCTTCAACAAGTCTTCAAGGTCTTCAAAGTACATAAACCTGCAATCACACAAGTAGAGAAGGATAAATGTTTTGAATGTTAGAGCTTAGGGGTTTGCCTTAGTAAAACCCCTTCTAGGTAACCAAACCGAAGTGAATAGAGAATAATGTAATGAAACATGAAAAAATAAAGTAATGGAATGAGTTACCTTGCCATGATGAGAGACCTTGTATAGTTGCAATAATCTACCCTTGAATGCTTCAAAAATGGTGTCTTGTTGACTTGGAAGAAGAAACCCTAGCTTGCTTGTGAGGAGAAGAAGTGAGTTGGCTGAGAGAGGTGGAGCAGAATGAGGGTACATCCTTATAAATTAGGGTTTCAAAGGTTATTTATACAATTTATGCCCTAACTTTCCTGAAATAACTTCATACTGACCGGCCTTAGGGTTTTAGAGACCAAAATCCCAATAAAAATTAACTAAAAATTGAAATTTATTCCACATAGGACTAGGTATCCCAAGGTGGTGACCTAGTTCACCTGGGAATTTTTATTGAATGTTGTGGATTAAAATATTATTATTTATGTTTTTTCTAGATTGTCTCATGAAAACTCACTAAGATAGGATTTGTATGTGTATTTAGGGGTCATTTTGGCATAATAATGTGTAGTTTACGTAATGAAAAGCCTAGGAGAGTATGAAAATGCTTTGCAACACCTTACAACACTTCATCACAAGAATTGGAAGGGGCTTAAAATGGGTTGAAGAAGTTCCAAGATCATAGGCCAAGGTCCAAATGAGTGAAAATTGTCAAGGTATAAACTTTTTGGCAACATGTTTAGCCCCCACTTTAGTGAGAGTATGAACTTGCTTCAAAATTACACTAAAGTAGCCACATGATTCAGATGGTGAAGGATAAAAAAGAAGAATGGGAAGAGAAGAAGGTCATAAAGTCCACAAGGATTTGAGATTCTAAGTCAACTTGACATCACTGCAAAAGACATTGAAGGGTGAATGCATTACAACAAGATGAGATACATGATCATGCAATGAAATTTTTAGTGTGAAGAGAATGATGAAAATATGTGCTCATTCTGGGGCCACAAAACATCAGGTTGTCCATGGGGTGAGAAGTCACAAAAGGAGAGAAACATAAAATGATTGGTATGTACTCAGAAAGGTGGCTATGGGGAAAGTTGTGCCGCTTGTTGGGATTCCCACTCAAACCATACCAAAGTTATACCTCGTGATAACTTTCATAAGGCACCACAAAAGAAAGTGATGTTTGGAAATGATTATGTTTCAAAGGGATTTTTCTTTGTTAATGCGATGTCTCATCTTTGGAAACATTATATGCAATGTTACCAGGAGAGGTGCAGTTAAAATATACTCATCTTGTATGCAAGAGAGGCAAGGGCTCATCTTGTATGTAAAAGAGGAAAAATGCAAATGTCTCAATCTTGAAAAACATTGTGTGTAATGTTTTCAAGAGAAGGAATCACAATAAAAAGAAGATCACATAGTGAAATATGAGTGGTGATGTATGCGCCCAATTGAAATGAATTGTGAATCACTATACTGTGAACAATTGATTTAAAGTAGAGATGAAAAGGACAAGAGAGCTTATTCGAAAATCCCTATACTGAGTCATATGGTTCTAAATTAAGTTGCATCATGAGGATGGGTGTATGTTACATGCGAGTCAATCTTAAGACAAGTCATCCACATCCCAAGCTTTCTCTTATATGTTCATGAAATATTAACGACAAGTCAAGAGAGACAATGATGATTGACATACGAGGGGAGAAAGGCAAACTAACCTCTTGCCCCCACTTAGTGTAGGACAAGAGTGAGCTAAAAGGAAGTGAAGGGATGAAAGGGAGGGTGAATTTTTATTAATTAGAGGAGTGAGGTTCACCCTCATGAGGGAGAGTGCCAAGCTCCTTAAGATGTCAAATTATGGTACTCAAGTCCTTACAATCATTAGATTGATGACCATTAACTCGGTGATAAGCACAAAATGAATGTTTTTTGAAACATTTTATTTTAGTGTAGCGAGGGAGGGAGATCAAGTGATCTTGGTGGATTCTCGAAAAGATACCCTCTTGATTGAGGAAAGAAGGGGATCCTTTGATTGGAAACAAGGAAGGATCTTGCTTAGTATGGGATGGAATACCTACGCAACGCTCTATAGATTGGAAGATATTATACACTCTCTTAGAGGAGTGTGTAGTATTTGAATCTAGAGGAGGATGCGACATGACATTGGTTGTGAGTGAAGAGTCCTTTGTTGGTTTCAAAGGATTAGTTTCGAAGGTTGGCTTAGAAGGGTGATGAGGAAGAGTGTTGGTGTGAGGGGAAGGTTTGATGATCTGGATGAAAGGGAAAAATCCAAGATGATGATGTGTTGATTGCATATTAGGCTCTATAGGGTTACGGATTCCTTATTCATTAGCACCACAACATTTTCCACTATAGGCAAGTTGCTTCATGATCTCATAACATTTTCCATAAAAAATTTTCAGCTTCTTTGGATCAGGTGAGGGGTTGTTGTTTTCATTGGCAGCGAAAGTCGTTGAGGTGGATGCTTTCAAAGAATTGGCCAAGTCTTCTATTAACAAGACTATGGGTCCCTTTGGAGAGTCATTGGTTGTGGACTAGGAGTCATTGAGTAGAGGTGGGGGGAATTTTAAGGAACCCAAACCATCATCAAAGGACTTTGTTTGTATGGGTTTGACTAGTTTGGTTGGTGTAGTGGTGAAGGGTTTGGATTTGTTTTTCTCAAGATGTAAGATAGTGTAAGTTTCAGGATCAATGTCAAGTGTGTACACTTTGTTGCTTTAGATATACTCCATCTTTCGATGAAGTGTGGAAGGCACATCATTCATTGCATGAATCCATGGCCTACCTAAGATGAGGTTAGATGAAACATCATTAGGCATGACATGGATTTATGTGTCTAATATATCTACTCCCACTGTAAGAGGAAAATTTATCACACCAAGCTATTTTTTTCCTACACTGTCAAATCCATAGATAGACAATGAGAAACATTGGATGGTTGATCTATCGATATGAAGCCTATCCAGGAGATTGAAAATACACACATTGACAGCAGATCCATTATCAACAAGTGTTCTCTTGATCCCTATCAATTTGTATTGAGATATGATCATGAAGGATTCAACATTGTTTTGCACTTCCAAAGGAGGGAGCTCACTTTGGTGCAAAATAATGTCAGCATTTGAGCCTTGGATCATAGCCACAATTTCATTGGTTTGTGTATTTGAACGGACAATAATTTGTTGTAATGCATCTTGCATCATGTTGTGATAGTGAGGGGAATCTTGGATAAGGTCCCATAAAGATATTTTAGCGGGAGTATTCCTTAGTTGATCAAAGAGGCCATACTCCCTAAGGAAGGAATTGAAGCGAGGGGAAAAACGAAGAATAGGAGAGGAAGGTAAAGGTGTTGAGGTTGATGGTTGAGAATGCAGGTTGTTGTGACTATAAGTTGTATGAGAAATTGTATCATGACTCAATTTCTACAACACATTAGGCTTAGGCGGGGAGAAAGAATGAGTTGAGGTTGAATAATATAAACATCCCCTTGGGAAGTAGAGTCAATGTTATCCTTGGTTTGCATCATGATATCCACCCGAGAAGGAGAGTGTTTAGGAGAACTACAAGCCTCATGTTCTTGACATGCAAGCCTTGGCTCTTCCAAAGTGACTTCATCACCAATAGAGGAGTGATCATTGATGGGAAGGGGAGGAGAGGGATGGGTAAGAAGGTATTCTATTTGATTTTTAAAGGTCTCATTCACTTGTTCCATACCATCTACCCTAGTAAGAGAGAATGGAAGAGGTTCAACACATGATTCATAACAAGGGTAGGAGGCATCAAGCGAAGATACACTATGATTTTGAAATAGATTACCCCAAAGGGGAAGAGCATTAGCAAAGGGAGGGTCAATAGTTTCATGACTTGTACTAGGGGTATCTTCTAACACCAAACTATCCTCTTTGCTTTGAGGAGGGATGTTAGGAGATGGGAAAGTTTGAGAGTCATGGTTATGGTTAGAGAGATGAGGTAAGGTAGTGTCAAGAATTGTTTGTTGTTTAAGGTTTTGCAAAGGGTGATGAGGAGAGGGACAATCAAGACCCTCAACGCTTATAGCTTTTTTTACCAAACTACCTATGTCACTAAAAGGAGAGGTATAGGGATAAGTACAAGTATGGGTGTTATGATTGTCAACACAAATAACCTCATCAAGGGGTAATGAAATGTTAAGAATAGTGTCCATTGTTAGGTTATTAACATGTTCTCTAATGAATTCATTATTATAATCTACATTGAACTCATAAGAAGGAATATTAAATTTATACAATCTATTTGAAACCAAATCAAAGCCACATATTTTAAAAGAAAAAATTGTGTTGAAGAGAGACGAAAGAGATAGAAATGCAATTTTTCAGATCGAAAATAAGGTAATTTTTTTATTACACTATGTAACAATTTGAAAAAGAAATGTAATATATGCAAAATTAAAACTAAGAAGTGCATGAAATGGGCTCATATAGACTAGATTTAATGAAATATATGGTACAAAAACTCGACCAACTAATATAGATAGGTAATTGAACAACACAAATGCTTAAACACTGAGTGTTTAGCTCTATAAAGGGTAGTTTTAGAACCTTGAAGGGACTAGGTCACGCTATGGCAACCTAGTCGTCCTAATGATTTTTTTGAGATTTTTTAGTTCTAGACTGATACAGGTGGTTTATGTGTTGTACAGTGCATACCTAAAATGAGAATTCAGAATTTCACATAGTTTGTAATGATTTTTAATTGAAAAAATGTAACCTACAAGTAATTTTCACTAATTTAAATGTGAAAAACCCTAGAATGCATTTTCACTAGCGCAAGAGGTAATGCAAGCTAATCCTAGGATGAGGAAGAAGTTCAGATCATAAAAGAGGGTGCAAGAAATTTGGGTTCACCAAAATGAACCACCAAAATTAAAGAAGGGAAAGATAATTCCCCCAATGAGCCTTTAGGGTTTTTCACCCTAGAAGCTAACTTTGGGAGAATATCTATCTTTCACACCTATTTCATCTTAGGTTTTATTCAAAGGAGGAAGGGGGTTTGAGATTGGGAGTTTGTGAGGTGTGTTTGAATGCAATAAATTTAAAACCTAAATGTTTTATTAATGGTAAACTATGCAAATGTAAAGTGCTGGAAAACACAATGATAAATGCAAACATATACAAGATGAACTAATAATATACACTAAACTATATAGAAATGAAGGAGTTAGGATGTGTGCACCTAGGATTGGAAGAAGGATTTTTTTGAGGTCTTGAATGCTGCTGAAAATGTTGCAGAAGTCGAGAGGGACACTTGTGACAATCTGGGTGACCTACTTTCAGATTCCCAAAAACTGGTCTAGAAGTTGTTTTTGCCAAATGGGTATCCAGAAATGTAAAAATCACAAAATGGCCTTGATGGCACTCTTAAATTTTTCAAATTTTAAGTGTCCATTTCAAAAAATTTCCTCTGCACTCTCAGGAGTGCACTTGATAAACCTGCCTAACTGACCTACTTTGGAGGGTTATATCTCAGATCCTGTTGATTTTCAAGTAAAACCACTTTGCAAACCCTCTTACGTGACCTATGTGAGTTTGAATGTCAATTTTTATCTTGCCATGATGAGTTTTGACTAAGTTTTAAAAAGTGAAGCTAGAGGGTTTTGACACTGTCTAGTTGTTTGCTAACTTTTAGTTTTGCAAAGTAGCCTCTGGTTCAAGCTATATTTTGTAACCAGATGATTTTGAAGATAAAATTATTGTTGATCTCAGTTCTACATACCTAAAATTACTCCATGTTAAGTTTCAGAGCTTCATGGTTTGATTTTCTATTTTTGACAAGTCAACCAAATGCAATTTCTTTAGTTATGCACTTGCATTTTTAGAAACCTTTCCAAGAGGCCAAATTTGAACATCAATATCCTGTGCAGAATCATTATTCAATATAATTACTTTTGCATGTGTTCTCAATGTACCAAAATGATCTATTGTGTCTAGTGGAAGCTCCCCGGGAGTCCATTTGGTATTTTTCCAATGAGGTGATTTGATCAGTTTTAATTGATTTTTGATCAGTCTAAGTAGGCAACTTTTCTGATTAATATTTTTCGCCTCATGATTCCTTTTTCTGAATCATTTTTTGCACTCCATTCCTGGATCAAATCTCTACAAGCCTGCAATTTATTTCTCCATGAGGTCGATTGACTGCTTTGCAAAGGCAATTCCCGAGCCCACCTAGCTAGTTTTTCACATTTTGCAAACATGTCAAAAAACAAGTTTTAGTGAAAACCCTATTTCGACTTTTCACTTCATATGCACTCAAGAGCTATCTTAGATCATTGCAGGGTAAAAGTTGTTTGAAAATAACTTTTTTTTAGTCAGGCGACATGGGCCTGACATGCTTTGCACTTATATGATGTACATGTAGCAATGATCAAATCAAGTGTGGGAATCATCATGGTTGTTGATCTCCAATTTACAGTGCATGAAACAAGATGAAATCCTAAGGATAGTACTCAATTGTGTGAGTTTAATAGTAAGTCACACAGTTTAAATATTGATTCATAGTTTATGAATGCAATATCAAAATTTCGAGCCAAACATAGAGTCTTGCAGACGAGAGGGTTTTTCAAAATATCTGAAGATGTAATCTCTTCATAAATCTTCTCTAGTAAAGGACTTGGAGAAAATTCATTAAATAGGTGGTTGTATTTCACTTGATTACCAAGAGATAAATCCATGACACTATCAAATCTTGCTAAGTTGTTTGAGCAACTGCATAACAAAAATGAACAAATCATTTATACAAGGATAATGTTCTTTAGGTTGCTTTTTCATGTGATACATATTTATGTCTTGTAGCCATGTCTTATCTTTGAAGTGAGATCCAATCAAGTTTCAAATATACACAATAGGAAGAGGACTACATCGAGTTAATGAGTATGTGAAAGTGACAAGAAAAATTAATGAGTAAAGTGAACAATAGAATGAATAGTTAGCTTTGAGTGCTAAAGGAAAACGGTGTGGCATAAGTGACTTTATAAGAATACAAGGCACAAAGTTTGTTCCAAACTATAGAGTTCATAATGGAGATCTTGAGTATTTAATCTAGAGAAAATATGATAAGGTTGAGAAGACAGTTTGTGGCCTGCACAATATAGAAAGTAAGTCTTTTATATAGGCTAGCATTATTCAAATTCCCAGGTAATTTAAAATAGAGAAACTAGCATACAACATAGGACGATTCCCAAATTCCTCAATAACCACATGCAACAATCCAAGCTCTGAGTAGGGTGCAAATGTGGTGCATGATATTGGAGGAAGTGAACATGATCAAGATGAGATAGGAAGTTAATGGAAGAATCTTATCTCCCCATGTTCAAGAGGATACTTCAGTTGATTGATAAGATAGAAGTAAAGCACATAGGTGCCAAGACTTGCTCTATTGATATTGGCAGAAAGTTAGAGAATGGTTTTGATGAAGTGTTTTGTGGATGGGAAAATGTTTTAAGTGAAACATTTAAAACATTATATGCACCTAGAGTGAGTAAAATAATGTTTAGAAAAGTAAAGAGCATAAACGGAATTTTCACACAGCTGGATAAAATGAAGAAATTCATCACATGGAGAAATTTTCAGTTGCAAAACAACTTGAGACAAAGGAAAAATTGGAGGAAAAATAAGTCTATTCCAGAGAGAGGAGAGAGCATTTGCAATTTTTTTTATCAACAAGAGAAAAATTTCTAGTTGTCATCTACAGATCATTCTTTTGGAGCTTTCTTTCTTCTTCTTTATATTCTCTTTTTCTCTCATTGTAGGGGGTTCCAATTTTCTCAAAGCTCTACAAGTCCGGCATAATCTTTGGGTATAATTGTAATTCTAGGATAAATTTTAACTGAGCTCTTAATCTGAGGTGTCTGTGTTTGGAATTATTCTTTCATGATTATATTTTATCAAATGACTGTCTCTAGGGCTGAAATGTAAATCTCTTTGAATTCAATAATCAAAGATTATTTGTATTTTTCATGCAAATTTGATGCATTTGAGTTATATTTGTTATTTCCTACTATTCAAAGGATAGTGTAATTGCTTTAATAAATATGACAAGAGTTTTTTGTTTCCATATGGATTGCAAGAATGGTTATTTGATAAAGCTTTAGTGGTCTTTTTGTCATAATGTGGTAACGTTTTCAAAGATCTTCAAAACATGCTTAACACTGTAAGATGAGGTGTTGGTTATATGAATCCAAAGCTCTTTCTCTTGGCACTATTCAATCTTCATGCTTCTCTTGTTTTCATTTTGGTCACAACTTTTTTAAATCTAAAAACCTTTTCAATTTTATTTTGTTGAGTTATGTTTGTCATGTTCTCCATGCTAGTTTATGAAATTCACTCAATGTCTTGCTAATTTTGGGTGATATTTTATGCTCCTCAATGTAATTTTGTGAGAATATTATCTGTTAAGCAATATCCTATTAGTTGTGTGTTTGAATCTTTAGATGTTTCTAAAGGGTCACCCCCCTACGTCCTATAGAGCCTGAAGTGCAAGGGAAATGTGTTTTAATCCCATTTACTAGCAGTTGGCCAAATCCACCTTTCAATTTGAACATAAGAAATTGGCTATTCTTTAGGATTGATTTCATCTATTGATTCGGAACACCAAAAAAATGGAAAATCTGCTAGGGAGAAGTAGAGAAATATTTGTTTGCATGGAGTCAAGTAGTTGGTGGATCTAAACATCTTTGCTCAGATAATTGAAAAGCTCTTGAAGCTCGAAAAGATTTTATTGCAGCAAAGATGAAAGGATTTGAGTGTGACTCTACTGTTGGAGAAGAGCAATAATGATATTTACTCTTGAAATAACTTTAGGGGGTTTGAATTTTATTCCTCTATGAAAGGAGGTGGCGACTCTGTTCAAAGAACTAGTTGAATTGTGAGGAAGATTTCTAGATTTGTAGAATTTGTAGTCAAGAAGAAAGGTTAACAACTGCTACAAATTTTCCAGGTATTATCATAAATCTAAAGAAAGAATTATTCTCTTTGAAATAATTTTATGAGAAATCTTCAAGGCTTGAGATGATAAATAGTTCCCTATTAGATGAAATTGTATTGAGGCAGGGAATAGTTGTAGTTATTTTCATACTTCTAATATGAAAAATTTGTACTGATCTAAGATGTATGCTAAGTTTTGAATTATGCCTCTGAGAAAGCTTCAAGGCATAATGTTTCAATCTATGTTTTAGAATCATGGTTGAATTAGTGAAAGATGCATTTGATAACCATGTATGATGTTGATAATGATAGAACATGAATGTAAGAAGGTTTTCCTGTGAAATATTAAGTGAAAGTATGCAGGGTAAACGATCTTCACCAAGCCTTCAAAGGGATTTTGTTATTGAAAGGTATATGCCATTGGTTTTTAGTGGTATTAAAGGTTTCCCAAATTTGATTCCTAATAATGTTAGGAAATATTTTCAAAAATTCACAAGGCAAAATTTAGAATCAACCTCTAATCATTTTCCAAAGGTTTCTATTGGTTCATAGAATTAGTTTATCACAACCTTTGTTGAAAAAATTGGTGAAAGGGTAAATCCAAGTGTGGTGAGAAAGAACTTTATGAAGATCCATAGAAGTGAAGATGAGTCTATTCTTGTTTTCAATCTCCAATTTTCCAAGGCAATAAGAGAAATTCTACAAAGTACGAGACCAAATTATTTTGAATGTTTGGTCATGTACTTAGGTGCATTTGACAAAAGGATGAGCTATATATTACAAGATAAAGAGCCTGCAACACAGCAATAGGCATATCAAAATGCCATGGATATTGAGAACAATTTGATGTACTCAATGATGAAAGGGTACTTGGTTGTAAGTGTATGTTATTTCAGCACACCTTATGCAAATATAATTTATTCAACAGATAATGGAAATGATTTTCAGGACAACAATGCTTCTTCTATTATGATTCCTTTATCAGCACACTGCGAAGACCATGGTGAGCTTGAAGTTGAACATCAAAAAAAATTGAGTAATGTTGAACAAATATCCTTCATTCAAGCATTGCCTGCAATGAAAAGACACAAGGGAGAATGACCCTATGACTTATTCTCAAGATTTTTGGATGCCTTGTTGGAGATCCCCAAAAATTTCAGACCTGAAGTTTCAATTTGCATTGATATATTTTTTGATCTCTATGATCCTGAGCTGAGTACCTTGTTGAAGGAGTTGAAGCCTCATAGTTTTGAATAGGTACTTGATTGGATAAAGATTGTTGAAAGAGCACAGTAAGTATGCACATAATATGATGCTTCAAAATGAAGACAAAAACTCCTCTTGAGAAAATTTAGATAACAATACAAAAAAGTGAAGAGAATATGTTAGAAGAAGAATATCCATATTGTCATTAGCTCACAATCAGCACATGTGCAAATCCTTGGATCAATGAGGAAGATGAAGACACATGGGATGATGACTGAAGTAAATATGCAAGAATGCTCCACTTGTGATATCTCAAGTGATGGAGAAATAAATAAGATACAAAATGCTATAGCATGCCCTATTCAGATCAATAGTTACAATGCATGTGTTGTTGATATTTCATTACAAAGCAGTGACTATGATCTTGAAAGTGAAACCTCAAGTATTCATTCTAAAGATTTTGAGCATGGTTTGTGTAATCATGTTGTTTCTTGTAGCGAAGATCATGGTGACAACTCAATTGATTTCCTTTCTAATGATTTTCGATGTGCTTATGAGGATGACCTAGAGGTATGTTCTTCACACAAAGTATGTAGTGATATAGATATTGACGAAGAAACTTGTTCACAAGTGAATGACCAAATTAAATTTGATGCATGCTTGGGATGTAACACAAGTGTGCTATCAATGGATCATGTTCATGGTGTTAATAATGAAGAACCTGAAGATAAACATATGTGTGTTCAGTATGCTGATCTAAAACAAAATTCTATAAATGCTAAACATGTTGATGAATATGCCTATGCCCTTGCTCCTCATGATTGTTTATATGAAGCGGAGATGGAAATTTTTGTGATACATAAAGAGGATGATGATATACATGATTATGAAATAAGGGATTCAAATTGGATTAATCCAGTAGCATGGTGTGAAAAATATATGGATTTTGAGTCAACACTATTACTCATGAATGAAATTGAAGAGCTTGTTGATTGATGTGACAAAAAAGTTACAAATTGTGTTAATACTGCAAAAATTATTGATCCATGTGTAGAGCAACCAAGAAATGAAAATAGTGATGAATCTCATGTTATTGAATGTGAATTTCAGTACAATTTATTCTTGTTTGATGCTCCTGACATGTAGAGTGTGCACATGGACATGTTCTCATCCCTTGAGGAGAGCGTTTATGTGAAAGAAAATGAAGATTCAAATTATATTGCTAGTTCGATGAATTTTCAGTTAGCAGTGAGCCTTCGTTTTTGGGTCAGCAACTAGTATTGCACATGAAGTTACAAATGCACATGGGTGTTCTTCTATTGTCCCTATTGATGTTGAGTTGTTTGAGCCTACTTTTGAGGTATTTTGCATTGAGCTAAATGATGGTGTGAAAAATGTGTCAGAATATTTATTTGAACCAGAGATGAGTGCATTTAATCATCTCTTTGATGTTGATGATGCATATGATCCATGTTTCTATGATACTAAGGTATGTTCTGATGTGCCTGAACCGAAGTGTCAAAGAATGTGCCCATGTTGCAGTAATCAATGTAAGGACACTCCAGAATATGCATATTTTATCTTTGACATATTTGAAGATGATTTGCATGACACAAAACAAGTTGTTTATGAAAGTTTGTAGTTTGATGTGCAAACTGATTTTGATGCCAAGGTTTGTGATGTCAAAGACCAAATGGACTATGAATGCTTTTATTTCTCAATTCCAGTGAAACATGATGATAAGCTAGCCAAGGTAAAATGAAACAATGATTATGAATTTCAGTTAATGTCAGATTTCATATTGTAGATTGACAGTGTTGGTGGCATTGGAAAACACAGTGTTATAGTGGGACATGTCAGTGACCAAGCTAATTTGTCGGTAGTTCATGATAGTGTTTTTAGATTTGGCCTATGGAAGACAATAGAGGAAAAAGTGTTTGATAGAGGTAAATACTGAATTCACCTTTTCCACTTGGTGGCCCGGGGTCACCAGGTGAACTGAAAAATGAGAATGAATAAAAGAGTAGTTTTAAAACACCTGATGGACTTAGCATTTGGTCTACTTACCAAGAGATCTAGAATATTTCTATTCCCATAGGGAGCATACATTCCTAGTCAGATTCATTGATGGAACTCTCAAATTTTGCAAATTTGAAGTGTCCATTTCAAAATTTTGCCTCTGCACTCTCAGGAGTGCACGTAATAAAACTGCCTAAGTCACTTACTTTGGAGGGTTATATCTTTGAGTTTGTTTATTTTCAAGTAAAACCACATTACATACCAACTCATGTGATGTATATCAGTGTGCATGTCAAAGTTTAGCTTCCCTCTATGAGTTTTGACTAAGTTTTGAAAAGTGAAGCTGGAGGGTTTTGACACTATTCTATTGTTTGCAAACTCTCAGTTTTGCAAAGTAGCCTCCCACTCAAGCTGGCATTTTGTAACCAGGTGATTGTCAAGATAAAATAAGTGTTGCTCTCAATTCTTCAGACCTAAATGTGCTCCCATGTCAAGGTTCAAAGATTCATGATTTGATTTTCTATTTATAGCAAGTCAAAACCAAATGCAATTTCTTGAGTTTTGCACTTGCATTTTCAGAAACCTTTCTAAGAGGCCAAATTTGAACATCAATATCTTGTGAAAAAAAATGATTCAAGATAATTCCTTTTGCACATGTTCTCAGTGTACCTAAATGATCCACTATGTCCGGTGGAAGCTCCCCAGGAGTTGATTTGACCAGTATTTTTTCCAGCGAGGTAATTATATCAATCTTAATTGATTTACGGACAAGCACAGTTGCAGAATGTCTGAGTACACAAGTTTTTTTATTGATATTTTTCACCTCAAGATTCCTTTTGTGGAAATATATTTTGTACTCCATTCCTGGACTGAATGTCTACATGCTTGCAAGTTTTTTTTGCTCCATGAGGTCGTTTGACTAGTTTGCAAAGGCAATTCCAGAGCCCAGCTGGCTAGTTTTGCACATTTTGCAAACATGTCAGAAAAAAAGTTTAAGTAAAAGTCCAGTTCGAATTTTCACTTCAGATTCACTCAGGAGCTATCTCAGATCATTCAAGGGTAAAAGTTGTTTGAAAATGATTTTTTTTTAGTCGGGCCACATGGGCCCGACATGCTTTGCACTGTTATGATGTACATGTTGCAATGGTCAAATCAGGTGTGGGAATCATCATGGTTGTTGATCTCCAATTTAAAATGCATCAAACAAGATGAACTCTTGAGTATAGCACTCAATTGGGTGAGTGTAATAGTAAACCATATAGTTTAAATATTGATTCATAGTTTATGAATGCAATACCAAGATTTCTAGCCAAACATAGAGTCTTGCAAATGAGTGGGTTTTCCAAAATATCTGAGGATGTAAGATCTTCATAAATCTTCTCTAGTAAAGGACTTGGAGAAAATTCATTGAATAGGTGGCAGTATTTCACTTGATTACCAAGGGATGAAGCTACAACACTATCAAATCTTGCTAAGTTGTTTGAGAAACTAGATAACGAAAATGAACAAATCATTCATAAAAGGATAATGTTGTTCAAGTTGCTTTTTCATGTGATACATATTTATGTCTTACAGCCATGGCTTATCTTTGAAATGAGATCCTATCAAGTTTCAAATATACACAATAGGAAAAGGGTTGCATCGAGTGAATGAGTATGTGAAAGCTACAAGAAAAATTAATTAGGAAACTGAACAATAGAAGAAACAATTAGCTTTGAATCCCAGAGGAAAACAATGTGCCATAATTGTTTTTATAAGAATACAAGGGAAAAAGTTTGTTCCAAAATGTAGATTTCATAATGGAGA
This sequence comes from Sequoiadendron giganteum, assembly GCA_007115665.2. Classification (NCBI taxonomy): domain Eukaryota; kingdom Viridiplantae; phylum Streptophyta; class Pinopsida; order Cupressales; family Cupressaceae; genus Sequoiadendron; species Sequoiadendron giganteum. The sequence continues at coordinate 491,524,504 of CM021100.1, read as the reverse complement.
TCTTGAGTATTTAATCCAGAGAAAATACCACAAGGTTGAGAAGACAATGTGTGGCCTACCCAATATAGAAAGTAAATCTTTTATATAGGGTAACATTTTTCAAATTCCTAGGTAATTACCAATAGAGCAACTAGCATACAATGGAGGAAAATTCCATGAATTCCTCAATAACCATACACAACAATGCAATCTCTGAGTAGGGCGCAAATGTGGTGTATCTTATGGGAGGAAGTGAACATGATCAAGATGAGATAGGAAGTGAATGGAAGAAGCTTATTTCCCCACATTCAAGAGGATACATCAGCTGATTGATAAGATAGAAGTAAAGCCTACGGGTGCCAAGACTTTCTCTGTTGATATTGGTGGACAGTCAGAGAATGATCCTGACCATGATGATACGGTGAGTATCTCTATCACCGTAGACACCCACCTTGATGTACACAAGAATTCTATTCGCAATAAGAGCTATGTAGCAGTGTATGGAAATCCATGAAATCACAGATAAAAATTTTGTCAGCCAAAAGAGATAAACACATTTTAGAGGGATTCGATTACTTCATTATTCATTTGAAGGGCATGCTTGAAGTGGGAAGGCTACAAATGTGGAGTTTATGAATATCCACGAAAGCATAAAGAATAGTTATGTTGAAAAGATCTCAGAAAATTTTAATGGCCACGTGCCAAGCTGAATGGGATACCATAGAGACGACAGATTTGAATCTCAGGATGCCTCCACGGAACACCATCATTGCATGAATGTGATCTAGCGCAGGGTGTGTATGCCCAACAAAGCATGGTGAATTGAGGCCGATATAAACGTGTGGAGGAGATCACCACTGGCTGAAAGCGTATAAAATGGACTTGTTGGAAAGATATCAGAAATTTCTCTAACAAAGACCATTCACATGCCAAGGCTCAAGTCCAAGAGGAAATTGGTGCAACATAGACAACGACACATTCACAAAATGGATTTGTTTTTTAAATTTTTTTCAAAAACTAAAAGGCAAATGGCGCTGCGAACTGATGAAGGGTCGATGTGAATGTTGAAGGGAAGTAGAAGAGGGCTCAATGGATGTGTGGAACCATCAAGGTTGCAGAAAGGGGCCATTGTACCTGTTATTAATGGTGGTTTCAGCATTGTAGAGGGAAGTATTTGCAGAGTAAATACTTAGGTTGCTAATGGTGGCCATCGTGAATGCACCAGAAATAGAGCAATGATGAATGAAGATTAGGGTAGAATGAAATTAATGGCCAGAAATGAATAAAGGAACAAACAAGCCATGTGGATAATCTCGCGTACCACACGGGGCCAAGAGTGACGTCACCCGAAAGGCTGCGAGGTGCGCAAGGTAGGCGTTGATAGTGGTCCCAGTAGAAACATGCCCGATGAAGGTTAAAGAGACAAAACTCTTAAATATAAAGCTATTCCCAAGGGAATTTTTATTTAAAAAATTTGCTCAAAGGTCCAAAATAAAGAATTGCATGATGTTGGGTAGTAAAGCTTAAAGGGGTGAATAAAAGCATGAGTAAAAAAAAAAAAAAATCTTCGAAAGGTTTTTTAAAACAAATATTTTAAATGAAGTATTTTGTGGATGGGAAAATGTTTTAAGTGAAATATTAAAAAAATTATATGCACCTAGAGTGAGTAAAATAATGTGCAGCAAAGTAGAGAGCAGAAATGGGAGTAGAGGCATTTTTCACACAGTTGAATAAAATGGAGAAATTCATCACATGGAGAAATTTTCAATTGCAAAACAACTTGAGAAAAAGGTAGAATCGGAGGAAAAATAAGTCTATTGCAAAGACAGGAGAGACGTTTTGCAATTTTGTTGATCAACAGCAGATAATTTTCCATCTGTTATCTAGAGATCATTCTTCTGGAGCTTTCTTTCTTCTTCTTTATATTCTATTTTTCTCTCATTGTAGGGGGTTCCAATTTTTTGAAAGTTTTGCAAGTTAGGCAGAAGCTCTAGGTATAATTGTAATACTAGGATGAATTGTAACTAAGTTCTTAATCGAGGTGTCTGTATTTGGAATTATGCTTTCATAATTATATTTTATCAAATGACTGTCTCTAGGGCTGAAATGTAAAGCTCTTTGAATTCAATAATCAAAAATTATTTGTACTTTTCATGCACATTTGCTGCATTTGAGTTATATTTGTTATTGCTTACTATTCAAAGGATAGTGTAATTGCTTTAATAAATATGAGAAGAGTTTTGTGTTTCTAGATGGATTGCAAGAATGGTTATCTGATAAAGATTTAGTGGTCTTGTTATCATAATGTGGTAACATTTTCAATGATCTTCAAAACATGCTTAACACTATAAGATGAGGTGTTGGTTATATGACTCCATAACCCTTTCTTTTGGCATATGCTTCTATTTTTTTCAGTTTGGTCCCAACTCTTTAAATCTAAAAACAATTTCAATTTTGTTTTGTTGAGTTATGTTTGTCATGTTCTCCACGCTAGTTTATGAAATTCACTCAATGTCTTGCCAATGTTGAGTGATATTTTATGCTCCCTAGCATAATTTTGTGAGAACATTATTTGTTAAGCAATATCCTGTTAGTTGTGTGTTTGAATCTTTAGATGTTGCTAAAGGGTCACCCCCCTAGGTCCTACAAAGCCTAAAGTGGAGGGGAAATGTTTTTTAATCCCATTTCCTATCAGTTGGCCAAATCCATCTTTGAATTTAAACATAATAAATTGGCTAGTCTTCAAGATTCATTTGATCTATTGATTTGGAACACCAACATGACTATTGAGAGGGAATAGGTTTCAATTCTTGGTGACTTAGTCTTCTTTAGGATTTTTGGAGTTTTTGAAGAGGAAATGAAAGTCCTAGGTTTTCACCCTAGTTCTTCATAGTTTCCCACTTCTAAAACTCTGATATTCGGGCCTGAGAGTCATTTTTGGTGGATGATTTGACCTTTCAAGCAAGGAGAGGTCTTCAACAAGTCTTAAAGGTCTTCAAAGAACCTAAACATGTGATCACACAAAAAGAGAAGGAGAAAAATGTTGAATGTTAGAGATTACGGGTTTTCCTTAGTCAAACCCATTTTAGGTAACCAAACCAAAGTGAATAGAAAATAATGTAATGGAGTGAGTTACCTTGCCATGATGAGATACCTTGTGTTGTTGCAACAATCAACCTTAGAATCTTTCAAAAATGGTGTCTTGTTGACTTGGAAGATGAAACCCTAGCTTGCTTGGGAGGAGGAGAAGTGGGTTAAGAGACAGAGAGGTGGAGAAGAATGAGGGTAACTCCTTATAGATTAGGGTTTAAGAGGTTACCTATAAAATTTATGCCCTAAATTTCCTGAGATAACTTCATACTGACCGACCTTAGGGTTTTAGAGACCAAAATCCTGACAAAAATTAACTTAGAATTGAAATTTATGCCACCTGGGACTAGGTCACCCAAGGTGGCAACCTAGTCCACCTAGACATTTTCATTGAATTTCGGGGATTAAAATATTATTATTTTTGTCTGACAGGATTGTCTCATGAAAAATCACTAAGATAGGCTTTGTATATATATTAAGGGATCATTTTGGCATAATAATATGTAGTTTAAGTGATGACAAGCCTAGGAGAGTGTGAAAACGGTTTGCAACACCTTACAAAAATTCATCACAAGACATGGAAGGGGGTAAAAATGGGTTGAAGAAGGTCCAAATGAGTGAAAAGTGTCAAGGTATATACTTTTTGGCGACACAGTACCTCCCTCCATCAATGAGAGTATTTTCCTTATTAAAGAGGATACATGCACTTGGACAACCCCCTCCATCACTTCACCCTCATCCTCCTTCAAAATTCGTCACTCCTCATTATGAGGACTTTTTAGGAGTCAAATCATGTCCTTGGGGCTCTATTGCATGCCCATTTGACCCCAACTACTATGGTATATATCCTAGGGGGTTTATTTTTGCATCCCAACCAATGAAATTGACCAACAACACTTTTTAAAGACCCACTTAAGGATCCATCCGAGTTTCACACTTGTATAAGGGTTCCTAACCCCTAAGCTCACTTACACCCACATAACACATAATCTAATATCCTTTTAATATCAACCCTTACCATATTAATTTACCATATATTAACTTTATTTATTTCTAAGCCCCAAAATGTTCAAATTCTTATCCATAATAAGATTTCTTTTTATTTTCTCTCAATTGTTTTCCCTTTTCGTACTCACACCCTTATTTTCCCACACATTGACAAAGCAATAGTAAGAAACAATCATGTACAAAATTAATTTGCAAGCTTGATATCTTAAGACTTATCTATGCAACAATTCCATTTAAAATTTCAATTAATATTTTATAATTTATGAGTTCCTAATACCTTCATGGTAGTGACAATTAAACAAAATATTAGAATGAAATGCAATAATATTGTTACTCAATCACACTGTTTATCATCTGTAATACATGTTACCATCTATTTAGGGAAATAGAAAACAAACTAGGGTTTTACTAATCATAGGTGAGGTGGGATCTTACACCCTGGCCCACCTTATACTTAGCCAATTTTCTAATTTTGATTTCAAGGAATAGTCTAAAGACATGAGAGGAGATCACAACCAAGAGCACAATTCTAGCGTGATGACCCTTGTGGGATTTCTCAGATCAGTTATTGATAAGGGACCACACTTCATAGGCATAAAAAAAAAATTCACTCAAGCTAAAAGGATAATAGTAAATTGAGTCCCAACATAAATACTTGATTAGTAAATTCATATTTTTCATCTTCAATTTGTTTCTTAGAAAGAATTAAATATTATGGTCAAATAACCCTACTATAATTTATTGAGTAAAATATAGCTTTAATCTAACCATAGAGTTACTATCCCCTAAGTTTATTGTGTATTCTATCTATAACCACAACCTTATTCATATGATCAACTTCTTATGGTGAGCTACTCTCCAAGTTAAAATCCTTATAGTTCACAATCTTAAACTACGAATATTTTCCCTACCATACAAATGCATATTATGTAAAAAGGATAAAGAATACATATAAATCATGTGTTCATTCAATTCCCAATTCTTGAAACCTTAGACAAGATATCCTCATAATTTTTAAAATCTATTGGATATGGCCCTAGTATTTTTTCTCTTTGGTGGCCCTTTGGTATTTGATTAATCTGTAGAAAATGAAAAATATATTATAGGATAACTAGTCAACCTTGTAACATGCTTTTGTTGAAATTATTTTGAGCCATCTAGGAAAATTTTTAGTCTTTCATATAAAAAATATTAAATATCCTTCTTTGATAACTAAGAGATAAAATAAAAATTTAAATCTTAATTTCCCTCTTGATAATGTTGATATTGATAATCGGAAATGATGAAAGACTACTATTTAGAATCTCCCTAATATAGGATGGATCAAACTAAATATTGATAGCTTTGTGAAAGGTAACCTAGGTTAGGCAAGGGGAGAGGGCTATCAATAATTGGAAAGCTGAGATAGTTGTTGTATTTCTGAAAAAAATATACATTTAGTCAAACAATATGAGAAAAGTTTTTATTGCACTCTTACTTATAGCATTGGCTAAGAGTCTTGAGATAAACAATGTCAAGATTGATAGGCACTCAGTTTTTTATATGTATGTTAAAATTAAACATCATTTTCCTCTGGTATTATAATTATATTATGAATAATGATAAATACTCTAAAAATACTTCAAAAACATTAAAATCCTCTATGTGTATAAAAAAAGGTAACTAGGTACTTGATTTACTTGAAAATATGGGTGGCCTAATTACTGACTAATCTTATTGGTTAAAGAGGGAACCCTTCCTTCTATCATTAAACTAATAATTTCCTAATTAATCAAATAATATCCTTTAATATCTAATCATTGGTTTTCCTATTGAGGACTGACATGTCATAAGATAATTAAATGATAAGTACTTAAATAATAATTTTAACTTAAATATCTTTATGGAGGGGGAGATTATTATTATTATTATTCATTATATTTCCTTTTATATTGATAAAAATAATTTTCTCTACATCAATCCTAACTCTATTTTATGGCCTAACACCATGATTTATAGGTTTTTAAGAGGAACCAACATTATGGGAGGAGATAGACTCATATCTAATCCTTATTCCTATGAAAAGGATAGATAAATGAAACTATTTGAAATATTATTAAGACTTGAGGTCTTTGTCCTTTCATGAAATCCATCAATGACTATGATCTCATGCTTTTAAATGAGTTTACTAGATTAAAAAGAAACATAAAACTATTTATGTTAGTGGAATTTCATTCAATACTTCTGGGGAGCTTATGGCTCTTCATATGGGATTTTAAATGTACATAATCAAGTTTTCTAAAATAATAAAATATAGATATCACCAAAACATGAAGGCATTTCTTAAGCGAGGGAAAAAGCTTTTAGCTTTTGAAATGGATTCAATAAATATGACCTTCCCAAGCCATGGATATAAGAGACATATATGATCATTATGTATTTCACCCTTCAGGGTAGATACAAATGGGTATATTGTTTCAACTTATGCATTCTCATTCTATTAGAGAAATAAATAATGAATTGGAAATTTATAGATTTCACAAAATTAATTAAGCATAATAGATTAGCCAATGACCAATCATAAAATGTATAAATATATAGTGAAATATCCTTATATATATAAGATAAGGAGGAAGTAGGAGGGTAAAATAAAAATATCAACTAGCCCTCCAAGAGATATAACACATATAAAATACTTTGCATAAGTGTGAGGACATGTGTCAAGTGTCTATGAGGCTAGACAACTAAACCATTTTGTGAACTTAAGATAGTGTGAATAGAACCACTAGGTGTTGGAACTAGATAAAAGATAATTGGTGGGAAAAGAAAAATTTCACACTAACACCCCCAACCCTTAAGTGATAGTTAAGGATTAAGTCACTAAAATATGAGTCTTGGAAAGAAGGATTGGTGAGGTACTTGTCACATTAAATTGAACTTTGTTGAACATAGGCTCAACATTTTAATGACATAATGGAAATAACCTGAAGGTCTAGGAACTTGCAAGATAAGGTCAAGTCTCTAGAGAAGGTCAAATTTCTCTTTCGATCTAGGTGTAGATGTGTTGGACCAATCTATCACAAAAATTCCTATCACTACCCTACTCTAATCAAATCACAGTGGAAGAGGGAGAGAAGGATTGCATAAAAGGGAAATGGGAGGTGATACACCAAGATTTATATATTTCTTCCTACTCCAAACAACACAATATGTCAGTGAAAGGGGACAAAATACTCACACAATAATATATTCTATTAAATTCCAAAGGTAATATGAAGGTTAGGGGTTTGAGTATATGTTGGAAGGAAAGAAAAAATCACAAAACAAAAAATACAAACTTAAACAACATTACATATATATGTGGAAAGTAACAAAATAAGACTCAAAAATGAGGGTGATAAAGGTTTATACAACATATACAAAGAGAGAAGAGGTAAAAATGGTCAATTTCATTAACACGTAAGTATAAAAGCCAATTTTACAGTTGCAAAATGAAATAACTAAAATGCGTTTCAAATAAAATCTGCGAGAATCTCGAGGAAGAAACCTTAGAATAAGTATACTTTTATATTTTAGACATAATTTAGATGATGTAGAACCAAAAACTAACTCAACTAGTGGTAGCAAACAAAATAAAAATTGATTAGATCAAATATAGACGTCTAGTTCCTTAATTTCTAAGCTAAAAGCATGCAGAAAATGGCTCTGACATGCACACCATGTTGTCTCATTGATGAGTCTTTAACTGTAGAAGTGAAAATTCATGAGATCTTCCATGAAATCTGGTAATACATGGCCTTTAGTAAGAAATGGTGTTTGAAAAATACAAGGAAGCATGAACATCATATTTTCCATCAATGCAACATGAATAATTATCGAAGATCTATTAATGTGAAAGAATAATCAAAATGGAAATCTCTATGAAAGTGTACACCTCTGATGATAGGATCAAATAACCTATAATATTTGACATTCTCATAATAACCAACAAAAACATAGTGTTGACTATTTTTCTCCATTGTCTTATGCTAAAAATTTGATATAAATTCCCAAGTGTGAATTCCAAATGCCTCGAAGAAGGAAGCATCAGGCTTGATTACAGACCAAGCATATTCTAGAGTAATATTCTAAAGAAAGGCTTGGTTAACATATTCCCCCCATTATAAGTGTACTTTTTGAATAGAATAACTTCACTACTTCTCAATGAACATGTTGAAGGTCATGAAAGTGGCCTAAATAAACCATCTTTTTAATTCAAAAGGTACACCCACGTGCAATGGGAAAAATAATCAATGAGTTGTAGAAAATACTTGGTTCCTCCTAATGAAATCCTATTGGAAATGATATGACAGTAAAAGTACAAAGTTGTGTCACACTTTTATAAAGGAAACAACCAACATTGATCAAAATTTTAAAATTGAATCAATAAAAGGTGACAAATATGTCTTGAATTTTAAAATTATATAAACTAATAGAATATGTAATTTTTAGTATTTAATGTTTGTATTTATTTAAAAAAATAAAAAAATATTTTAAACTAGCTTTTAACAAATTAACACTATAATTTAGTTGATGATATTAAAATATTGTAAAATAAAGTTACATGAGGCATCAATATTTATACATTCTCTTTCAAACTATCTTAGCTTCAACAATCTATTTACAAGCATATTTCTCTTAACACCTACCCAATTATAAATATTAGAATATGTATAACTTAAAATATAATTCCAATGGATTTCCTTCCTCGGGGTTTAAAAACATGTGATAGAATTATGACTAGAGGAACTATTTAAGGATTATCTAGCCATACAATTAGTTACACAAACACTCATAATAGAATTTGATCATATAATAAAGTAACAAAAATATAAATTATTAATTTATATAATTACATTTACTATCTTGTCTCAAGGGATTACAACATGAGACCTCAACCTTTAATGAATCACATATGCAACCATTGTATAGATTATAATATTTTGAATTGATATGTGATACAATGCTCTTAACAATGTGCTACTAAATTTTTCCCCTCCATATGTCAAAAAAGGGCATATTAGTAAGCCCATCTTTTGAAAAAAAATCACATTCCTAAACAAGATAAGAAAGATTAGATTTAGACGACAATGAATCTTTTGAGTAGTAGTAGATTGAATCCAAATAATAAGATAAGATAAAAGTGGGACTTTGATTGGCGTTGTTTCTTAACCTTTACCCAAGAGGGCACATTAATTTTATATCCAATTATAGTACCGGAATTCTCCTCTTGTCCATCTACAAATTTGGCTCCATAAAATCTGAAGATTTCTATTGTCAACAATACCTATAAAAATAAAGATTTGTAAACCATTCCACTTCTCCTTATGCCACAACCTTAAAAATCAGATTATAAGAAAGAAAAATGGACATTCTATGAACCTTGATCTGCCCTTTTTAATTTTGACAAGAGTTCCAACATCCAAAAAATTCATTTCTTAATGATGAAATATAAATAATATTTGATAGCTAAGAAATCTATAAAATGATTCCCTCACAGTGAAGACCCATACATGAAAAGGAAGACTATGTGGAACAAGTCTATGCTAGTGATTTATGGATTTATAGTTAGCAATTTTTTCTAAGATTAAAATGAGAATATTCTAGTACACAAACATGAAGTACCAGAGAAAGGTTACAGTCAAGCGCTTCCAAACCCCAGGAACACTACTCATAACCTTTATGAATTTGGATAATTATTTTTCATATGTAAACACTTGACACTTGTACACCATCTCCACCATTGATAGCAATGATAAGGTGAAGATGAAAGATATGTAGGCTACTTTGAATAGGAAAAGCTCCATATCTGGTAATGATCTTAGTAAAAATGTAGATCAAACCCCCAGATCTTTGTAACCTACAACAAAAACATGTCATGTATTAGTACAAAGAAATTCAAAGCACAAAATTATGGAAAGCAATGCAAGTGTGTCATCAGTAGAATATTGGATATGCTTCGCTGGAAAATCCAAAGAAAAAAATTCTAAAGCCCAACAAAGCTAATGTAAGTATGTTCATAACATCATTAAAACCATGCACATGAGAAAATTGGATTCAATGAGCATCACTCTTTCTTATTTCAATTGGTTTGATTTTCTAATATCAACTATTTTCCTATACCAAAGATGTACCCTTTGGGAATCACAAAGGAAATATGCAACAACAGCATAAGTGTGATAGAGTAAAGGATTTTGAAGGCCTCTAAAATAGTGAATAATAATGATAGAAGAGGAAATAAGAAAACCAACAATTGAGGGTTTTCTATACTATAAATATATTTTAATAATATAAATAATAGATAATATTGATATAATATATAAATAACAATATATAATATAATAAGTAATATGGATATAATATATACATTATAATATATAATATAATAAATAATATAGATATAATATAATGTATATCATAATATAACATATGAAGATCAATTTAGTAGTTGGAAATGTAAGGAAAATGTCACAAAATTTATGATATTCATGTTAAGGTTAAAATTGTGGTCGAGTCAAATCAGATGTTAATTTGATTAATATTTATTCAGTGGTTAAGATTTTGGGTTTACCTTTGTTGGGTATTAGAAAAAAGGGATGGTTTTGAAACCTAGTTCAAAAAGTAGTTCGCAAACCATTAGAAGAGTCAAAGATGA
>CM021100.1:491480269-491513654 GCA_007115665.2 Sequoiadendron giganteum | reverse complement strand
TTATTTTAATTTTGTTGATATTATTATTTTTGGTTAATTTATTTTATATGAACAAGGTTGTGTTAAACAAAGATCTAATTTTTAATTTCATTTTTATTATGTAGCTACATTCTAGTGGAAAATAATAAGTTTCTCTATATATGGCTTTTCTCATAACCTTCAAGGTTGTTAAAAGAGAAACCTCCAATGACATCACTCAAAATTTGAATTTATATTTTAAGAGGAATGTCTTAGACTTTAAAATTTATAGGTATAAGTAAGCCTTACAATAGAATTTTCTGGTTTACTCACATATTTCTATATAAATGCTACTGTTTTTGGCCAATTGGATGTTTTCTCACAGATTTAATTGTTTTATTGACTAGTAGTTATTTCAAATAGAGGATTTAAAAATGTGTATTTAGGTTAGTTTAGGTATCTCTTGTCCATATATAACATCATCCCAAATAAGTAATTGATCTATTCAGTTATCTCTCAAATTGCATTTGCATTTTATAATCAAACAAATTTATTTAATAAGTAAAGTTTTTGAATTGGGTATACAAATTCCCCTAATTATTTAGTTCTTCCATGGCTTCTACAAAGTTCCTTCTATAAATATAACCTTCTATCCCTCTATTGATGGCATAAAAAAAGTTATCATTAACCGCATAATAGTTCTTATCACTATCTCCTAACTAAAAATACACCACCATAATTATCCCTAGAAAATTTACTTAAGAAGCCAATAGGTATACCAAATAGGATTTCATATATAATTTAGTGCTCTAGAAGACATTCTTGAGAAGCTCATGGAGCTTTTCACTTGTGAAAGTGGCCTAATCAATCTTCTTATCATAAAAAATACATAACATAAATTGGACCATCCATGGGTAGAATTATTTGGTACAAGGTTGTCCATAAACCCTTCTTAGGAGTGTCATTTAATCCTTAATATCCTCCTTGAATTTTCTCCTATGTTGTAATGTAGCCATCTTGAGGGCCATCTTATGTGGATTGAGAAATATTTAGGTATTAATTAGATTAAGGCAACTTATTTCATTCCTTTCAAAGTCACCCACTACCTTTTTCTTATCCATGGCATCATACTTAGGAGACGTAGGGATTTTTAATAACCTATCAATCATTTCTAAACTAATATCAAGGACAAACTTTCCATATGCTTTTAGCATTCTCCTATACTTTTGGTCATAGTTTTGAGCATTGGTCAAGAGAATGTCAGGGGACTATAGTATGAATATGAAGGAAACTACTTTCACCAAGGTTTGTTTGCAAAATAATTGACTTTAATAGACCTTGTTTATTTATTATTGATTCTCCTATTAAATTTATCCAAGTCTATATGTCCCAAGTTAGTGTCTCTTCTTTCTACAAATGGAGAGAACAAATTTGAAGGAGGGTGATAACCTTCGTATTGATACTTTATTTATGCTCCTTTTGGAATACTTCTTGCATATAAAAACACAATGCATTAAAACCTTTTAATAAAAAGGGATAAAGAGGAGGAGGAAGAAACATCCCCTACATGTTAAGGAAAATGCAATTGTTAAGGAAAATACCCATTGATCAAAAACGATAATTTCCTTTTAACAAATGTATTTTCATTAGGAGTTAGAGTTCAGGCATGATGCTTATCATTTTATCTTAAAGATCTTAAATGTTAATGGGTACACCCAATTACTAGCATTCAACGATGCTTCAGTAATTCTCATTGAATATCAAGGATCAGGGATCAAGAATAAAACTTAAATTTTACCTCTTTTATTTGGTAATTGATAGAGTGAAATCCCAACATCTAATAATTAAAAATATTAGGTTTCAAGTCACTTTAATGATTAGCTTTATTAATATAGAGTTGGATATGATACTTAATTCTTCCCTCAAAATGAAGATATAAATGAGACAAAACACTGAAGATCCAATGTCTGAAACACTTAGATGTTTTTCTTACAATTTCTTCATTTAAGCATTGCGAATTGGGGGTTAGGATTTTCACCTAACTCTTATTTATAGAAGAAATAGGAGGGAAGAGATATCTCTGTAGTTTGAACTCCAAAGTGATTTAGAGTTCAATTTCTCTAAGGATTTTATTGATCAGAGTTTGATGTTCAAGTATGCCACTTAATCCATTTTACTTTACTTAATAATGAATACTCATCATGGTTGATAGCTGATATTCAAAAATTATACTCTTCAAATTTCTAAAGCATGAGTAGTTGTCAAGGAAGGGAAAATTGCTACCTATAAAATCATAGCAATGAGAAGACCTAGGGTTTGATATGATGATATCATGAACATCGTTAATGGGTACACCAAGGTAAAACTCAACAAGGAAAAAAGAACAAAAAAATAAAAAAATAAAAATAAAAAATAAAAGAATTGAAAAATGAAAATAAAAATAAAATAATCAAATCGACTCTGACACAACAAGCACATTCCAACAACTAAAATAACCAAAAATTGATATTAGGATTTAAAGATTGTGTTCTACTTCATTATCAACATGGTGATATGAGGAAACATGAGAAGACACAAGCACAAAATAAGAAAAATACACCAACGCCATGATGCAATGAGAAAATTCTAGAGTTAAGGATGGAGAGGGGTTACAATTTAAATCACTAAGGATTCAAATAGGTTGCAAATCCTAGTTTCTAATTCTTAATGCACAAATGATTAAAATAACCCTTCAAATTCACTCTTAAATTGATTGGACAACTACCATTAATTTCTCATTAAATGCAAGTTATAAAAAAAAAAGGTCTTTAACATGAGCACGATAAATGAGGTGACAAGATATCATCGCCATTAATCTTTTGAGATTGAGAATACATGAAGTGAGTCTCCAAACAAGCAAAAACCCAAAAGAGAAAAGTGACAAAACAAAATGGGAAACAACAAGAAGATGAACAATGAGTAGATGTTGAGGGTTAGGATTGACAAGGATATTGTTGATCATAAAATATTGCACCTCTTTGACAGTCTTATGGGAAATTAAAAAAGTGGGGGAAAAATGTGTGCCTCATAGAATACCTCTGAGATTTTTATAGAAAGTTGGCTCTTCTCTGAGTTTGGGAAAAGAGTAGAAAGAAATGCAAATAGAAAAGAATAAAAAGTGGAAATTCGTGAATGCTTTTACAACATTTCAAAACCACAAGCTCATTTCTATGAATGATGTGATAGACACATAACACCATATCCCTTCATTATTAGGAATAGAATGAGAAATAAAGGCTAGATTCAAGCACATTATAGTCATTTAATCCACCCATAGGAAGTGCGTATTAAGATCTAACCAAACATAGATGTTCCAAGAATCAATAGAAAAATATTCAAAAGTCACATAAACTCTTCCTCTTAATATAGCATAACATTTTATGAAATGATAATCCTACAAAGAAAACAGAGAAGTCCAATGACATAATCTAGTTTCTACAGATTATAAATTCATCATGCACACAAACATGGAAATTTGATAATCAAACAATTTAGATTAAGCAAGACATAGTGTTCTATTGTGGATGAAGATATAGAGAAGGAATATTGCTAGAGGCAATATCATGCACAATTTCAAATATTTCTCCCAAATAACTCTTACTTCAATATAAATCATACTTCAATATTAAATTAACTTTAAAACAAATATAGCTTGAGTATATAAAAGACATAACATGCCAGTGTGAAGCAACGTTCTACAAAATTTAAAAGAAAATATTCCTACTAACTTGAAAGCTAAGAAACGTTCTTCCAAAAGGAAATTTTTTGGAACCCTCTCTTCATGTTGTCACTTCTAATTTATAGCCACCAAGGAGAGAGAAATTTTGACTTCATTCAAAAGTAATGTCTGCCAGATTTTTGTATCTAATAGCTCAAAATCTGATCCTAGATCTTTTGTTAGGTCGCTGCAATCCTACTCATCAACTTTCAACTGCTCCATTAATATCATTTAGATATTTCAATAAGATTACCCCTCGTAATCGCTCGGATCCTAGAAAAATAGCCTGTTAAAGGTCTTTTCAACCGATCAAGTAGCTTTGGTGGCACTAACTCACATCCTTCTCTAGAACAAGGCAAGAAACATTCTGATAGACTCCAAAAGAAGGCTACCAAGATAGAAATCCTCTATAGGAAAGATATGACATGTCGCATAGATGGATAGTTGAGCAAGTTCATGAAAAGTGATTTTAAGAAAATATCTACCAAGTCGACACATGGTCTGACTCCCAAATGAAAGGAAAGCAATCAACAAAGAACGCACATCCACCACATGGCACATTGTGCGCCTATCGGAAACACAACCATCTCATGTGTAGATCCTCTCAAAGACAATTTAAGTAAAGCCAAAAATAAATAATAGACTAAGGAAATATTTTTCTTCATAGTTCTAGTGACTCATAGGGGGGCTTCACTTGCAAAGGAACAAACCAATACCTCTAGTCATTCTTGGAATTTGAGGAAGGCTGAGTGTAACATTTCCCTATCTGCATTAGTTACCAGGCAAGACTACAAAAGGCTTTATACACTTGATCAAGCTCATAGAATTATTCAAAATAAATGAGTCCCCACCTTGCTGAAATGACTCCCAGATGATAATATATATGAGATTTTCTAAAGAACTTCACTCTCAACATCATTCGTTGTGGGTGTTGGACTTGAATATTGAAGGTTTGCAGAATTTTGAATCTTATTCCTAACCTCGTCTGTATTTTGATCAATTAATAATACATCTCCATTCATTGAAAGGAATTGAGGCAACCCCAAGCTATACAGGACACTGAAATCGTTCTTGATTTCATCAACCATCTTGTTTAACACTTCCTAGTTGTTCTTAGTTTTGGTTGCTACCTTATGATAGTGGGTGAATTAATTTACTTAACTAGAGGTAGCCCTCCAATCTGTAATTCCTACACTTCTCAAAGCCTCATCTATCACCTAGTTGAGCTTCTATACACCACATGAAAAATATCATAGGGAGGTTTTGATAAGTAAAACCCTCAAGAATCAAATGAAGCGGCAAGGGTGGTTGGAAAGGAAGATGAAATAATTTTGGAGGTTCCAACAAGAGATGGGAGGTACACATAAGGTTCTTGGAGAGTTCCACCAATATGATGAATAGCTCACAAACATTCATGATCAACAAGCTCATTCCAGAAAAAACAACCTAGAGTCCAGCCATGAGATAATAGAGGTTTGACCTCCACGTCATGCTTCCCTACCACAAGAGTTTGAAAGAGGGAGAAGCTCTAAGAAAAAGGATTCACAAGTTGCATCCTTCGCTAGCATCCAAAGTAAAGGGAAGCAAACCCGATGGTCCCTAAGAGAATCAGTTGTAAAAGAAGAGGGCCAAGCTTAAATGGGATCATCTACTAAGGGATCGAGATGCTCTAATTTAGGTTGAACAAAGATAAGGTGAGTCTGAGACCTGGACATACCTGATGCAACTATCATACATGAAGAATAAGTAGAGTTCATTCTATAGAATCTTCAAAAAATCATGGTTCAAGTAAGTCTTGATCCCCCTCTTCTTCCTTCTTCTACATCTTTGGTCAATCCTTTTCCCCCAACCATTAGAAATAATCCTCCATTCAGAGACCCCGAACTCTTGGTTCTAAATGAGCCCGCTATCATTTTCAACATACCAATTGATATGCCCCTGCATGCGAAGCAACATTCACTTTGGTCACTATTGATTCTTTGATCACCCTATCTAGGGCTCCTATCAAGAAAGCTTAATCATCCATGCTACCCATTACCCTAGGCCCATCAAAATTCAGACAGAAATTGTCTGTTCCATTTATTTCTCTTTTTACCCCAACTGGTACTTCTGGTGCCCAATCTCGATTTGGCATCCTGCCATTTTTTATGATTACTCTCCCATTTGCCTCCCCACATGCTCATACATCTGAAGTCTCCCCTTTTGTCACTCTTTTCATTATGCCCTTGGTGATTCTCTCGCAATACAAAGCATTGATTCCCCTTAGACACTTCAAATTAATTTTGACATGACTAAGGTGGCTCAAGAAGCTAGGAAGTAGAAAAGAACAATGAAAAATATTGAGCTACCCATCACCAAAAATATTCAGCCCTATTTTAGTGAAGAACAAAATTCTATTTGGATCACTACTATGAAGCTGCTTATAGCCTGACCAAAAGTACAATTGCATATGGAAGATTATGACATCAAGGCAATGGGTCTGGATTTAAATGAAATTTTCCCATGCGACAAGGTAGATCTGGCCAAGACCACTTAGAAGGTTTGGATTTAAATGAAATAGTGAATTGGCTCTAGTTGAAACTTAGGGCCCGAAATTATGAAATATGAGGAAGCAAGAGAATCTCTTGCAATGCGTCAAGGTGAGTGGATTCAGCTATATGTCAAAATTGACAGATTAAAGGGTGAGCTAGAAGCTGAGCACCAATCTAGTGAAGAACACCAACATGTCCGAGAGAGTATACAGAAGGAGATGGACGGTGTTTTATCTTAGGTCTTTGAAATTTACAAAATGCTCGAGAGGAGGCCGAAAAGTTAGGAAGTGATAACCAAGAAGTTGAGTCTGCTCTGCATGCTCCTAGTCAAGAGTTTAGAAACTTAGTTTCCAAACTAGAAAGTTATCTCGAGAGAAGAGATCAAATGGAAGAGAGAGTGAAGGAAAAAGAAGCTCAACTCTAAGAAGAGCTTGTAGGTGCACATAAATCCACAACCCTTCATCTAAGGAGAAGGTTGGTATTCACCTATGTGGACTGAATCATTATTGCACTCACCATTTTAAAATTGACCTTACAATTTTTGAGGGATCCATAAGAGATAAATGAAAGGGTTGGCCCATTGGCCAACCAAATTCTTCAAGAGTATGCTCCCAGAGTGGCCAAGTCATAGAGCTTGATTTCCAACCTATGTGTGGTGACAGATGAGGCTTTGAGAAGTTTAGGAATTATAGATGAGAGGGCTACCTATAGCAAATCAAATGAATTCACCCACTGTCATAAGGTAGCGGCCAAAACCAAGAACAGCTAGGCGGTGTTAAAGAAGAGGTTTGATTAAATCAAGAAGGATTTCAATGTCTTGTACAGCTTTGAGTTGCCTCCCTTCCTTTCAGCGAAGGGAGATGTATTAAATTAGTCGATCAAATTACAAAGGAGGTCAAGAATAAGATTTCAAATTTTGTAGACCTTCAAGATTCAAGTTCAGCACCAGTAGAGGATGATGTTGAGAGTGAATTTATTCAACTTTCTTATCTATATTATCATCTAGGATTTGTTTCAGCTAGGTGGGGACTCATTTATTTTAAAGAAGTCTTCAACCTAGATCAAGCATATAAAGCCTTTTGTAGTCTTACCCAGCCAATTGATGCAGATTGGGAAATGTTGCACTCCACCTTTCTCAAACTCCAATAATGACCAGAGGTCTAGGTTTGTTCCTTCACAAGTGAAGCCCCCTGTGAGTCACCATAACAATGAAACAAAATTTTGCCTTAGTTTTATTATTTTTTTTAGCTTTACTTAAAATATCTTTGAGAGGATCCATGAATGAGATGGTTGTGTTCTCAATAGGCGCACAATGTGCCACATGGTGGTTGTGCATTCTTTTTTTATTTCTTTCCTTTCGGCTGGGATTCAGAACACATGCCGGCTTGGTGGACATGTTCTTAAAATAATTTATCATGAACCTAAGACTATTTGTCTGGGTGACACATCATCTCTTCGCTATAGAGGAGTTTTATCTTGGGAGCCTTCTTTTGGATTCTATCAGAATGTGTCTTGCCTTGTTCTAGAGAAGGATGTGAGATGGTGATGCAAAAGCCACTTAACCAATTGAAAAGACCTTTTTGAGGCTTTTCTTCTAGGATCTGAGCGATTACAAGGGCTAATCATGTTGAAATATCTAAGTGATATTAATGCGGCAGTAGAAAGTTGATGAGCAAGATTGCAGTGACCTAACAAAAGATCTAGGATCAGATTTTGAGCTATCAGATGCAGACGTCTGGCAGTCATTACTTCTAAGCGAATTCAGTGTTTTTCTCTTCTTGGCAGCTATAAATTTGAAGCAACAACATGAAGAAAGGGTTCCAAAAATTTTCCTTTTCAATTTTTTTTTTTAGCTTTCATAGTTAGTAGGAATATTTTCTTTTAAATTTTGTAGAACACTGCTTCACTCTGGAATGTTATGTCTTTTATATACTCAAGCTATTATCAAATTTGAATTTGATCTCTATTTTAAAGTTCATTTAATATTTATGTAAGAGTTATTTGAGATAAATATTTGAAATTGTTTATGATATGGCCTCTATCAATATTTCCTTCTCTAAATATTCGTCCAGAATAGAACATTGTGTCTTGCTTAATTTGAATAGTTTGATTATCGGATTTCCATGTTTGTGTGCATGATAAAGTTATAATATGTAGAAACTAGATTATGTCATTGGACTTCTCTTTTTTCTACGTAGGATTATCATTTCTTCATGTTATTCAATATTAAGAGGAAGAGTTAATGTGACTTTTGAATATTTTTCTATTGATTCTTGGAACTTATATGTTTGGTTGGATCTTAATATGCACTTCTTGTGGGTGGATTGGATGACTGCAATATGCTTGAATCTAGCCTCTATTACTCATTCTCTTCCCAAAACTGAAGGGATGTGGTGTTCTATTTCTATTACGTCATTCATAGGAAGGAACTTGTGGTTTTGAAATATTATAAAATTGTTGGTGCATCACTAATTTTTATTCTTTTCCATTTACTTTTATTTCTACTCTTTTCCCAAACTCAGACATGAGCTGACTTTCTATAAAATTCTCAGAGGTATTTAGTGAGGTTCATATTATTCCCCCACTCACTAAATTTTCCATAAGACTATGAGAGAGGTGCAAGCTTTGATGATCAAAAATATCCTTGTCAATCCTAACCCTCAATGTCTACTCATTTTTCATCTTCTTGTTGTTTCCCATTTTATTTTGTCACTTTTCTCTTTTGGGTTTTGACTTGGTGGGATACTCACTTCATGTATTCCCAATCTCGAAAGATTGATGACAAGCATTTAATTATGTTATAGTGCATTTAATGATAAAAATTAATGGTAGTTGTCCAATCAGTTTAAGAGTGAAATTGAATGGTTCTTTTAATCATTTGTGCATTAAGAATTAGAAATTAAGCTCTGCAACCTATTCAGATACTTAGTGATTTTTGTAACCCCTCTCAATCCTTAACTCTATAATTTTTTCATTGCATCATGGCGTTGGTGTATTTTTCTTATTTTGTGCTTGTCTCTACTCATGTTTCCTTATTTCGCCATGTTGATAATGAAGTAGACCATAATATTTGAATCATCATTTCAATTTTTGGTTATTTTAGTTGTTGACATGTGCTTGTTGTGTCAGAATCGATTCGATTATTTTATTTTTATTTTTATTCTTCAATTTCTTTTTTTTGTTTTGTTTCATTTTTTCCTTTATTTTCTTTTTATTTTCGTTCTTTTTTCCTTGTTGAGTTTTACCTTGTCATACCCATTGAGTATTTTTATTATATCATTGTATCAAGCCCTAGGTCTTCTAATTGCTATGCTTTTAGAGGTAGCAATTTTCCCTTCCTCGACAACTACTCATGCGTTAGAAATTCGAAGACTATTTTTTGAGTATTGGGTGTCAACCATGATGAGTATTCATTACTAATTAAAGTGAAATGGATTAAGTGTCATACTTGAACCTCAAAGTCTAATCATTAAAATCCTTAGAAAAATTAAACTCTAAGTCACTTTGGAGTTAAAACTTCAGAGATATCCCTTCCCTCCTATTTATTCTATAAATATGAGCTAGGTGAAAATCCAAACCCCCAACTCCCAATGATTAAATGAAGAAATTGTAAGCAAAATGTCTAAGTGTTTGAGACATTGGATCTTGGGTGTTTTTTCTAAGTCATATCTTCATTTTGAGGTAAAAATTAAGTATCATATCTGACTCTAAATTCTTAAAGCTAAGAATTAAGTGACTTGAACCCTAATATTTTTGAGTATTAGATGTTTGGATTTCACTCTACCAATTACCAAATAAAAGAGGTAAAATTTAAGTGTTATTCTTGATCCCTGATCCCTGATATTCAATGAAAATTGTTGAAGTATCGTCGAATACTAGTAATCAAGTGTACTCATTAATATTTAAGATCTTTAAGAGAAAATGAAAAGCATCATGCCTGAACTCTAACCCCTAATGAAAATACATTTGTTAAAAGGAAATTATCAAGTTCGATCAATGGGTATTTTCCTTAAGAATTGCATTTAACAAATGATAAGGAGTAAGTAGTAAAACCAACTCTCGACACTTAAAAAAGAATAGTAATGAGCATATTAGCTTCAAAATCACTGTTCAAACTTCCTTCATTTAGATTTCATAATTATTTTTGCAATAAATAAGACTTATTCCTGAGGCTCAATCCACAATAAATAATTTTTTTGCTTCTTAAGTATGTTTCTAATAGATTCTTGCATTAATATGCATTTGAATTAACTTGTCTTAAAATCTTGTTAGGGGATGTTTTTTCTCCTCTTTAGGCATTTTTACTAAAAAAATGGTTGTATGGTGTTTTCATATGCAAGAAGTATTCCAAAAGGAGCATAAATGAAGTATCAATACGAAGGTTATCACCCTCCATCAAATTTTTTCTCTCCATTTGCACAAAGAAGAGACGCTAACTTGGGACATATAGACTAGGATAAATTTAATGGGAGAATCAAAAATAAAGAAACAAGGTCTATTTAAGTCAGTTATTTTGTAAACAAACCTTGGTGGAAGTAGTTTCCTTCATAGTCATACTACAGTCATCTGACATTGTCTTGACCAATGCTCAAAAATGTGAGAAAAATTATAGGAGAATGTTAGAAGCATATAGAAAGGTTGTCATTGATATTAGTTTATACATGATTGATAGGTTATTCAAAATCCCTATCTCTCCTAAGTATGATGCCATGGATAATAAAAAGGTAGTGGGTTACTTTCAAAAGAATGAAATAAGTCGCCTTAATATATTTAATACCTAAATATTTCTCAACCCATAGAAGATGGCCCTCAAGATGGCTAAATTGCAACATAGGAGAAAATTCAAGGATGATATTAAGGATTAGATCACACTCCTAAGAAGGGTTTATAGCCATCCTAGTGCCAAATACTTCTACCCATGGATGGTCCAATTTATGTTATGTATTTTTTATGATAAGAAGATTGATTAGGCCACTTTCATAAATGAAAACCTCCGTGAGCTTCTCAAGAATGTCTTCTAGAGCACTAAATTATATATGAAATTATATTTGGTATACCTATTGGTTTCTTAAGTAAATGTTCTATGGATAATTATGGTGGTATAGTTTTAGTTAGGACAAGTGAAAATTCATGAGAATTCTCCATAATTATAATTAGATGATAGTTATAAGAATTATTATTTATTTAATGATAAATTTGTTAATGTCAACATTAGAGGGATAAAAGGTGATATTTCTAGAAGCATCTCTGTAGAGGCCATGGAAGAACAAAATAATTGGGGGAATTAGTATATCCAATTCAAAAACTTTACTTATAAATAAATTTGTTTGATTATAAAATGCAACTGCAATTTGAGAGATAATTGAATAGATCAATTACTTATTTGGGATGATGCTATATATGGACAAGAGATCCCTAAACTAGCATAGTTAAACATATTAAAATCCTCTATTTGAACTCACTAATAGTCAATAAAACAACTAAACCTACTAGAAAACATCCAATTGGCCAAAAACACTAGCATTTATATAAAAATATGTGAGTAAACCAAAAAATTATACTGTAAGGCTTAATTATACCTATAAATGTTAAATTATAATACATGTTCCTCTTAAACTCTAAATTCAAATTCTGAGTGATGTCATTGGAGGTTTCTCCTTTAACAACCTTGAAGGTTATGAGAAAACCCATATATAGAGAAACTTATTCTTTTCCACTAAAATGTAATTATATAATAAAAATGAAATTAAAAATTAGATCTTTGTTTAACACAACCTTGTTCATATAAAAAATATTAACCAAAAATAATAATATAAAAAAAATTAAATTAATAATAATAAAAAGGGCCCTCGTCTTTTTTCTAACGTTTACAAGTTACCTGGTGATTCTTTGTTTGGTCACGTGCACCGAAAATAAATATAAAATCCCTACAAATGCACATGCTCTACCTAGATAATAAAATCATGGAGATATATGTGCTTTAAGGAATGTTAATGTGTGTATAAAATAAATCTTATATAACTAATAATTCCATAATGTGATAGGATATCTCAAATTGCATACTATTGAATGCCTTATAGTGAATATATATCTCTCACCAAACAATATCTATCGTAAACAAGAAGAAAGTTTGCATGACACCCATAACAAATAATATGTCACCAGAAAAAGACACAATCCAATTTCACTATATCAATAATTTTTATTTTATTTTTAAAGTATTAGAGAGATAATTCTATCAAAAATGAAAATAGGGCACGACAAAAGCACTTGAGAGAACAAAATACCCTAAATGCAAAAAAGACTGGTTGTTTTCAAATAAATTTGACATCTCTTCTAATAATTAATAGTGATTAATATAAGCCACTTGCTTTAACATAGTATAAATAAATATTCTATGGATAAATGTTTGAAAGAAAAGTGCCATTCAATTTCCTAGTCAAGTCTACCCTACTATATTAGAAGCATGTTTGATTTCTAATAACAATTAATTAAAATTAAAAAAAAAAAATCTTCCAACTAATCAAACAATATATGATTACTCCAAGTCACTCAATATAGTGAGATGTTTTTATTGGTTATTTTACAATGCATGGTTAGATATTTAATACACTATATTTTATGCCCTATAAACCCAACAATACTATAATAAGCATGCTAGAAAGTGATCAAATTATCACAAATAGCACATATTCCTTCAACTCTTGCCAAGTCACCATGAATTTTGTACATCCATTAAGTTCTAGGATATATCTATATGTACCCAAAACTTAAGCATTATTGGCAGCTTTTTGGATACCCTTCATAGGTGTACATTATCCACATATCAATCAATTTCATGACAATAGTTTAGATGGGTTAGGAGACTCCACAAGCGATGAAATCAATAATAAAGTGGTGGAATCATCAATCAAGCGGTGACCCCCTATTTTTGAATCAATTACAACCACTTCCAAGTGCACTTACGAGAAAACCACTTCCAAATGAACTTGTAGGAAAAAAAATTTCAAGTGCACATATGATAAATCCACTTCCAAGTGCACTTATAGGAATGGAATAAAGTAGGTTATCTTGTATATAAGTAGGATTTCTTTGATGAGTTCCTTATTTTAGAGAGGTGTACTTAACATTAACCTCTCTACAACTACCTACAGTTTTCAACATCAAAATTTTGGAAATTATTGATATTTTACCTAATACATCTAAGATAGTAGTAAAACATGACATTATTAATGTTGTTACTTTTCACAACATGCCCCATTTTTCTTCTAGAAAAAATGAGGATCCCCTCTTTTGTTAGGTTTTAGCTTACATTGCAAAGTTGACAAGTCCTTGGTGTCTCAAAGTTACTCTTTAAAATGGTCTAAATTCCATTATAGATAGAAAGAGCATTAAAATTAGCCTATCATTTTTAAGTTTCCCAAAATTTCTTGAAATCAGAGATATTTTTTATAGGTGTCATCTACTCAACTAGATTAAAATTGGTTCACTTACTTTCATAGCACAACATATTCACTTGGAGGTTGTTTTCCTACAAGTGTAGTTGGAAGGGGTATTCTCACATGTAGTTCAAATTTATTGTCCCACAAGATCAATTTGAAGTGTTTTACTGTAAGTGCACTTGGAAGTTCTTTTCTTCCAAAAGCCTCAAGTCTTATAAATTAATGCAGATATGATAAAATAAATAATATAGAATACTATGGGAGAAAATAATATCATGAGAAAATGGTATGTCTTACACATCATAACATATGATACTATCATATGTATCAAAGCATGCAAACGGTAGATTAAATGAGAACATTGACTGATAGAGATAGACAAAGTGGGTTTAAAGCTAAATTTATAAAATAATCCACTGATTTTGCAGGTTTGAGTGTGAATGATGTTTGTGATGGAGACCAAATATATTTTTCTATGGCTGATCTATCAAACCACAATTTCAAGCCTTCCATTATCATCTGCATCTTTGTAAGTACAAAATAGGTATATATAATTTGGTTGATAGTAATGATTTAGAACAAGAGGCAATTATTTTCGTTTGCAGATATATGCTTGAGAGATCGATGTTTGAAGTGGCGATGGGGCTTTTAAAATTATGGAGAGAGAATTGGGAGAACTATAATTCTTAGACATTGTACAAGTGGTGGTAGAGGCCTTCAAAATCCTATACTCTATCACACTTATGTTGTTGCTGCCTATTTCCTTTGTGATCCCTAGAAGGCACATCTTTGGAAAAGGAAAATATTTGATATTAGAAAATCAAACCAATTGAAATAGGCAAGAGAGATGCTCATTGAATCCAATTTTCTCATGTGCGTGGTTTTAATGATATTATGAGCATACTTACATTAGCTTTGTTGGGTTTTAGACTCTTATCTTTTAGGATTTTCCATCAAAGCATATCCATTATTCTACCAATGACACACATACATTGCTTTCCATAATTTTATGCTTTTAATTTCTTTGTACTAATACATGACATGTTTTTTTTTGTAGGTTGAAAAGATCTAGGGGTTTGATCTACATTTTTACTAAAATCATTACCAGGTATGGAGCTTTTCCTACTCGAAGTAGCCTACATATCTTTCTTCTTCACCTTCTCATTGCTATCAATGGTGGAGATGGTGTACAAGTGTCAAATTGTTTACACATGCAAAGGAATTATCCAAGTTCATAAAGGTTATGAGTATTGTTCCTAGGGTTTGGAAGCGCTTGATTGTAACCTTTCTCTGGTACTTCATGTTTGTGTACTAGAATATTCTCATTTTAATCTTAGAAATAATTTCTAATTATAAATCCATAAATCACTAGTATACACTTGTTCCACACAGTCTTCCATTTCATGCACGGGTCTTCACTATCAAAGAATCATTTTATAGATTTCTTATCTACCAAATATTATTTATATTTCATCATTGGAAAATACTTGTGTTTGATGTTGGAACTCTTGTGAAAATTAAAAAGGGAAGATCAAGGTACACATAATGTCCATTTCTCTTTCTGATTATATGATATTTAAGGCTGTGGCATAAGGAGAAGTGGAATGGTTTATGAATCTATATTTTTATAGGTACTATCGATAATAGAAAGCTTCACATTTTATGTAGCCAAATTTTTAGATGAACAAGAGGATAATTTTGGTACTATGATTGGATATAGAATTAATGTGCCCTTGTGGGTAAAGGTAAAAAAACAACGCCAATCAAAAGCCCGCTTTTATCTTATCTTATTATCTGGATTCAAACTACTACTACTCACAAGATTCATTGTCATCTAAATCTAATCTTTCTTATCTTGTTTAGGAATGTGATTTTTTTTCAAAAGATGGGCTTCCTAACACGCCCTTTTCTAACATATGGAGCGGAAAAATTTAGTAGCACATTGTGAAGAGCATTGTATCACATATCAATTCAAAAGATTATAATCTATACAGTGGTTGCATATGTGATTCATTAAAGGTTGAGGTCTTGTGTTGTAAGCCCTTGAGACAACATAGTAAATGTAATTATATAAATTAATAATTCATATTTTTGTTAATTTATTATGTGATCAAATTCTATTATGGGTGTTTGTGTAATGGATTGTATGGTTAGATAATCCTTAACTAATTCCTCTAGTCATAATTCTATCACATGGTTTTAAATCACAAGGAAGGACATCCATTGGAATTATATTTTAAGTTGTATATATTCTAAAAATTTTTAATTGGGTAGGCGTTAAGAGAATTATGCTTGTAAATTGATTGTTGAAACTCAGATAGTTTGAAAATAATGTATAAATATTGATGCCTCATGTAAATTTATTTTACAATATTTCAATATCATCAACCAAATTATAGTGTCAATTTATTAAAAGCTAGTTTAATTTTTTTTAATTTTTTTAATAAATACATATTTTATTAGTTTACATAATTGTAAAATTTAAGACATATATGTTGTCATTTATTGATTCAAGTTTAAAATTTTGATCAATGTTGGTTGTTTCCTTTATAAAAGTGTGACACAACTTTTTACTTTTACTATCATGTCATTTCCAACATGATTTCATTAGGAGAAAGCAAGTATGTTCTCAAAAGCATTGATGATTTTTCCCATTGCACATGGGTGTACCTTCTTTAGTAAAAAGGTGGTTTCTTTAGGCCACTTTCATGACCTTCAACATGTTCATTGAGAAGTAGTGAAGTTATTCTATTCACAAAGTATACACATATAATGGGGGGAATATTTGAACCAAGCCTTTATTGATAGTTGTATTTAGTATGATATTCAACATCAATTTTTGGTTCCCTACACTCGTCAACAAAATGGTGTTGCCAAAAGAAAGAATAGATTAGTAAGGTAGATAAAAATTTATATACTTTAGTCTCGATATATCGCCCTGTCATTTTGGGCTGAAGTAATAAATTGTGCCTATATTCATAATCACACTCCGCACAAGGAAATTTAAAATATTACTCTAGAAGATGCTTCATCCAGAATCAAGCCTAATGTTTCCTTATTCAAGGTATTTGGATTTCATAGTTGTGAATTTATATCAAATGTTTAGCATAAGACAATGGAAAAAAATATTCAACATTATGTTTTTGTTGGTTATTGTGAGCATTTAAAATATTATATGTTATTTGATCCTATGATTAGAGATGTCCACTTTCATAGAGATATCTAGTTTGATTATTCTTTCACATAAATAGATCTTCCATAATTCTTCATGTTGCATTGGTGGAAAAAATGATGTTCATGCTTCCTTGTATTTTGCAAACACCATTTCTTCCTAAAGGCCATGCATGACCAGATTTCATGGAAGATCTCATGAATTTTCACTTCTATAGTTAAAGACTCATCGACAAGATGACATGGTGTCCATGCTAGAGCTATTTTCTACATTCCTTTAGCTTAGAAATTAAGAAGCTAGACATCCAGATTTTATCTAATAATATATTTTTTAAGTTGCTACCACTAGTTGAGTTAGTTTTTGATTCTAGATCATCTAAATTATGATTAATCTATAAATGAAATAATTATACTTATTATAAGGTTTCTTCCTTGAGATTCTACCTGATTTTATTTGACATACATTTTAGTTATTTCATTTTGCAACTATAAAATTGTCTTTTATACTTCTATGTTAATGAAATTGACAATTTTTACCTCTTGTCTCTTCCTATATGTTGTATAAACCTTTATAACCTTCATTTTTTAGTGTTATTTTGTTAATTTTCACATATATATGTAATGTTGTTTAAGTTTGTATTTTTTGTTCTATGATTTTTTCTTTCCTTTCAACATATGCTGAAACCCCTATCCTTGATATTATCTTTGGAATTTAATATAATATATAATTGTGTGAGTATTTTGGCCCCTTTCACTAATATATTATGTTGTTTGGAGTAGGAATAAATATATATATATCGTGGTGTATCACCTTCCATTTCCCTTGTATGCAATCCTTCTCTCCATTTTCCCTTGTGATTTGATTAGAGTCGGGTAGTGATAGGATTTTGTGTGATAGATTGGTCCAACACATCTACACCTCAATCAAAAGAGAAATTTTACCTTCTCTAGAGACTTGACCTCATATTGCATGGTCCTAGACCTTCGGGTTATTTCTATTTTGTCATTAGAATGTTGAGCCTATGTTCAAGAGAGTGCAATTTAATGTGACAAGCACCTCATCAATGTAACGGCCCACCATGCAACCCTAGAGGATGATATATTATGTTGTTTGGAGTAGGAAGAAATATATATATATCTTCGTGTATCACCTCCCATTTCCCTTGTATGCAATCCTTCTCTCGATTTCCCCTTGTGATTTGATTAGAGTAGGGTAGTGATAGGATTTTGTGTGATAGATTGGTCCAACACATCTACACCTCGATCAAAAGAGAAATTTGACCTTCTCTAGAGACTTGAACTCATATTGCAAGGTCCTAGACCTTCAGGTTATTTCCATTTTGTCATTAAAATGTTGAGCCTATGTTCAAGAGAGTGCAATTTAATGTGACAAGCACCTCATCAATACTTCTTTCCAAGAATCATATTTTAGTGACTTTATCCCTAACTATCACTTAAGGGTTGGGGGTGTTAATGTGAAATTTTTCTTTTCAAACTAATTATCTTTTATCTAGTTCCCACACCTAGTGGTCTTATTAACACTAGCTTAAGTTCGCAATATGGTTTAGTTGTCTAACCTCATAGAAACTTGACACATGCCCTCACACTTATCCCAAGTAATTTACACGTGCCATATCTCATCAAGAAAGAAATAAAAATAATTAGAAATATATTTTTTCTTACCAAATGTTATTTTGTTACATCCATCATTAGATTAAGAAAAGAATTAGCAGATCACATCAATATGCTTTCATTACCTTTCCATGTAAAGTTTGCAGAAGTTGTTGTTGAAATGACTCTATAATATTTGCAAACCTGTATGAAAATAATTCCATGTGGGTATTACATTCAATCCTTATAACTACCTAGAGCCACTACATCTATCTACCTACTATTACCGATAATCAATAATCAAATTTTCACTTAATTTGTTTAACTTTAATAATTTACATGTGCAATGCTCATAAGTATCATTAGCCTATTTTTTCCTTCCACACACAACTATAGGTAAATCAAAGACCATTTTGGCTCAATTTGTTTCATTTTGGTTACCGAGCAAAGGAGGACATTTGGCTAAGGATTCAATGCTAATATAGTAGCCTTTGTCTACTATGTTTTCTAGATTTCAGAATGATAATACAATGCTAACATCAATTTTGATCTTGGATGGGGTCTCTAGAGCTTCACTCATTGAGGAAGCTTAAATCTAGACCTAGAAGTAGAATAAAATTTTAAATAGAGAATCAAAAAATGAATAAATCTTCAAATTCAAACCCAAAAGTATCTAGTGAGGGGAGTAACAAGTAAAGTAAAGTTTTTTCAGGTACAATCCCTTTATTGGAGATCTTAGTACTTCGCAGGCTCCTAAGAAAAAATATATTTTTAACATCCATAATGCAAGAACCTTCGATTTCTGTTGTTGCCTTCCAAAGGAAAGTAAGTGCATACCCTCTATTTTTTTATAGGGACATTGTTAGATCCAGACCAACTTACAAGCACAAAGGGGTTGCCATATTCAGACGATTTCCAAATTTATTTAAGCATTACCAGTACAAAACCCTATGTTTTGAGTAATTTTACAATGTGCTCTTGTAGACTTGTAAAAATGGATTAGGTAATGTGACTCTGTATTTCAGAAATCCTTTGTAGAAATCTCATATATATAATGGATATTTTCACCACATCAATTCCCATTATTATATCAATATAAATGTACTAACATTCTCTCAATGAAAATCATAAGTAAATAGTAGAAAATATCATACATGATTATTTGAAAAAATATTAGTCTCCACATCATTTTTTTAGTTAAAGGACAATTATTCTTAAAGATTGTGATGACAGTTTTATGGTGGAGATGCATTGGCAATGAGACTTTGCTATGATCACAGGAAAAGGTCAGAATACATAATCACTAGAAGATAGTCAAATGGATGGTCATAAATGCAGTCAAAAAATCAATACACTAGATAACTTGAAATGGCCATGAAATGGAGATGGTTGATTATCGAGCATGGCATTCTAGAGGAGGTAAAATAAAAATTTGAAGTGTCAATAGAAAAACCAAATCTTTTGCATGTCCTAGTTTCTAATCAACCTCATTTGAACAGTGTTTTATACAATCAAGTGCAATTTAAGTCAATTGGGCAAGGTAACTTGCTACAATGACTAACACAGAACAAGAAAAAACTCAAATATTGATTTTTGGGGCTCATGATGTGGAAGTAAATAAGAATTCATTGAGTATTGTGTGATCTAACAAACCAGTTCTAAAAATTCAAAACAATCACATTTCCTAGCTTCTTGTAAATGGTGATCAATATCGATCCACAAAATACTCTTATTTACCCAAGGATTTTTTAATCAAGCCATAGCAGGTTACATAGATCCAACACTCCTTGAAACTAGTAGATAGAGCACAACAATATATTTTTCAATTTGTTTTCAATCTAGCCACGTGTGCTACCAAAATATAACTTTCATTATTTTGAAACCCTAGAAAGAAATCATGGTGACTCAAGGGTAACTGATAGGAATATAGAATATTGAAACCAGGGAAAGTGACGTACCTAAATATTTGGCACAAATTGTGTCTTTATATCAACAATGTGGAGAATGAAAATGTATGGATTGTAACCTTTGTACAGTAACGGAAAACTGAGCTATCCATCTACAGGTTACCAAAAATCTTAAATCAAATCAGGGCAAGTGACTTACCTTAAGATTCTACAAAAATAGTTTCTTTTTGTTAGTGATGCCAATGACAAAAAAGAACAACTGCAATGAAGCAAGAAGAGGAACAACTGCAACTATGAACAAGTCAATAAATATGTGAAACAAGAAGCAGTTTAAGGAGATATGAATATGAAAATGACAAGCTGTTAAAGGGTCATATTTTAGGTTAACTCCATTGTGTGCCATCTTTTGTTGGGAAAAATAACTAGCGCATACTTTCGTAAGAGAGCTTCCCTATTGTAATTAGCAGAGCCCAATTTTAAACACTGGGTACTCTAGGATAATAATGAACCCATTAAGATTTTAGTTGTGTAGGTATAAGCTGTGTACCTTACCTAATACCCTAGTGTGTCTGTGTAGGACTATGCCTCCCAGACGCGGAAGAGGTAGAGGGCAAGGACATGGCGGTGTAGGCGGTTGTGATGGGAGTCAGCATGACTCTCCTCCTCATGTTCCACTTATTCCAAATCAGGAAGAACATGAGGCATTGTAGAATTCCCCAAGGGGCAGTGATCGATAGTAGAATCCTTCAGGGATTGAGGCTACGTGTAGAGCACTCGAGGAGGCATTGGCACTCCTTGGTAAGAGACAAGATGAGGTCTAGGGTAATCCTGGTGAGAGGGAAGTTTCATCTCAGTCAGAGGTGCATATGAGAGATCTACAAAGGGCATATCCACCACCGTATGATGGAGCAGGCACTGGGTTAGAGGTGGAAACTTGGCTTATAGACCTTGATATATGCTTTGCTATGCATCCTTACAACAACAATACCAAAGCATGGTGCACTATCATGCATCTACGAGGGTCTGTATCAACATGGTGGAGGCTGGAGGAGTAGAAGCTCCATATTGATATTAACTCAGTGTCTTCGGAGATTTTTCTAGAATGGTTAAGAGCTCGTTTCCTATATGAGCACTGGTGTTAGCGTCGAGGCGATGAGTTTCATGCTTTACATTAGTTAGCCTTATAGTTGAGCAGTAAGAGCAATGCTTCTATGAGCTCAAATAGTTTGCAGGGATAGGATTCAACATGGGGATGTTGGTTCACCACTTTGTCAAGGGCTTAAATTCTCATCTTAACAGAGGTATGAGGGTTTTCGAACCCAAAACCATGGAGACAGCGGTGGAGAAAGCATGTCTAGTAGAGGAGAATCTCGCCATGGCACTTGGAGGCCACATGGGTGTTCAAATTGGGAGTAGTTCAGCAGTAGGGTCTAGTGCTCAAGGAGGCCAGCCTCAGAGAGGTGCACCTTCTAGGTCTCAACGGGGACCATCACAAAGTGGTCAGCAACAACAAGTTTCACAAGGGAAACATAAAGTTTTTAAAATAGAGGTAGGGGGACAAGAACTAGAAATGTGTGAAACGCTTCAGCTTTGAGTAGCCAACGCATAGTTCTTAGTCCACTTTCAGGGGTAGCGTGCAGTAGTCTAACAAACCACCTGGAGGCAAAGAATATGGTAGAGGTACTAGGTGTTTTGCATGTGGCTAGCATGGTCACATAGCTAGAATGTGTCCTAACAGGGGTACATCTAGATTTTCATAGGGACCAGCGGCATCTAAGTCAATAGTTAGGGATGTAGGCAGAGAGTATCGTGTTTTCACAGTGGTTGATAATCTCCAGGCAGAGCATCAGGGTACCGTCATCAAGACATTTGGTATATTGTTGGGTAACCCAGTTACTATTTTTTTTATTCTGGAGCATCATACTCCTTCATTTCTTCTTCCATTGTGACACGATGTAGACTAGAGGTAGTAAGGCAAGTCTATAGGTCGCAGGTTGACTTAGCCTCAGGTGCAAAAGTTGCATCGCATTCCCTTGTACCAAAGTGTAGATTGGAGGTTGGACCTCTCCATACTACAATGGACCTCCGAGTTATTCCATTGGGTTCTTATGACATTGTCATAGGGATGGTTAGAGGTGCATAGTGCAGTCATAGACTATCGATTTAAGTTGATTCAATGCATTGATGCATCTGGTAAAGGAGTAGAGATAGTGGGAGTGCAGAGGCCGATTTCCTTGAGACTTATCTTAGCTATGCAGTTGAGAAGGTGTGTGCATTAGGGTTTCTAGTTATTCGTTGTTACAATGGATGATTTGAATTTAGGAGGTGGAGAAGAGAAAATATCTCTTGATAGTCACCCCATTCTTCATGAGTATTCAGATGTCTTTGAAGACAAGATTATAGGGATGCCACCTCAGAGGGACATAGATTTCAAGATAGACCTTGTACCTAGATCAAAACCCATTTCCCAAGCTACTTATCGTATGACCACCAAGGATTTGAAAGAGCTTCACTTGCAGCTTGAGGAGTTGTTAGCAAAGGGTTTCATTCACCCTAGTGTTTCTCCATGGGGAGCACCAGTTATCTTCATGAAGAAGGACGGTTCACTTCGGTTATGTATTGGTTACCAGAAGTTGAACAAAGTGACCATCAAGAATCGATATCCATTTCCTAGGATTGATGATCTATTCAATCATATCAAGGGTGACACAATCTTTTTGAAAATTTATTTTAAGTCAACATATCATCAGCTTCATATATTCGACTCAGACATCCATAGGACGGCATTTATAATGCGATATGGTCACTATGATTTCATAGTAATACCATACGAGTTGACGAATGCACCCTCTATGTTCACGATTTTGATGAACGGGGTAGTCCATGGTTATTCCAATACATAATCATTTTGATATAATACCAATCACTCGATTGTTCATATATTTTGGCAACATTATTATATAATCTACATTTAAATCTTCTAATCTAAATATTAATGATGCTTTTATTATTAAACTCAAGAATAAAGAGTTTTTTTAGTTACAATGTATTCACTAATGTTGTTTATTGTTGTACCAGTAGTTAGGCTTGAGCATATGCGGTTAAAGGATCAGAAAAGTTAAAGTCAAATAGATAAGAACTTTGGGAGAAACATTTACATCACTCAAGTTTTGGTGACTTAGACAAATATAATATGTTTCATGAGCTTAAAATTTGTTGCACTTTTTAAGTGCATGGAAGGTACACGATCTATTTGACAAAATGATCCAAACTGCTGAATCTTAAAAATGGCTTGCTAAAAAATATTTGAGACTATACATAAATATTTATATTTTAATAATAAAGTAATAATAAATAATAAATAATATTTTAATGTTCTGGATAAGCAAAAAGATGGCTCTTAACAATTCATGTAGATTCAAGGATTTAAATCTATGACAAGGGATAATGGAAGCTAATAGAATAGTATTAAATATTTCATTCATTTGCAAGCAAGTCTAGTGTTTCATTCTTGGCATTGGAAAATAATAAAAATAAAATTTCCATTGAGGGCACCACCTACCACCGTGAAAATCCACTTTAGTATTTAAAAGGTATTCTAGAAATTCCTAGATTACAATTGCTCCTTAAAGAGAGGGGAATATATTTTCATACCCATAGAAAAGATTCTAATGATCTAAAAAAGAATATTAGGATAAATTCCATTGAATATAGTTCTTAAAAAGTTAGTATTTCTTTATTTGTTTATTTTTCTTCTTCATTTGGAAATTAATAATATGTATAAGAATTAAAATATATTTATTTGTAAGTGTTATTTTTATTGTTTTACAACTTTTCAATTTATTTCTTAGAATAAATGTATAATATATGTAATACCCCTCTGTTTTGTCTATTGTGCGAACTATGCTATTTCCTTTCTATGGTTTAGTTGTGGGTTGTACTTGGACTACGTACTTGATTACAGTGGATCACTATTTTATCGTGATGTATTTTGATGTGATTATTTATGACATGTTTGGAATTAACATATGTAGATGCTTAATTTATGATGTTTCATGCTTTCGATTATGCTGCTATGTTAGATGCGTCAGTTAGAACTATTGTATTGGTGAAGAGGACGGTGTCGCATCACTCGCTTTCCTCTTCACGGTGTGCGATCTCAAGATTTCCTCTTCACGGTGTGCCTTATTTATGACATGTTTATGTATATGGATATGCTCTTTGTTGCAGGTTGACAGGTACAAGACATTGACTCCACCTGGTTTCTCAGGTTCGAGCATGTCCATTGCCCAACGACATCTGATTGGGAGATAGTAGCTAGGATTTCTGTGCCGAGTCGTCACCCTAGTCCTAGTGGTTCATCTAGTGTTAGTCGAGTTAAGTTGTCTTATTTGGGTCTTCTGGTTTTAAATTCAAGCTTATTGTGCAAGCTAGGAAAATGGTAAAATATATGCTCTTATAGTTAAATTGGAAATTACCTTGTTGATTTATGTTGGATGTAATTTATTTTATTGTTAATTTAATCTAATTATTAAATGAATTAATCGTTGAGTAAATCCATGCTATTGATTGATTAAATTTATAATGTTGTAATAGTTAAATTACTCATTATGGGAATTTTATGCATATTTGGGCAAAATTGAAAATTAAAAGGAAAGTGAATTTAAAAGTCAAAGTTGAAAAGTTGGAAATTCAAAAATTCAAAAATAGATATTTTCCATTTTTGTTTTCTGAAATTTATGAGGGTTGTTGGGTTTTAGGGCAAAATCCTTATGTGTTTGAATTTGCTTGAGAATTGGGAGGATCTTGAGTTTTTGAGAAAAATTGGAAAATTGTAAAAGAAAGATTCTTCAAATTTGTGGGTTTTTTGGTTGGAATTGCAAAAGCTTGAGAAATTGGATTGGAAGCAAGAGGGAAAGCTAGTCTTCATCTGGTCATCTTCAAATTCCAAATTTACCAGGTTCTTGTCTTTGGTTTTGTTGTTTTTGAAAATTTAAATTCAAATATGTGTGATGTTGAAAATCTGGTTGTAAATTGTTTTCAACTTTCTGGTTGTGAATTGCAATGAAGAAACCCATATGGAAAATTAGGTTTATTGTGAAAAATCTCATCCTTGAAAAAAATAATTTCTTCAAGAAAAAACAATGGTGTCTTTTGGAGTCAATATGTTTTTAAAAAAAAAATAAAAAAATTGTTTCTTCTCCTCAATCAATCTTACTTTGAAAATTTAGTTGCAAAAAAAATTATATATGTGTATTTAAATAATAATTTGATATTGGGGTTGAGGACATGCCCCATCTCTTTCATTTTCGAAATGAAAATATCAAATTTTCTTTCAAAAAATATAAGTCTAGTTTTTGGGGAAAACCCAAAATTCTTTTACACAGGAATTTTTTTTAATAAAATAAAGAAAATAAATGAAAAAAAAATACAGGGGAGGCGCAGGGGGTTCGACCCCCACCGCGCCCCCATGGGAGGCTGGTGAGGGGAGCCGCACCCTGCGCGCACCCCACCCACGCCCTTACCACCAGTCGCCGCAAGCCATCCCTTGGGACGACTGTGTTTACACACAGTTGCCCCCATGAATGGGGGTTGGCTGTGTGTAAACACAGCCGCCCCGGGTTAGGGCACGCGACCAGCGGTCAGGGGACCTCCCTTGACTTTTTTTTTTGGTTTTGTTTTTTTAATTTTTAATTTTTAAATTGTTTTTTTATTTTTTTCGATTTATTATTTATAATAATATTTATTATGTTATTAGTAACAATTAATAATATATATAAGTTTAATATTAAATATTAATATGAAAATATTAATATTTAAATATTATAATATATATATTATTATAATGTTAATATAATATAATATTTCATTATTAATTATAATATTATAATGTTAATAATTATATGGTTATAATATTAATATTGATAATATTATAATATTAATAAATCTAATGTTTATATCATATGGAGATTTTGGATTAAAGGTAGGAATTAAATTAATTAAGGAGATAATTAATTGAATAATTCTTCAATGCTTTTACAAGGGGGAATTGTTTTCTTGGGCAAACGGGTTGTGTAATTTTAATTATATTTTATTATGGTGTGCTTTTAAATATTAGTATTAAATCAATGACATATTGAAAGGTTAAACATGATTTGAAAAGGAATGTGTTAGCGTCTTGATTAGTCAATAAATGATTTTGCATTGACCTATTTCAACTTCTAAACATCTTATCCTGAACTTAGATGTTAAACTATTTCTGTTATCATTGAACAATAGTGAAACTTGAACATTGGAGTTGAACTTTATTCTTGTCTTGATTTATTAATGTGGTAAATTACTGAATATGAATGAGGAAATGGGTTTAGTGAACCTGAAGTAGAGTTTGATTCCTGTCCTTGCATTGATCTACATGCATTATCATTGGGAAGTGTGGGTTTCCTTAATTGACAAGTCTTCTAGTTGGGATTTCAGTCTGTGGGTTGTCTTTTGTGTAGTCAACCATAGATGGCCTTGGGTAGTGCGTAACCAGTTTTTTCCCCGGTTATCATGAACGGGAGGGTATTTGACTATATGTCATGGTTAGGAATGTGATATGCTTGCATAGCACTTGTGGACCCTTAGGTTGTGGAGTTGTTCCACGTGTCGTCTTAGAGGAGTGGCTTGTAACAGGGGCCAACACACGAAGTGGTGCCTGGGTAACTCGTTGTAAGTTAGTTAATCCAGTCATAATTAAATTAAATTATTAGAGTATCACATAGTACCATACACTTAATATGATATTTATGCCTCGCTTAGGAACACAAGGGCTTGTAAAGATTTGGGTTGAGACGAGAAGGCCTGGAATGGCAAGATCGTTATCTTGTCTCTATGAAAGATAAATGATTCTGCAATGGTTTATATGATGGGCCGGAAGTCATTAGAGGTTACCAGGATAACTCGATATGGGGGCCGGGACCTAGGAAGACTCACCAGGGTAACCTATGTAACATTGTGATGACACTTCTCCTAGGGCGACAGTATGTTTGCATCAGTGATGTAGTTGATTATGTGGTTTTGGAAGCATTGTAACCTTGTGTCAGTGATGCCACTGTATTTATTTCAGTATGGTTATCTTAGTCTATGTCTAGTGGTAGACGTCCTTGGATAGAAATACTTGTTACTATCTCCTAGCACGAGGGGTGGGCCTTTGGGTTCCACTTGGTCGGGTGGTGTGCACCTTAATCCATTGGGCTCTTTCTTCATGTTCTTATGGATGAGACTTCCAGTTGGAGAGCTCATGGTTGTTTATGTTGCAGTTCTTACTTGCTTTCATTTCAGCTATTCTTGTTATCTTTACCCCTTTGTCTTATCGAGGTGGAATTTGTAAATTGCAATTATGTATTGGTTTGCCTCATTCAGGGAATGAGAGATTGTAACCTTATTGTTTTAATGAATGGATTAATGAAATCGAAAATCTTATCTTATGCTTGTTGTTTTATCATCTTACTTGGAATGTATGCATTGAATTATAAATTAAATGATTGTAATAGTTTAAATTCATGTTCTTTGTTGAGGTTCTATATAACCTTTGTCTCATAACCTTAGAGGTTGTTGCCATTAGTTAATTAACTTACTTATTATTTATCCCTTTAAGAAAATAAATTATTCTATTTAAGTAGATAAATGCAACTTCCTCTAGGGTTACGTGGTGAGGCGTTACAATATATAAGTTGCATAAAAATTCCAACTATTATATCAAGGTTATCTACTCTATAGTAAATCTAATTGAACAAGTCATGATAATATGCAACCTTAGTGAGGTGTGTGGGTCAAGATTCAAATGCAGTAATAATTTCATGGATGGTGGCATCATTGAACACCCTATTTTATGAAAGATATTGAAATAAGTTAAATCAAACACCCTTACACTTGATTTCAAGAGTCAACAGACAAATACTTATAATTTGATAAACCTTGAGTTATTCCTCGCTCAAGTTAATAGGATCAATGTTGGTTAGACCTTAGAAGTAGAATTTTGTAATGAGTGTGCGAGGAGTATGTGCTAAGTTGCAAATTTGGGGTATATAAAAAAAAACTATGGTGGATTTGTTAAAACTCACATTAAATATGGGCATGAGATTATAGTTCTTTGTTAGTCCTCAAGTATAGGAAAAACAAGTTTATAATGCCATGGGTGTATATCGCGTGTTAGTAAGTGTTGAAATTGAATGATGTTCCCTTAACTCCTAATCTTCCAATGTTTAGAATGTTAATTAGCTTAATTAATGTATTAAAATAAATTAGTTGGTTTTTTTTATTTTGAAAAAGTATGGGCATTACATAAGGTTCCATAGGAAACAAGAACCATTAGTTTCCATTTCCCATGGAACCCTCAACAAAGGGTTCCTAAATCATATTCAAGCCTCGATGATAGGAAAAAGGCAACAATGATGTATGGGGAGAAATAATTAATTTTTTTTGTGAGTTTTTAAGGTGATAGGATATGTCCTAATGGCGGCCAAAGTCTTGCAAGATGAATATTTTTATAAAATTTTCAAGTATCAATATATATCTTGAAAAAAGGTGTTATTTTGCATAACCTAGTGCATGCCAAGTGCTTGCTACATCCTAAAGTTGTTTATTGTACTTCAATAAGAAATTTTATAAAGATTTGATGGTTTAGGGGATACCACTTAAGTTGTAAAGATGTCAAAATATATCCACATTCCAAAAATATTGCTATCATTCTTCAAAAGTAGTAAATAAAATATCATAATCCTACTAGAGGGAAAAATCTCACATCCAAACAGTTGTTGATTTTCCATAAAAGATGATTTTAACATTCGAATGGGGCTCAAATTTTCATGAAAGGTAAGAACATATGGAAGAAAAATTTGTACGCATATTTTCCACTCACTCCACCTACGAATAGTAATGGCATAGTAATCTAGCTACTAGAATTGATTGTAGATTATCTCCATTCATCTAAATTGTTTATTTTGGGTGCAATTCAGCTTGGACCGTGCATTTAAACTATGAATGGTGAAGATTAGGGTTAATGCCTTGCTGTTGATAATGAAATTTTGAGTCATTTTTGAAGGTTGGTTGTTGTGAAGTCTCTAGATGCAAAGTTGCAAGGAATCCATCAATGCTAAGTCTAGTTTGATAAAGGATTATAGACTTGTGGAATAGAAGAAAACTCGTATTGTAATATGTTTTATTTTGCAGAATATGTCAATGGAATTAAGTATGTATTCAAGAAGATTTCTTAGTCATAGTTACGAAATTTCCTTCGTTTCTTTTGTTGGCATGAATGTAATGCTCAGTTAGCTGAATGTAATAGCATTCTAAAAACATTAGAATGCTTGTAAAGATCTTTCTAACTTTATGTATGGATATACAACAGTGTTTGGGATTACTAAGTATTCTCTATTGCAAGAGATAATTGATCATTATTGTATGTAAATGCATAAATACATAATCTTCTTTTCCATTTTGTTCTTAACCATTTACAAATCTCGCATCCATAAAACAAAGAATAAACCAATAGTGTAGGAGTAGGAATATTTTTTCATACCTATAACATCATAATATAACTAGGGATCTATCTTTACTGATTTGAGAACAAAGTCATTTCATGTAGGTTATGATTGCATAACTTTATCAGATATATAAGGGTTATATATAACTAGTTTTTCTTAGCTTTTGATTGCATAACCATATAAATTCTAAGATAATCAACAAACTTAAGGCATAAAATTTTATATAGTGATAAGGTGATTAAATATTACATCTACACCAATCAAGTCTATCATTAATTTTGAAGTTAAGTGCCTCTAATTGTTTGTTTTATGTCGACATTCATTTCAGTACTCTATCCTAACTAAAGAATTTAAATTAATTGTATATTTATCAATTATATTTATTTCAATAACCAAAATTATAAATACAATTCCATTTAATTTATTTGCAATGCTTTATTGAAGAGAAATTCTACATTGACATCACAAAATCTCATACCATAATCATCTAAATTTATATAAAAGCTAAGACATAACAAACATCTATTTTTAAAAAAGTTCGAAACTATAAAAAAGCTCTTCCAAAAATAATTCGATTCCATTTATTAAAATCAAATTATTATATTTATCTTAAAAATTCTATGAAGTCTAGTTATTCTAAAATAAAATTTCTAGGTCCACATTCACACCGTTGGAGATTTGAACGGAACAATTTTAAATTGTAGTTAATTGGTAGGAGGAGCGTCTAGGTAGATGCGAGCTAAATTAACCTAAATTAACCGTTGGAGGAGCGTCCAAAAACAGGGTAGTGGGTTATCTCAGGGGCTTGAACAGACATGTGAATTATGGCAAGCAGTTTGATATTGGAAAGTTCGATCCCTGTGATTTGTATGACGCGCTGCACCAGCCAAAAGTTGAGGTGATTGCTGATCGTCTAATGTGAGTAGCAGAAAATAGGGCGTGAAAGAATAGGAATTAGAGGTAGCAGATTCAGTGCTAGATGAGAATTAGTTAAGAAAGATTTCTTCTGTGTCCATAAACAGCTACCCATGTATCTCAAGGGCTTAAACAGAGATGTGCCTCGAGTAGTCTCTTTGGGCCTTTTTCATCGCAGGATGTCTCAGCCACTGTCTTTCTAGTGGAAAGAGTGCAGAGCTTGCAAGCTACGAAGGAAGAAATCCTTGTATGGCTCTTCATTATAGAAAATCATAATGGAGTCTCGATCCTATTTTTTATAGAAAATCAGGTCCCTATATTGGAGATAGAGAAAGGTGTTAGAAGGTAGCCGAGGAAATCACCATCTAAAAGGTTGATGGGTAATTAGAGATATCTGCGTCACGGATCGTTAAGAGGAATTCCCAAATCAAGATAGATCGATTAAAAACAAAGGAGAAATGTTGGGTTCTTAACGAGGTTATGATTTTGGAAAGATCATCGGAGATAATGGCATCAAAAGCGTTACAGAGAAAAGATATTAGATTCAACAGTTGATCAATAATCTCACGTTCCTGTTTTTTGTCACTTCTTTAAACTTATAGCAGATTTCTCTGTTTCGCCATACGGAGATCTCTCTATTTCAGTAAGTTAAATTTATTTATTTCTTAATAATATTAAAGGAAGTTACGTTCTGTTAGATCTAATTTCCGAACTACCTCATGGGGCTTATTCTTTTAAATAGATCAAGTCCTCCATGAGATTTAAGGTTATAAATTGGATTCTGTAGACCCATGTTTAGAAGAGTTACTAGGGGTGATCCTTCTCCCATTTTTTTCTCTTCTTGACTATCTTTTAAGAAGAAATTTTCTTCAATATTGTCCTTAATTCTTCTATTTCAGTGTCATAACTGAATTCTCATTCTTATATATTGATTTTCCATGATTGACGGTTGGAGCAGAAATGATAGCAACATTCTTCATGATCTTTAGAGGATGTGGTGCTGTTCTTGTTGGGGTGTCAATTGCGTGGGGGATAGTAGTGATGGCATTGATCTATTATGTTGGTCATATCTGTGGGGCTCACTTCAACCCTGCAGTTACACAGGCCTTTGCATCTATCAAGAGATTTCTAGTGAAGGAGGTCTGTATGCAATATTTTTCATTTTGGTATTGCTGGCTTCTCAAATTTAGCCATTCCTATAAAGCGTATGGAATTCCTGTATTGATTTCAATATATGGTTATGCTTGAATTGACATTGGATGTTAATATGGGTATGCTGGCTTCTCAAATTTAGCCATTCCAATAAACCATATGGAATTCCTGTTAAGATATGAATATATGGTTTTGCTTGAATTGACATTGGGTGTTAATATGGTTATGCTTGAATTGACATTGGGTTTTATAATTGCATTGAAATGACAGATTCCAGGGTACATAGCAGCTCAAGTTGTTGGGTCAATTACTGCTGTATTTGCTCTCAGATTGGTGTTTGGAAATATAGCACACATTTCAGCAACTGTGCCTTCTGTATCAAATTTACAGACCTTTGTTTTGGAGTTTCTCATCACATTTATATTGATGTGCGTGGTTTGTGGAGTGGGTACTCATATTAGAGCCGCATATTCACATCTTTTCTTCTTTACATTCATTTCATGTCTTTTACCTCCCCATGTAGATTTTATCTGCAGATATCTCTGATTACACATCTACCTCATAGCTTCTGCGACAGAATTACACAAGAATGGAATGAATTTTAAGTCCTACGACGGAGTTCCATCCATCATGTCCCTGTGATCTTTACTAACCTCATGGCTGTGGACGTCTGCCAAGAAAAAGAACTCACCATTATGTGTTACTGATGAATGGTTTGATCCAGTGTGAAAAGGAAGCTTTGCTGAACATGGTGATAAACATGAAGACTTTGCAAAACAGCTAGGAAGAACCTACACAAAATCGTCTATAAGTCTGCTTAATGCTTAGGTATGGTTGTTGTTCGTATTTCCTTTTTAGCTCTCTATTAATATAACGAGTTTTAGGCGTCTTTTATTTTAATTATCACTTTAAATTGTTTAATATTAATATTAAAATTAAAATTATATAAATATTATAATTAAATTATATAAATATTCTTATCATTTTTAAAAATCAATAAATATTATCTATTTTTTAAAATTATATTAAAGAGAGGGGTGCGGGTGATGAAGAGGGAGGCAGGGGGAGAGGGAAGAGGAAGAGCGAGAGGGAGGGAGAGGGGTGATGGTGAGGGAGAGGGAGGAGGTGGGTGGTGAGGAGGGGCAAGGGCCAGGGGGAGGGCGATAATGAGGGTGAGGGAGAGGGGTGATGGTGACGAAGGGGGGCCGGGGGGTGAGGGTGAGGGTGAGGGAGAGAAGAGGAGGAAGGGAAGAGGAGGGAGGGAGGCAAAGGTGTGGGGGAGAGGGAAAGGCAGGGAGAGGGAAAGGGGGGAAGAGGGAGTTGGTGAGGGAGAGGGTGTGGGAGAGGGAGAGGTAGAGGGAGAGGGTGACGGTGTGGTGAGAGGGGAAGAGGGAGTGGGAGTGGGCGTGGGTGTGGG
>CM021100.1:491360614-491480169 GCA_007115665.2 Sequoiadendron giganteum | reverse complement strand
GAGGGAGAGGGATAAGGAGTGGGAGTGGGGTTGGGGGAGACGGTGAGGGTGAGCGTGAGGGGAGAGAGAGGGGGCGAGGGTAAGGGTGATGGTGAGGGAGAGAGGGGGTTGAGGGTGATGGTGAGGGAGAGGGTGAGGATGATTGAGAGGTAGAGGGAGAGGGAGAGGGTGAGGATA
The DNA here is from genome assembly GCA_007115665.2 of Sequoiadendron giganteum. NCBI lineage: Eukaryota > Viridiplantae > Streptophyta > Pinopsida > Cupressales > Cupressaceae > Sequoiadendron > Sequoiadendron giganteum. Next base: position 491,479,992 of record CM021100.1, on the reverse strand, counting down.
AGGGTGAGGGAGAGTGTGATGGTGAGGGATAGGGAGAGGGTGATGGCGAGGGAGAGGGTGATTGTGATGGTGAGGGAGAGAGGGTGTTGAGGGAGAGGGAGAGGGTGAGAGTGATGGAGGGAGAGGGTGATGGAGGGAGAGTGAGAGAGGGAGAGGGAGGGAGAGAGATGAAGGGAGAGAGGGAGAGGGAGGCAGAGGGAGTGACAAGGAGACAACTCTTAAATATAATGAGTTTTTGGAATCTTTAATATTAATATGGAAGTTTTAATAGACTTTCCAAAACATAAAATCCATGATCTTTGAAATAATAACATCCAAATAAAGTAGGGTTGTAGTTTGTGCTTTCAAAACAAGTAAACAAGAAAATCAATGCTTTAGTGAAGAAAAAATCATCGGTTTCTAACTTTTCAGGAAAATCAACATTATTTAGATTATGTGAAATGCCCATTGACTATGAATTTTAAGTTGTTTATTTAAATAAATTAATAATTTTACAAATGTAATTTAGTTTATTTATATAGTCAATCATGAGAACAAGTTGAAAGTGTGTGTCACTTCAACTAATTTTTTTATGAAGTCTATCATGTAGAAAATATTATACTATTTTCTTGTTTTCCTTTATTAATATCATGATAAAAAATATTTTAAATATTTAGTATATAAAAAAATAGAATAATATATATATGAGATATATAAATGAATTAAAATTAGAAACTAAGGATTTTATGTGACTAAAGTACTTAGTTTTCTTTTTATTTTTTTCTTAAAATAGATATAAAATAATATTTAAATAGAACTCTAAAATTAGTATATTAATTCTAAATACTATTTTCTTAATATTAGTCATTTAAAAAAAAAAAAATCTTATTATTAGTTTTAAATTATGAATATATATACTTTTATCTTTTATTAATTTATTAATTTATTTTTTGAACCAAACTTTTTTTAAAGAAAATTAAATCTCTTAAAGTCAACATGGAAAATATTGAACTTTATAAATTTTTGAAATTATTTTTCATAAAATAGATTGGTTAATTTTTTTTGGGTGTTAAAAGGGTATATTTTTAACAAAATATTTAAAATTTTATTGGTTGAAATATTTGAAATCTTGTTGCAATAATATAAAGCAAATTGTTTTGCATGGAGTCATTTTGTACAACTTTTCCTTCCTCACTCCAAATGTAAATCACTTTTGTGGGTTTCAATAGGTATTCTAGTACCCATATCCCTAAATCAATAAATAATAGCAAAAAAAAATAAATTTCACAATATACCCACTTAAATAATATTTATAATTTATTATTATTAATATTTTTATTAATTATTTATTCCTAATATGTAATTTCTTTTGCATAATATTTTTTTTTAATTGACTGTGAATTATTAATATATTTAATATTCTTATAATCTACTATTAGAATTGTAACTTTACATTCTAAATTTAATTCTAACTTTACATTGTTTATAATAAGAATATCTCATAATTTAATATTAAAATTATATTATTATCTTTTATGTCTTTACTAAATATTTTATAATTAAAATAACAATATATTTATTGTAATAACATAATATTTTAATTTATTAGAGATATAATAGGTTTTTCATTGATTAAAGTCTATTCATTATAATATCACTAAAAATTCATATTATTTTTGTAATTGTAAAATTTGGAGAAAAAGTAGCTAATGTAATGCCCAAGATATGCATACTTAAATAATATATGTATATTTAAATAATATAATTATTTAAAATATTATAGTTATTGGGGGAAGGACGGAGGGAGGGAGAGAGAGAGAGATGACATAGGGAGAGGGACAGAGAGAGAGGAAGAACGAAGGGAGGGATAGAGAGAGAGAGAGAGAGCTAGGTAGGGTGGTGGGAATGAGGTAGAGAGGGATGAAGGGAAAATTATCTAGGTAGTGTGGGAGGGATAGAGGTACTGAGAGAGAGTTGTCTAGGTAGGTTGGGTCTTGCATCTAAATAGAGGGAATAAGAGAGGGGAAAGAGGGAGGGAGGGAGAGAGATAAAGAGAGACAAAGAGAGAGAGAGAGAGTATCTTCTTGAAGTTTTTAAAGATAAAAGGTCCTTCTAAAATCTTTTATTCTTACTTTACTTTGTAATGGATTCTCTTGGAACAACATTTGTCATTTTATGTTTATTTGTGCTTTATTGTTGATTTAGTGCTCTAGGGTTTAATTTTTATTGATCTATGTATTTCACCTTAATATTTCCCTATTCTACATTGGTGAACCCAAACATGAACTAGCCAGATTTGAAAGAATTTTTGAGTTTTAGGTCCACAACACATTTGTAAGGCCAAATGATGCATTTGAGAGACAATGTGATGTATTTATAGTACAACACAATGCATTTGATAGATTTTGTGATATATTTATAAAGACAAAAAACCGCATTCATAGCACCAAGAGTGACATTTGCTTAGCTATTGGGGAAATAATTTTATTGGTCTATTTTAATGATTTTTTTATCATTTCTCAGCTTTCTAGTTTTAGAATAATTGCATTATTTCTATTTCAAGATTTTCTAAATTTTTCTAGATTTGAAGTATATTTGTAGCTTGTAGGTTGTTCACTGCATATGTTTCAATTCTGAGTCACAATCACTTTTTTGTTTATCAAAATCGCTTTTTAGTTCACGACAGTCACTATGTAGTGTGTTGCATTTGCCTTCCATTTTTTTGCAGTTATAGTTTGATTAGCTACATCTATGCTAGAATCGTGGGTCACATCTATGATATTTTGAGTTGCATTCACCTGTTATTGCTAATTAGGGTTTTAATTAGGAGTTTTTTATTTTATGCTTTACTATTTGGTAGAATAGAGGTTTTTGTGTTATTGATACTTGGTTGGCAGCTTGTGGCATTCGCGGGGACAAGAAATTACTTTTGAGACTACTAATGCATGTTCTTACAAGGCTTTATTTTTCTTTGATTTTTAAGTAGGAACATTTGGATTTAAGAATTAAAATTAAGCAAGTGTCTTTGCTTTATAAAATTTTTAATTTGGGATTAAAAAGAATCATTGTTTCCTTTATCTTGTGATATTTTTTGTGTTTTAAGGTTTTTTTTCTCTTCCCTCATAGGTTATACAATCTTGAGAATAAAAAACACTTCTCAACACTTTCATTTTCACACCACACATTTTGTTTTCCAAAGGTTAACGAATATTTTCTAGTGTGAGAAAATACAGGTGTATGCTCTCTCCTCACATTTTTATATGATCTTGGAGGTCAAAATAATTGTATTTGTATCACATTTTTATACTCCTTTAGAAGGGTAGATACCATTGAGACACATCCTAATAGAGAACTCATTGGCAACCCAAAGCAGTTTTTCCCTCGGGGTGCTATATAAAAGGATAAAATGAAAGTCAAGTACAAAATGATGTTATTCTTTCTCATACAGTTCCAATCCAAAAGGGGAATTACCCACATGGTATTATAAGTACCCAAGTAGGATTGGTTAAAGCCTTAAGTGGTTTATTGGAAATTCACGAGCTCTCAAGTTGCCAAGCAATGACTAGAAGACATATAGTTAGAGGTTCACCCTTATTGATTTGGTCATCCTTCCAATCTTGGAGGCCCCTATCCATCCTCTCTTGCAAATAAAATATTGCATACACCCCCTAAAGTTGTCCCTCCACTTGCGTCGAAGGAGATTCTAATTTTTGGGCCTGAGATTTGTTGCCATTGGCCATTGACCTTAGGGATATGAAGTGTTTTATGTGTGTGAAGTATTTTCAAATTGTGAATAGACCTGTGTAAATTGGGGTGAATTATTAGGAATAGGATGTGATTAATTGCAATCCTAAACATATTTAATGTATCTCCTAATTCCTTTGAAAGCGTCTCCTAACACTAGGATTAGAAAGAGATTAAATTTTAATGAAATAAACATGTAAATTGACATTTTTAATTATTCCTAAATAAGAGGAACATGTGGGGGAATCCAAGATGAGTTCCTAAATAATAGGAGCATATGGGGCACCCACATGAAAAGTGGAACCCACCTTGTTTTAGTTAGCTATTTGGAGGATTGATAACACTTTAGTAATGCATATCTAGGTTCATACAAAATAGGGATTGATATTTACAAGAGTGAAGCGGGACTACAAGTTTAGTATAATTTTAGTTTAGTTTAGTTTAGTTCAATTAGATTCAATTAAATTCAATTCACATCAATTTAGTTCAGTTCAGTTATGGTTCAGTTATCTTTAGTTGCATGTAGTTATTTTGATTTGTATACTAGTTGACTTGACTAATGACTTTAGTTGCATGATAGATAATAGGTGGATAATTTAAATTAAGTGGGGATGATCAATCATGCATATTTTTTGCATAAATTGATGGAGAGATATGTTTCAGTTAACAAAGATTGACTTGGGTACACCTTGGGTGCCCAAGTTGGCATCTTTCAGTTAGACCTTTTACATGAGAAGATATTTACAAGGCTCAGTTAAGTGGGACCATTCCCAGGTGACAAATTTTAGGTGAAGTTTACAAAATATCTTCTTGACAAAAGTTCAATTAAGTGTTCAATTTGGAGTGCCAACTTTGAGGGAGAATTTTGTTTGACTTCTATTTACATGGTGGAACTCTACTTTCCAAATCTAGGTGTAGGTTTTTGACAGGAGATTTATGCTCTTGTAATTGAAAACTCTTAGGAGTTTACAAAGCTCATAATTGTCTAATTATTACAACAAGTGCATAATATTTTTAAGAGATTTTTTTGTAGCGTGTGAAGAAGCATTAGTGAAGAAAACTAAATCATATCAATCAAGGATTGATACAACATTATAGTAATATTATTGTAAGTTTAAACAATATAAGCACTATTCACTCTGGTGGAGTTTTTTCTTGAAAGGCTTTGTCCACGTATATGTTGTGTCACTTCTATGTTTTCTCTCATTATTCTACAATCTTTTGTCTATTTTTACAAATGATAAAATTGATCTAGATAGATTAATCATACACAAATAATTATGAAAAAGAATACTTAATTAGATCTACAGTCACATACTTTTACAATTTGTAATCTACAAGTTTACCTTCATTTTCAACATGAATAACCCTTGAACATACACATAACACTGATAAATTTTTTTCACTCAATAGCTAAGACTTTTTTTTAGGTTGTTTATTGTGTTTGACATCACATTTCATAAAAACCCAAGACAAAAAACCAATCCAAAACATTCAAACTAGGGCTAAACACACTATTCACCGCATCTTCCAGACTATAAACCGTAATCTAAAAAATAAATCACCACATTTGTTGAGAATTATGCACCACATATACAAGACAATAAAACACATTTGACAGACCATGAACCACATTTTCTAGTTGATAAGAAATTCTAGTGTGGTATTATTTTAGATCAATTGTTGATTGCAATAATCTAATTAGATTACAAAATTTTTCGTTTTAGATCATTAATTCCATTCCATTTCATTAATTTTACCATTGCATTAGCTTCATACACCTTAATTCAAACCTTGGATCACTCATTAGTTGCATACGCTTTTGTAGAATTTAGACTAGGAGGCTTATCAGAGTTTTGATAAGATTATTTTCACAAATTGAGGTTATCTTGACCTCGTCACTTCATCAATAAATCTTTTTCATTTGAGTTGGTCCTTTAAACTCATGATTTTAGTTTGACATCCACTTTTTCAATCATCATCACTTTAGTCTTTGTCTTTTTTATGGTCTTAAAAATTAGATTTGGTACTTTTGACTATCTTAGTTTGGTTCGTAGTCTCTTATTAGGTCCATAAAAGTTCTTAGTCTTCACATCATAACTTTTCTCATACCATAACCTTGATCATAAAATCAAATTTGCATACTTTAGTCATAGTCACACCATATATTTTGGACCATAGTGACATTACCACATCTCAATTTCATTTATGTTCACTTTGTGCCTTAATCTTCGCTATAAGTGCATCATCATTAGGCATTTATTATACATTCGAAAACCCCAAAAAGATAGCATAGTTGCATAATTTATTCCTAATACTACCATTACAATGATTAGATTTCGTATACCATTCATCACATTTGGAAGTGTTATATGGTCCAAATGAGATTATAAAGGAAAATAAAATAAATGGACTACACCAATGAAGACCCCTTTCTCAATCCTACTAGAAACATGAAGTTTAGGTCTTTATCCAATGAGACATCTACAACATGATCATCATTTCCCAATCCTTTTAAAATGTTCACAATAAAAGACATCCAAATACTTCTAACTAAAGAAGAGATTGAGGCAACAACTCAAGACCGTAGTGTGGCATGGTTTATAGATGAGATGGTAGCACAAGACCCACAATGATTCCTATAAAAAATGTTACAAACTGGAGCTAAATAGCCTCATGGTTTTTATGTTATCACAATAGCCGCAACTTCAATCAATGAGACTACAAAAAATCAATGACACAATGCATCTACTCCCAATCACAGTATCCCACAAATACATACTACCATTCCATTAGGAGGGACATCACAAAATACCACAATGGTCAATATGGCACCACTATTTGGAACACAAGGTTCACAAGCTATGACACAACCCCCTAGTACAACATTTAATCCATTGGCTCATCATCTAATGCTATGGGTGCTTTATCGTCCAATCCCCTTTCAATAGGTAAAAACAAGTCAAACAACAAAATGTGGCAGGTTTACATCAGTGGACCTAAGCCACAGACAAACACCACACCAAATACCAATTTGAAATTAAATGCTAAAACATCATCACAAGGTCTTTTTACAAGTATTCTCATATAGAACAAAACACAAGGGCCTTTTCAACAATAGGGTACCCCAAATCCACATGGTCAAACAAGTTCAAGCCCATTACAAACATAATTTAATATGAATCCTCCCCACATTTTAAAAATGGTCCAATTCTCACTCCCAACATCCTAAATCTAATTCCATCCTTCACTTATAGAATTCAAAACCAGAACCTGTCACACACATTTGGGACCAACACCAATTCATCCACCCAAAATATTGAATTACAAAACTCAAACATGGGACCATATCATAGTGCAGTTGCAAACACAGTGGACACATCATTGACTCAATTTGATGTCTTGACAAACCAGATTATTACACTACAAAGACAAGTCGACATCATGTAAATATCAACAAAGAAAATTTAGTCAACACAAGAGTTATGTCCATACTGTTTTGACAAGAGCATATACATGCCTTCATTTCCTCATGACTATGTTACTACAAAGTTTACCAAGTATAATGGAAAGAGGAGCCCAATGGAACATGTGAGGGAATTAAACATGGCCTAAATAGACATCACATCTGAACATACATACCTCATGAGATTATTCCCAAGGATTCTCATAGGACAAACACTCAATTGGTTTTCCCACTTACCTACAAGCATAGGAACATAGGATGAACTAGCTGATAAATTTATGACACATTTTTCTTATAACATCAAAGATGAAATTACCATAGCCACATAAAGTTTCATACAAAACAAGAGGAAGATGAGTCATTTATATAATGTTTCCAAAGATGGAGAAGTTTGGCTAGTCGATGTCATTGTGAGATACTTGAGAAAAAAAGGGTTGTCATATTCATATAAAACCTGGTCACAAAACTAAAATACCAATTACAAGTACATTATTACACTAAATTCACTAAGCTTGTGGATAAAGGCATAAGCCTCAAAAATAAATTGATTGTAAAAGGGAAACTTAAAACTTTCAACAAAAATTAGAACACCCAAAGTACCTCAAATTACAAAAACAAGTATCAGGCTCAGAATAGGAATGTTACAAATTATGGATTTTTAGATGCAAAGGAAATACACAAAATGCATCCTGAAATCACCCTTAAAGGAAATAATGCATCAAATGAATCACCACATGTCCCTAAGAAAACAATAAATGCCATCCAAAACAACCAAGGACATGCACCTCAAATACATTTTCCACCAAGATGAAAATACACTCCCTTAGGGGAACCAATTGAATCCATCTTGAAACAAATTTTGTAGTATAAGGTCACCTAACTTCATAAGGTAAAGCATTATGATATAGGCTATTTTAATCCATCATGCTAGCATGATAATTCCTTTTGCGACTATCACCATACTAAAGGACACACAACTTTGTAATGTCAAAAACTCAAGAACATAATCCAAGAACTCATTGAAAATGACATCATAGAAGTAAAACCAACAACCGACCTCCAATAGTGACCATACCATTTTAAGAATCCTTTGCATGATCATGGGATAGGGAAAGCCTCCAATTCAGTTACAAAGACCAATGATCAAGCTAACTTCATCCATGTTGCCTATGACTATACTATAAATAATATTTGAGTCTTGGATAACCATTATAATACCATTACCATCAAGAAGCCACTAGAATATGTTTCTATAATGTGATGAAACAAGGTGACCCTACAAGGGGCTTCCCCTAAACAACAATAAAAATCCCAATATCACCTCTTAGAGCACCAGGGGAAGATACCTACTTAGATATTTATCCTTGAGTTACTTTACATATCTCTCAAGCACAAAGCTATTCTATAAAAAGCATTGTAATACAATTTATTTCCTACCGACCTTGATGTCAACTGATTTCAAAAAATGGTGGTATAATAATCCAACACTCACCACATCACCTTTTCAAACCAATACTTTTCATCACAAAAATCCAACCACAACGACCCCTTTCTGGGCTGATGCAAGAAGTTGGGTCCACAAAAAGCTCAAAAAGTCGAAGTGTTTTTGTTGTTTTCCATAATTTGTCACACTTGGACAGAAAATTTGAGGCACTTACACAATAAATTTTTAAAAAAATCACTAATATGAAAGTTTGAATTTTGAATCTAGTTTATAAATATGTAAATTATTCAAATACCCAAATTGTAGAAATTAAATTTTGATAGGGATGTATAAAAACCACTTTTTAAAAGTCCCTGTTTTTTTACCATACCATCCACGTGTACAGACACCACTTTTTGACCCAAATAAAAGTATTTTGCTAATTCCTTTTGAGGAAAGAGAGCTAACAACATGAAGATTGATGAGGAATTTTTTTTGTAATTTTTTGTTGAATATTTTTTTTTTAATTAAATTTTTATTGGCCTCAATTGTTGTTTTTAAAAATCAACATGTACGGACAACATAATTTGACCTAAACTAAACATTTTTTGAAACTTTTTTTTTTCATTCTGTAAAGAATTGTCTAAAGATTGATGTCATATAATTTTTTTTACAAGAAACTTCACCAAAAAAAAGTTATTAAAAAACAAAAAAAGTCTGATATTTCATGTTTAAGGACTAGTTTGCTTTGAAATTAATTTAAAAATATCAAATATAATCCAATATTAATAAAAAATATATATTTGGAAACTAGAAATCGTGTTCTGTAATGGGTTTTAATTTTATAGATTGATTCAAAAAAAAATTCCATCAACCATATTGTCAAAGATGGACATTCTTCTTCAATCTGCCTTAGTTTTTTAGTTGCAGGTCAAAGGCTAAGGCTCAGATTGCCAAGCCTTTCCCGAGCCTAAAACCAAGGCTGCAAGTGGGTTGGAGATTCAAGTTTTTAATAATGCATATGCGTTTTTAAAAACGCGTACGCGTTACAAAACGCATATACGCTCTTTATTTGTTTGATTATTTTCAAAAAAAATGCTTTTTAGAAACGCATACGTGTTTTAAAACATGTACGCGTTTTGAAAAAACAAACGCGTACGCGTTTTGAAACGGGTACGCATTTCTAAAAAGAAAACGCGTACGCGTTTCTAAAAAGCAAAACGTGTACGCGTTTTAAAACACGTATGCATTTCTAAAAAGTATTTTTTTAAAAATAAATTATTTGTGTGCACTCAAAAACGCGTACGCGTTTTATAATGCATACACATTTTTTTAGGCTCAGGTACCCAATGCATAACGCATACACGTTTTTTTATAACGCATACACGTTTTCTGTGAGATTTTTTTTTTGGCCGAAACTTCCCCTCTTCGTGGACCCAACTTCTTGCACTTACCCTTCTCCTAGAAGTGTACATTAATAAACAAAAAATTAGATGAGTCATGGTAGATGGTGGAGTTGGATTTTTTGTACTCTGATTGGTTATGACATTAGGTTTCTTTGAAGCTTGTGTGGACTCCTCAAAGAGCATTATCATAAAGGCCTACGATGATGCATAACGCTCTTCCAAGGGTGTCATATTGCTACCTATAAGAGTTGGGTGCACTATATCGGATACCACATTCCAATTATTCAACTTGGATCTCCCCTATAACATCCCCTTTGCTGACCATGGATTCATGCTATGAATTTCATCTTATCCACATACCATTAATGCTTAAATTTTCCCACAATGGCATTAAAATCACAATAGCTAGTGATTTTGATCCTTTCTAATACTCTAATAATTTGAGAGGGACTACTGAATTTCAAGTGCATATTAATCAAGAAGATTTATCCTCCATCTCATCACATTACACCAATCCATCTTCCTTGGTCAAATCATCTACTTCATTCATTCCACCTTCTAAAACCAAGATCCAGATCCATAACATGGGATGTGGAGAGTATTATATAGACAATTCATTTTGTGCTAAGAAGTCATCTATAGGTGAAAATGTTAATACTACTAATGATATCTAGGCTTTCAAGAATTATGTTAAGTTCACTTCAAATCTTTGTGAAAATAAGAAAATAGATGATCGTGTCTAGATTGACACCTTTTGGGATCCCGATGACACCTCTATATTTTCCACATATTCTCATGATCCTATGAAATATCATCCATTTTGACCATCCTGGGTTAGGGTATGCATCCCCTACTGATGCCTCTACCAAGCCTTATGTTAGGGTTAGAAGGAAGATATCTAACAAGTTAAATGCAAATTTGAACAATAAAATAGAGTAATAAATCACACATAGAAGAAAACACAGAGAATTTAACGTGGTTCACCCAATCTGGGCTACATCCAAAAAATCGCAGCCATCCAATGATTTTATTATCCAGTGAAAAAAATATTACAATATCATGAATAATGCCATGCTACAAATCTCCATCCTAGCTACTTATAACAATCTTCTTAGAAGCTTTGAGAAATTAGGATTTACAAAGTCGGCTTTTTTCTTTTTTCGGCAAGGATACATGAAGAGTGTATAGTAAAAAAAAAGTGTACAATATAGCATGATTAGTCGCCACATACCAAAACCTTTTCCCAAGCTTCCTCTGATGTTAACAATGCCAAAAAGGATAGTCCTAGAGAATCCATTGAGTGTATCACCATTCTCTTTTATGAACCATTCATTCTTGTCACCTCACCTATCTCATTGATCTCATCCACTTCATTCAACTCATCCATCTCACCCATATCCTCCCACCTCATAAATATGGACCAACAAGTAGCACCTCAAGAAAATAACAAGGATAAAGCTCAAGAATCAAAGGAGAAATTTTATTCTTCAAAATGAGATCTAGAATCAAAAGAATGAATACAAAGAAAGAAAGATCAAGAAAATTCCTCTATTCAAAATCAAAAGCTATTGGGAAAAGAAAAGATAAAAATAAAAGCCAAGAATGAAAGTAAGAAAAAATTGATATCCAATTATGCCTCTTCATAAAAAAATAACTAGGTGCATCTATCAAAGAAGAATGTCAAAAAAAAAATTCATTCATCCAAAGTCTCCATCCTCATCACTTTCACTAATCACATACACTCTATTAAATCCATCCATATTTTCACATCCATCATATCACTCCATCTCCCTTGGTGATTTTCTTCGATGGACCTTTGATGACGACCCCTTCATGCACTATAACTTAGTGGTCACCCAAACTCCTTTTTGTATGAAGCCTAATGGTCCATATAGTTTGCACAATAGGAATCATACCCTAGCTCCCTTCACTCACCACATTAGTCACCCTATGCATCCATCATTCGCACCCTTCATTTATGTTTTACATAGGGTTATATATATACATACATTATATATATATTATTTATGTTTTATATGGGGCTTATGCTATTAAAGATTAAAATTTAGAAAAAAGAAACCCCTATTTTAAAAAGAATGATTTTTGGATTTTCTTTAAAATTTGCAGGGTTTTGTTAATATAAAAAAAACTTATTGAAGAAAAAAAAAATAGATGGTGGAGGGCTTTGGGGGAGTTGCTTAGGGCTCACCCCACCATGCCCCCCATGGGAGATGTTGTGGGGGAGTCGTGCCCAACACAAACCCCACACCTCCCCTTGCGGTCACTGGCACCACTGCCGCCCTGCGTGGTAGACGGATGTGCTAAGCACAGTCGCACTACCACCCATGGTGATTGACTATGCATTGCCCAACTGCCACCCCACATGGGGTTGGCTAGGTTAACGTTCCACCCACCCTCAAAGAAAAATGGTCGAGGCCCGAAGATCAAAAAAATGTGTTTTGACTTTATTTCGGATTTTCATTTTTTATAAAATTAAAATATATATATTTTAATATTTTCCAATATTAATTTTTTATAATATTTAAATGTTAATATATATAAGATGATAATATACATATATATTAATATTTAATATTATATTATATAATATTAAATCTTATAAATATATTAAATAATTAAATATATATATATGATTATATATATATATATATTAAAGTGTTGATTTAAATCATGGCATAATTTAAGTGTAGTTGGGGGAAATTTTAAATTACTATGTAATACGTGAATTATGGGATGATTAGAATAATATGATTTATCAATCAAGTATTGGATTTAGGAGTAATGTGTTTAATAACAAGTTTAATTGATCTTTAAATGACGGCTTGATTTAAATGCAATAGAGAAATTTTAAATTAATGTACTATAGTCAAAGTGATGGTTTTTTTAAATAAAATATTTTGAAAGAATAAATAATTTGATTTTCTGAAATTGTGAGTATTAGAGGAATTAATTGATTTTACCTGATTTAATTGAGAAGGAGAAAGAGACGTTATGAGAATAGTATGTTTTAAAATGAAGAAGTAACTGTTTTATGTTATCATTATTTACAAGGATTTAAGGAATAAACATTTGATTTAAATTTTATCCTGATTCTGAAAGATAATATTAAGTTAGTTTAATTGAGACAATAAACCACTGTCTTTTATAAAGGTAGTGGATATATTATGTTTTTTAAAAGCAGTCATGGATTTCAATTGGTTATTAAAATTACTTTTCCCTTCTGAGTAATTTGAAAGGCAATAAATTATTTTATTTCATTTTTTCTATTAGGGAAATTGTTTCTTTAATATGAAATGAAGTTTAAGGAAATGGATTTAATATATCCAAAATTAGTTAATTCCTAGCAATTCCTTTTGTGATTATTTCCTCTATGTTCATGTTTGGGGAAATGGGTTAAGTGTCTTTAATATGTAAGTCTTCCAGAGGATCCTAGAGGTTGGGGGTTGTCATTTTGTGATGTTGATCATTTGTTAATTCCCTTGGGAAGTGCATGAAGTTATGTCAATGTTATTACCCGATTTCCACGAACGAGGATGTTTTGTGCCTCCAGTGGAAGGAGGGTATTATGGGTTTTGTGCCTCCTTGAAGGAGTGGCTTTGTTATGTGATTTGTTGCCTCTAATGTTTGGAGTGAGTTTCATTTTATGTTTCCTCCTAGACTTGGAGTGGTTGTATATCTAATTTGTATGCACTTGGGTTTGCTTGGTGATTGGTTTGTTTGGTATGTTGTCAAGTAGAATAGTGGCTTTTGTAGGGGCCAGAGCCCAAAGAGGTAAACTGGATAACCTTCAGAGGTGGTTTAATTAAGTGATAACTAAAACAAAACTTAGAAGATTAGGTGGCACTTCTCACTAATCAAGATAATTATGCCTCACTCATACGCACAAGTGCTCGTTTAGGCTTGGGATGAGTGGGAAGGCCTGGAGTGGCAAGGTCATCTATCTTGTCTTTACAAAAGGTATTTGATTCTGGATAAGTGAGTATGGGGGACGAAATTTAGTTGAGACCACCAGGATAACCCTTAGTGGGGTTCAGAGCCTATTAAGATTGCTAGAGGAAAACCCATGATGAGTTGTGTGATGACACTCTGTCTAGGACAATAATTGGTACTTGATTTTATGTGTATGGTTCTCTTAACATACTTGATCTATTTTATGTCTGGAAGCAATGTAACCATGTGAGAGGTGTACTTTTGTTGTACATGTGAATGGTTGTACTTGTGTTGTACATGTGAATGGTTGTACTTGTATTGTACATGTGATTAGTTGTATCACTATGAGTCATTATGTTCTAGCTTGTGTCTACAGGTAGTTGGTCTTGGCTAGGAATCCTTGTTACTATCTCCTAGCATGGGGGGTGGGCCTTCGGGTACCACATGGTTGGGTGGCATGCACCTTACTCCGTTGGGATTTCTTCTTGTTCATTTTGATGAGATTTTCAATTGGAGAGCTCATGTGATCAAGTTTCATTTCATGCTTTATTCATCTCAGTTGATCTTCTAATTTATTACCCCTCATTTGTTATCGAGGTGGAACATTGTAATATGTGATCATGCTTACTGGATTTACCTCATTTGGGGAATGAGAGATGTAATCTTATTGTTTAATTGATATTATTGTAGTCTATGGTATTCCTTATTGTGATGATGTAATTTATCTTGTATGCAATGTATGTGTACCTAATATCTTAAGTAGATGTTATGGATTCATTTATGTTGTCTGTGGGGTTATAAGTAATCTCAGTCTCGTAACCCTAGAGGTTGTTAGCAATGGTTAGTGAACTTGCATATTAATTGTACTTAAAAAAAAATTAGTACATTTTTTTAGTTAATTGCAACTTCCTCCAGGGTTATGTGGCATGGCGTTACAATGAATCTTGTGAGTAGTAGTAGTTTGAATCCAGTTAATAAGATAAAATAAAAGTGGGCTTTTGATTAGCGTTCTTTTTTTACCTTTACCCATGAGGGCACATTAATTCTATATCCAATCATAGTACCAAAATTCTCCTCTTGTCCATCTACAAATTTGGCTCCATAAAATGTGAAGCTTTCTATTGTTGACATTACCTATAAAAATATAGATTCATAAACCATTCCACTTCTCCTTATGCCACAACCCTAAATATCAGATAATCAGAAAGAGAAATGGACTTTATGTGTACCTTGATCTTCCCTTTTTAATTTTGACAAGATTTCCAGCATCCAACATAAGCATTTTCCAATGATGAAATATAAATAATATTTGCTAGATAAGAAATCTATAAAATGATTCCTTGATAGTGAAGACCCATCCATGAAATGGAAGACTGTGTGGAACAAGTGTATACTAATGATTTATGGATTTATAGTTAGCAATGCTTTCTAAGATTAAAATTAGAATATCCTAGTACACGAACATGAAGTACTAGAGAAAGGTTACAATCAAGTGCTTCCAAACCCGAGGAACACTACTCATAGACTTTATGAACTTGGATAATTCCTTTGCATGTGTAAACACTTTGATACTTGTACACCATCTCCACCATTGATAGCAATGAGAAGGTGAAGATGAAAGATATATAGACTACTTCAAATAAGAAAAGCTCCATATCTGGTAATGATTTTAGTAAAAATGTAGATCAAACCCCCAAATCTTTTCAACCTACAAAAATATAACATGTCATATATTAGTACAAAGAAATTGAAAGCATAAAATTATGGAAATCAATGTAAGTGTGTCATTAGAAAAATAATAGATATGCTTCGATGGAAAATCCTAAAAAATAAGAGTCTAAAACCCAACAAAGATAATGTAATTATGCTCATAACATGATTAAAACAATGCACATGAGAACATTGGATTCAATGAGAATCACTCTTGCCTATTTCGATTGATTTGATTTTCTAATATCAAATATTTTCCTTTTCCAAAGATGTGCCCTCTAGGGATCACAAAGGAAATAGGCAGCAACAACATAAGTGTGATAGAGTATAGGATTTTGAAGGCCTCTACCACCACTTGTACAATGTCTAAGAATTATAGTTCTTAGACAATTCTTTCTCCATAATTTTAAAAGCCCCATCGCCACTTCAAACAACGATCTCTCAAGCATATATCTGCAAACCAAAATAATTGCCTCTTGTTCTAAATCACTGCCATCAACCAAATTATATATACCCATTTTATACTTACAGAGATGCGGATTATAATGGAAGGCTTGAAATTGTGGTTTGATAGATCAACCATGGACAAATATATTTGGTCTCCATCACAAACGTCATTCGCCCTCAAACCTACAAAATCGGTGGATTACTTTTTAAATTTATGTTTAAACCTACTTTGTCTATCTCTATCCGTTAATGTTTTCATTTAATCTACCATTTACATCCTTTGATATACATGATAGTATCATATGTTATGTTGTGTAAGACATACCATTTTTTCACGATATTAGTTTCTCCCATAGTATTCTATATTATTTTTTTTATCATATCTGCATTAATTTATAAGACTTGAGGCTTTTGGATAACCTATACATGTTTTTAGAGTTTTGGTCTCTGAAATTAGACCTAATTTTCAATAATTTTACATCTTATAATTTTGAAGACTTTCACATCTTATAGTATTTTAGTAAATAATATAGATATAATAAATATCATAATATAACATATGAAGATCAAGTTAGCAGCTGGAAATGTTAGGAAAATGTCACAAAATTTATGATATTGATGGAATGGTTAAAATTGTGGTGTACTCTAATCAAATGTTAATTTGATTAATATTTATTCAGTGGTTAAGATTGTGGTTTTACCTTTGTTGGCTATTGGAAAAAATGGATGGTTTTGAAACCTAGTTCAAAAAGTAGTTTCCAAACCATTAGAAGAGTCAAAGAATTTATTATTATTTATTAATATGTAACAGTACTATTATTTATTATATATTATATTATATAAAATATATAAATAATACATTAATTGTCTTTATATAAGTGTATATGGAAAAGTGTATATGGAATAGTGCATCTAGAAAAGGTGGTGAGGTTTTGTGTAACACCTCTCCAACTCCAGTGTGGGTAAGGTGGTATTTTAATTATGATTTAGCATTACAAATGTTATCATGATTAGTTATTATGGATTGCATGCTTAGTTATCAGTCCTTTCCTATGCTTATGGATAAGAAGGGATGATGTCGTAACACACATATTTGAGAGGCTTATGATATCATGAACCTCTTCCTAATGATTGATGTGTTTCAACTATATGATATATGTAATATGCACATGTACTTTGACGTGTAATTGGAGTGATGCAGGTACTGAGTATCGACTCCGCTTGAATTGATAGGCCTGAGCGTACTCCTATTCCTCAAAGGTGATAATTGAAGGTAGTCATATAGGCCAGCTGTCCCCTACCCTAGCCCATTGTACCTCATTAGTGCAAATTCCCTATGTCGTCTTCTCATCTGGTTACCTAACGGTGACATCCTGAGCACCCTTCGGTCATATGTGGTTTATTGGTATGACTTGTTGAAGTATTTTGTTATGGTTTTCATGAATCTGTTATGTGGCCATATTTTGGTTGTCAGTGTTATGATGTGGTTTCAAGGCATCTTTTTCATAGTTTTAAATATCGAATTTTATAGTGTTTAATTGATTTGGAGTGTTATATCCTTGAGATTTTGAGTATGTCATTTTAATTAATTTTATTGATCATTTGAGAGAATGATATATTTTCATTCTATGATTTTAAATGATTTTATTAATCATTTTGGGGAGCTTGTGTATTTTAATGATTGGATATAAATTATCATTTTGTGTGTGTTTTTGTGAATGTTGGATATGAAGAGTTTTTTTTAATTAATTAAATTGGAGAGAGTTAATAGCTTGTTTATTAAAATTCCTTATGTCATTTTATTGTTTTGGGAGAAAATATAAAATATAAAATAAAGGAAATGGGGTAGCTTGGTTTGGATATTTATTCTTTGTTTTCAACCTTTTGGGGGATCATTCTTTTTGGGAAGAAGAAAAAATTTTCTGTTGGGAGAAAGAGGAAAAAACCCCAAGATTTGAGTAGCAAGTTTTTGGGAGTTTAGCTAAGAAGAAAATTATGGGCAGTTGATTCTTGCTTGCAAGATGTCATTTCTTCCTTGTTGTCTAGAGTTTAGAGCTGGCCATGCCTTGCAAGCTGAACATTTCTCCACCCTAATTTGGGAAAAAATTTAAGTATTCTTCATATTGTTCTTGAATCTTGGTATGATTGCTTATTTGTGCATTCTCTTATGCTAGATTTGTGCTTGAATTTCATCTTCAATTCTAGGCATTTATAATTTGTGAATATTTGGAGGAATACCTCCATTCTATTTTTGTGAATTCATGGGGTTAGATATTGGTTATGTTGGACTCTTTTTCTGCTGTATAGTTTTTTGAATGGCAGATTTTTGTGCTTGCCTAAAAATCTAGAATGGGTCTATGTTAAATTTGAGTTTTGGGCACTTCCATTTTTTTTAATGTTTTTCCCAATTTTCTGAAAGACGTTTTTCTTTTCTGCTCAAAATATACTTTCTAAAAATTCAAAATACAAATGTATTTCATGTAAAATTACCCATATGTCAAATGGGTTGTTGTCCTATTTTTAATTGGGACACTTTCATTTTTAATGAATTTTCGTCCAACTTGGCTGAATGATGTTTTTGAATGGAACCCTCTTCTTGGTCACAAATTTAATAAAAAATAGTTTATTCCATTTTGAAATGCCCATATCTCAACTGGGTCTTTGTCCGATCTGAATTCTAGGTAGTTTCAATTTTCATGTCAATTCTTGCCCAACTTGGCCAAAATGGTGTTTTCTAAACAACACCTCTTTCCTAGGCTAAACTTGAAATTCAAAGGGTGGATTCCAATTAGAAACACAAAAATATGAACTGTTTCTAGCTTAGAAATTCAATCCAGGCACTTTAATTTTGATGTAATTCTAATGCCTCTATTTCATGATATATTTTTGCTCTTAAATGAATCTTCTTACAACAATTTTATCTTGGCTGTTTAAAGTGGTTTCATGGACAGAAAATTATAGCTTTTCCTTTTATTCTCTTTTATTTGAATCCCTCTTTTTGTTAAATGAGATGGGCTTAAGTCGAGG
Organism: Sequoiadendron giganteum; assembly: GCA_007115665.2. Taxonomy (NCBI): domain Eukaryota; kingdom Viridiplantae; phylum Streptophyta; class Pinopsida; order Cupressales; family Cupressaceae; genus Sequoiadendron; species Sequoiadendron giganteum. Next base: position 491,460,839 of record CM021100.1, on the reverse strand, counting down.
TCAATAGTGTGGCCCTATAGAGTGGCCCGTAAGTGGCTGCAAAAGAAACTAGTAGTTGGGTTATTGTATGCATGTGATGATTGAATCACACAATGGTATAAATTTATTATAATATTATGACTCCTTGTGCATGGTCTTGAGCACATGAAAAGGCTAAGGATGCACTCGAGAAGGCCTATCCACCTGTAGGGCATTGAGTTATCCATCTACAAGGTGTTGATTTGGGCATGGTCGAGTCTTCTTATCTGGTCTGTAATGTGGTATCTTGCACCTTGGTCATCTTGAATAGTACATGACATGTTATGGTATGAACCTCTCAATGTTGTGACATTGGCCTTATGTATTGTATTTTGTGTTTTCTTCATGCATGATGTGATTGTTGGCCATATGTTGCCTCTGCCTTGTTATGTCTGTTTGGGCCTTGTGACTACCTCCAAGCACGGTGGGGTGGTCTCTTTGGAGTCCACATGGTAGGGAGGTGTTTCCACCACCATTGGGGACTAGTATATAGGTTATTTGAGCACCAATTGGAGACATTTCCTCTCTCTTCTTACCTTTTTAGTTGATGTATCTTATTCTCGACTATACCATTGTACTCATGTATTTTCTTCAGGTATATTGTACTCTCTTAAGAAAGAAAGTGTAATCGTATAGATTAATGAGAAGAAATGGAATTTTTTATATTTGGTTTATGGATTCCAATGTTGGTATCAGAATCCCTTGTATTATAATGACTATTATGGATTTTCTTTCCCCAATTTTCAAGAAAAAACTTGAACTATAAATGTGTATTTCCTTCATATTTCCAATCGGCATAAGTTCTAGAGCAACAACACTTTCTGATGCTATCTTGTGAGCTGCGTCACAAGTTCTAGACAATCGAGCTCCAAAGCATCGAGCTCCAAAACAACAAGTTCTGGAGCATTGGGCCATAAAATAGTAGTTTCGGAGCATTAGGCTCCAGAACAACAGGTTCCAGAGCATCGGGCTCTAGAACAGTAGTTCTTGAGCATCGGGCTCCAGAATAGTAGTTCCATATCAAGAAGTTCCTGGAGTAGAGCAGCAAGTTCCGGAGCAAACTTCTGAAGCTAACTGGTTTGCTCCTATTTGGATTTTCTTTGCAGGGTGAATTAGTCCTCTCCTTCGGGATGTCATTTAGGTTATATTTGGCCATGTTTTTTGTGTTTTATCAAATTAGTAATTATTTTATGTGTATGTTATTCCTTATGTTAATTTTTTTTTTATCTCATCCTCTTTTGGCTCTTAAACCTTTGGGGTTGCATAGCGGGATGTTACATTTTGGGCTCTAATTACACCTTGCAAGAAAACCACTTTCAACTAAACCTACGGGAAAACCACTTCCAAGTGCACTTACGAGAGAATGAATTCTAATTACACTTATAGGAAAACTAATTTGAAATGCACTTGCAAGAAAATAACTTCAAATTGTACATGTGGGAAAGTCACTTCAAGTGCACTTGCAGGAAAATGACTTCTAGTTGCGCATACAACTTGAAACCAATTCCAAGTGGAATTATGGAAAAACCCCTTTCAACTACACATGGAAGAAAAGAACTTCCAAGTGCACTTATAGTAAAAAACTTCAAATTGAACTTGTGGGACAATAAATTTTAACTACAAGTGAGAATACCCCTTCCAGCTACACTTGTAGGAAAATAACCTCCAAGTGAATATGTTGTGCTAGGAAAGTAAGTGAACCAATTTTAATCTAGTTGAGTAGATGAAACATATAAAAAATATCTCACTCATTTCAAGAAATTTTGGGAAACTTAAAAAATGATAGGATAATTTTAATGCTCTTTCTATCTATGATGGAATTTAGACCATTTCAAAGAGTAACTTTGAGACACCAAGGACTTGTCAAATTTGCAATGTAAGCTGAAACCTAACAAAAGATGGGATCCTCATTTTTTCTAGAAGAAAAATGGGGTTTTTTGTGGAAAGTAACAACATTAATAAAAATAAATAGTGTCATGTTTTACTACTATCTTAGATGTATTAGGTAGCATATCAATACTATCCAAAATTTTGATGTTGAAAACTGTACACAGTTGTAGAGAGGTTAATGTTAAGTACACCCCTCTGAAATAAGGAACTCATCAAAGAAACCCTACTTAAATACAAGAGAACCTACTTGATTCCATTCCTATAAGTGCACTTGGAAGTGGATTTATCATATGTGTACTTGAAAGTTGTTTTCCTACAAGTTCATTTGGAAGTGGTTTCTTTCATGTGTGTTTGGAATTGGTTTTCTCGTAAGTGCACTTGGAAGTGGTTTTACTACATTTGTAGTTGAAAGTGATAGTTGTAATTTATTGAAAAATAGGGTGTCACCACTTGATTGATGATGCCACCACTTTATTATTGATTTCATCGCTTGTGGAGTATCCTAACCCATCTATAATTTTGTCATGAATTTTATTGATATGTGGATAATGTACACCTATGAAAGGGTATCCAAAAATCTGCCAATAATGCTTAAGTTTTGGGTACATATAGATATATCCTAGTACTTAATAAATATCCAAAATCCATGAAGACTTGGCAAGAGTTGAAGGAATATGTGCTATTTGTGATAATTTGATCACTTTCTAGCATGCTATATAGTATTGTTGGGTTTCTAGGGCATCAAATCTAGTGTATTAAATATCTAACCATGCATTGTAAGCTAACCAATAAAAACATCTCACTATATTGAGTGACTTGGAGTAATCATATGTTGTTTGGTTAGTTGGAAGAGTTTTTTTTTCAATTCTAATTAATTGTTATTACAAATCAAACATTCTTCTAATATAGTAGGGTACCAACTTGACTAGGCAATTGAATGGCACATTTCTTTCAAACATTTATCCATAGAATATTTATTTATACTATGGGAAAGCAAGTGGCATATATTAATCAATATTAAGTATTAGAAGAGATGTCAAATTTGTTTAAAGACGAGCAATCTTTTTTTCATTTAGGGTATTTTATTCATTTAGGGTATTTTCTTCTTGTTTACCATATATATTGTTTGGTGAGAGATATATATTCACTATAAGGCATTCAAAGGTATGTAATTTGAGATATCCTATCACATTATGGAATTATTAGTTATATAAGACTTATTTTATCACATTAACATTCCTTAAAGCACATATATCATCTCCATGATTTTATTATCTAGGTAGAGCATGTGCATTTGTAGGGATTTTATATTTTTTTTCGGTGCATGTGACCAAACAAAGAATCACCAGGTAACTTGTAAACGTTAGAAAAAAGATGCTTTTTTATTATTATTAAATTATTTTTTTTTATATTATTATTTTTGGCCAATATTTTTTATATGAACAAGGTTTTGTTAAACAAAGATCTAATTTTAAATTTCATTTTTATTATATATTTACATTTTAGTGGAAAAGAATAAGTTTCTCTATATATGGGTTTTCTCATAACCTTCAAGGTTGTTAAAGGAGAAACCTCCAATAATATCACTCACAATTTGAATTTAGAGTTTAAGAGGAACATGTATTATAATTTAACATTTATAGGTATAAGTAAGCCTTACAATAGAATTTTTTGGTTTACTCACATATTTTTATATAAATGCTAGTAGTTTTGGCCAATTGGATGTTTTCTAGCAGGTTTAGTTGTTTTATTGACTATTATTTAGTTCAAATAGAGGATTTAAATATGTGTAACTATGTTAGTTTAGGGATCTCTTGTCCATATATAGCATCATCCCAAATAAGTAATTTATCTATTCCATTATCTCTCAAATTGCATTTACATTTTATAATCAAAAAAAAATATTTATAAGTACAGGGTTTGAATTGGATATACTAATTCCCCCAATTATTTTGTTCTTCCATGGCCTCTATAGAGATCGTTCTATAAATATCACCTTTTATCCCTCTATTTATGACATTAACAAATTTATCGTTAAACAAATAATAATTCTTATAACTATCATCTAATTTTAGTTATGGAGAATGCTCATGAATCTTCACTTCTCCTAACTAAAAATATACCACCATAATTATCCACAGAAAATTTACTTAATAAGCCAACAAGTATACCAAATAGGATTCCATATATAATTTAGTGCTCTAGAGGACATTCTTGAGAAGCTCATAGAGGTTTTCACTTATGATAGTGGCCTAATCAATCTTTTTATCATAAAAAATACATAACATAAATTGGACCATCCATGGGTAGAAGTATTTGGCACTAGGCTATCCATAAACCCTTGTTAGGAGTGTAATCTAATCCTTAATATCCTCCTTTAATTAGATTAATTAGATTATGACGAATTATTTCTCTCTTTTGAAAGTAACCTACCACCTTTTTCTTATCCATGGCATCATACTTAGGATACATAGGGATTTTGAATAACCTATCAATCATGTATAAAGTAATATCAATGACAACCTTTCCATATGCTTCTAGCATTCTCTTATAATTTTTATCACAGTTTTGAGATTTGGTCAAGACAATGTAAGATGACTGCAATATGACTATGAAGGAAACTACTTCCACCAAGGTTTCTTTTCAAAATAACTGACTTTAATAGACCTTGTTTCTTTATTGTTGATTCTCCCATTAAATTTATCCAAGTATATATGTCACAAGTTAGTGTCTCTTCTTTCTGCAAATGGAGAGAACAAATTTGAAGGAGGGTGATAACCTTTGTATTGATAGTTCATTTATGCTCCTTTTGGAGTACTTCTTGCATCTGAAAACACCATGCATTAAAACCTTTTAATAAAAATGGCTAAAGAGGAGAAAAAATGAATCCCCTAACAAGCTTCGAAGAAAAGTTAATTCAAATGCATTATAATGCAAGCATCTATTAGAAACATACTTAAGAAGTAAAAATTTTATTTACTGGAGATTGAGCCTTAGGAATAAGTCTTATTTATTGCAAAAAATAATTAAGAAATATAAATGAAGGAAGTCCAAACACTAATTTTGAAGCTAATATGCTCATTTCTATTCTTTTTCGGCTGTCAAGAGTTGGGCTTACTACTTACTCCTTATCATTTGTTAAATGCAATTGTTAAGGAAAATACCCATGGATCAAACTTAATAACTTCATTTTAACAAATGTATTTTCATTAGGGGTTAGAGTTCCAGCATGATGCTTATCATTTTCTCTTAAAGATCTTAAATTCTAATGGGTACATCTGATTATTAGCGTTTGACGATACTTCAACAATTTTAATTAAATATCAGGGATCAGGGATCAAGAATGACACTTAAATTTTACCTCTTTTATTTGGTAATTGGTAAAGCGAAATCCCAAAATCTAATACTCAAAAATATTAGGGTTCAATTCACATTAATGCTTATCTTTAATAATTTAGAGTCAAATATGATACTTAATTTTTACCTCAAAATGAAGATATGACTTAGAAAAAAACCCAAGATCCAATGTATGAAACACTTAGATGTTTTTCTTACAATTTCTTCATTTAATCATTGGGAATTGGGGGTTTGGATTTTCACCTAACTCATATTTATAGAAGAAATAGGAAGGAAGGGATATCTTTGAAGTTTGAACTCTAAAGTGACTTAGAGTTCAATTTTTCTAAGGATTTTAATGATCAGACTTTGATGTTCAAGTATGACACTTAATCCATTTCACTTTAATTAGTAATGAATACTCATCATGGTTGACACCCAATACTCAAAAAGTATAGACTTCGAATTTCTAAGGCATGAATAGCTGTCGAGGAAGGGAAAATTGCTAACTCTAAAATCATAGCAATGAGAAGACATAGGGCTTGATACGATGATATAATAAAAATCCTCAATGGGTATGCCAGGGTAAAACTCAACAAGGAAAGAATAACAAAAATAAAAAGAAAAGAAAAGAAAAAATGAAACAAAACAAAAAAATGAAATTGAAGAATAAAAATAAAAATAAAATAATCGAATCGACTCTCACACAGCAAGCACATGTCAACAACTAAAATAACCAAAAATTTAAATGATGATTCAAATATTATGGTCTAGTTCATTATCAACATGGCGACATGAGGAAACATGAGCAAACAAAAGCACAAAATAAGAAAAATACACCAATGCCATGATGCAATGAGAAAATTATAGAGTTAAGGATTGAGAGGGGTTACAAAATCAATAAGGATCTGAATAGGTTGCAAAGCTTAGTTTCTAATTCTTAATGCACAAATGATTAAAAGAACCCTTCAATTTCACTCTTAAATTGATTGGAAAACTACCATTAATTTCTCATTAAAGGCACTATAACATAATTAAATTCTTGACATTAATCTTTCGAGATTGGGAATACATGAAGTGAGTATCCCACGAAGTGAAAACCCAAAAGAGAAAAGTGGAAAAAGAAAATGGGAAACAACAAGAAGACAAAAAATGAGTAGACATTGAGGGTTAGGATTGACAAGGATATTTTTGATCATCAAAGCTTGCACCTCTCTCATAGGCGTATGGGAAGTTCAGCGAGTGGGGGAACAATATGCACCTCACTGAATACCTCTGAGGTTTTTAAAGAAAGTTAGCTCTTGTCTGAGTTTGGGAAAAGAGTAGAAAGAAATGTAAATGGAAAAGAATAAAAATTAGTGATGTGCCAACACTCTTACAATATTTCAAAACCACAAGTTCCTTTCTATGAATGACGTAATAGACATAGAACACCACACCCCTTCATTGTTGGGAAGAGAATGAGTAATAGAGGCTAGATTGAAGAATATTGCAGTCATTCAATCCACCCACAGGAAGTGCGTATTAAGATCCAACCAAACATATAAGTTTGAAGAATCAATAGAAAAATATTAAAAAGTCACATTAACTCTTCCTCTTAATATAAAATAACATGAAGAAATGATAATCCTACAAAGAAAACAAAGAAGTCCAATGACATAATCTAGTTTCTACAGATTATAACTTTATCATGCACACAAACATGGAAATCCGATAATCAAACTATTCAGATTAAGCAAGACACAATGTTCTATTTTGGACAGAGATATAGAGAAGAAAATATTGATAGAGGCCATATCATGCACAGTTTCAAATATTTCTCTCAAATAACTCGTACATAAATATTAAATGAACTTTAAAATAGAGATAAGATTTGATAATAGCTTGAGTATATAAAAGACATAAAATTCCAGAGTGAATCAGTGTTCTACAAAATTTAAAATAAATATTCCTACTAACTATGAAAGATAAGAATTTTTTCCAAAAGGAAAATTTTTGGAACCCTTTCTTCATGTTGTTGCTTCAAATTTATAGCCGCCAAGAAGAGAGAAACACTGACTTCATTTAGAAGTAATGACTGCGAGACGTCTAAATCTAATAGCTCGAAATCTGATCCTAGATCTTTTGTTAGGTCATTGCAATCGTGCTCATAATTTGTAGAAACTAGATTATTTCATTGGACTTCTTTTTTTTCTTTATAGGATTGTCATTTCTTAATGTTATGCTATATTAAGAGGAAGAGTTTATGTGACTTTTGAATATTTTTCTATTGATTCTTGGAACTTCTATGTTTGGATAGATCTTAATACGCACTTACTATGGGTGGATTGAATGACTGTAATGTGCTTGAATCTAGCCTCTATTGCTCATTCTATTCCCAATAATGAAGGGATGTGGTGTTCTGTGTCTATCACATCATTCATAGAAAGGAACTTGTCATTTTGAAATTTTGTAAAAGCGTCAGGGAATTTCCAGTTTTTATTCTTTTCTATTTGAATTTCTTTCTACTCTTTTCCCAAACTCAGAGAAGAGCCAACTTTCTATAGAAATCTCAAAGGTATTCAGTGAGGCGCACATTGTTCCCTCACTTTTTGAATTTCCCATAATATTTTCAGAGAGGTGCAAGCTTTGATGATCAACAATATCCTTGTCAATCCTGACCCCCTCAATGTCTACTCATTGTTCGTCTTCTTCTTGTTTCCCATTTTCTTTTGTCACTTTTCTCTTTTGGGTTTTTGCTTGTTGGGAGACTCGCTTCATGTATTCCCAATCTCAACAAATTAATGGCGATATCTTGTCACCTCAATTATCACTCATGTTAAGGCATTTAATTTTTTTATAACTTGAATTTAATGAGAAATTAATGGTAGTTGTCCAATCAATTTAAGTGTGAAACTGAAGGGTTATTTTAATCATTTATGCATTAAGAATTATAAAATAAGCTTTGCAACCTGTTCGAATCCTTAGTGATTTAAATTGTAACCCTTCTCCATCCATAACTCTAGAATTTTCTCATTGCATCATGGCGTTGGTGTATTTTTCTTATTTTGTGCTTGTCTTCTCATGTTTCCTCATATCACCATGTTGATAATGAAGTAGAACACAATATTTAAATCCTAATTTCAATTTTCGGTTATTCTAGTTGTTGGAATGTGCTTGTTGTGTCAGAGTCGATTTGATTATTTTATTTTTATTTTCATTCTTCGATCTTTTTTTTGTTTTGTTTCATTTTTAATTTAATTTAATTTTTATTTTTGTTCTTTTTTTCTGGTCGAGTTTTATCTTGGAATACCCATTAAGGATGTTCATGATATCATCGTATCAAACCCTAAGTCTTCTCATTGCTATGCTTTTATAGGTAGTAATTTTCCCTTCCTTGACAACTACTCATGCCTTAGAAATTTGAAGAGTATAAATTTTGAGTATCAGCTATCAACCATGATGAGTATTCATTATTAAGTAAAGTAAAATGGATTAAGTGGCATACTTGAACCTCAAAATCTGATCATTAAAATCCTTAGAGAAATTGAACTTTAAATCACTTTGGAGTTCAAACTTCAGAGATATCCCTTCCCTCCTATTTCTTCTATAAATAAGAGTTAGGTGAAAATCCTAACCCCCAATTCGCAATGCTTAAATGAAGAAATTGTAAGAAAAACATCTAAGTGTTTCAGACATTGGATCTTCAGTGTTTTGTCTAAGTCATATTTTCATATTGAGGTAAGAATTATGTATCATATCCAACTATAAATTATTAAAGCTAAGCATTAAAGTGACTTGAACCCTAATATTTTTAATTATTAGATGTTGCGATTTCACTCTATCAATTACCAAATAAAAGAGGTAAAATTTAAATTTTATTCTTGATCCCCGATCCTTGATATTCAATGAGAATTATTGAAGCATCGTTGAATTCTAGTAATCGGGTGTACCCATTAACATTTAAGATCTTTAAGATAAAATGGCAAGCATGATGCCTAAACTCTAACCCCTAATGAAAATAAATTTGTGAAAAGGAAACTATCTGGTTTGATCAATGAGTATTTTCCTTAACAATTGCATTTTCCTTAACATGTAGGGGATGTTTTTTTTCCTCCTCTTTAGCCCTTTTTATTTAAAGGTTTCAATGCATGGTGTTTTTATATGCAAGAAGTATTCCAAAAGGAGCATAAATGAAGTATCAATACGAAGGTTATCACCCTCCTTCAAATTTGTTCTCTCCATTTGTAGAAAGAAGAGACACTAACTTGGGACATATAGACTTGGATAAATTTAATAGAAGAATCAATAATAAAGAAACAAGGTCTATTAAAGTCAATTATTTTGCAAAAAAACCTTGGTGGAAGTAGTTTCCTTCATATTCATACTATAGTCACTTGACATTCTCTTGACCAATGCTCAAAACTATGACCAAAAAAATAGGAGAGTGCTAGAAGCATATGGAAAGTTTGTCCTTGATACTAGTTTAGACATGATTGATAGGTTATTAAAAATCCCTATGTCTCCCAAGCATGATGCCATGGATAAGAAAAAGGTAGTGGGTTACTTTGGAAATAATGAAATAAGCTGCCTTAATCTAATTAATACCTAAATATTTCTCAACCCACATAAGATGGCCCTCAAGATGGATAAATTACAACATAGGAGAAAATTCAAGGAGGATATTAAGGATTAAATCACACTTGTAAGAAGGGTTTATGGAAAGCCTTGTACCAAATAATTCTACCCAAGGATGGTCCAATTTATGTTATATATTTTTTATGATAAGAAGATTGATTAGGCCACTTTCACAAGTGAAAAGCTCCATGAGCTTCTCAAGAATGTCTTCTAGAGCACTAAATTATTTATGAAATCCTATTTGGTTTACCTATTGGCTTCTTAAGTAATTTTTCTAGGGATAATTATGGTGGGATATTTTTAGTTAGGAGAAGTGAAGATTCATGAGCATTCTCCACAATTAAACTTAGATGATAGTTATAAGAACTATTATGTGGTTAATGATAACTTTGTTTATGCCATAATAAGAGGGATAGGAGGTGATATTTCTAGAAGGAACTTTGTAGAGGCCATGGAAGAACTAAATAATTGGGGGAATTAGTATACCCAATTCAAAAAATTTACTTATAAATAAATTTGTTTGATTATAAAATGCAAATGCAATTTGAGAGATAATTGAATACATCAATTACCTATTTGGGATGATGACATATATGGACAAGAGATCCCTAAACTAACCTAAATACAGTTGTTTAAATCCTCTATTTTAAATAACTACTAGTCAATAAAACAACTAAACCTGCTAGAAAACATTCAATTGGCCAAAAATAGTAGCATTTATATAAAACTATGTGAGCAAACAAGAAAATTATATTGTAAGGCTTAATTATACCTATAAATTTTAAAGTCTAACACATTCCTCTTAAAATATCAATTCAAATTTTGAGTGATGTCATTGGAGGTTTCTCCTTTTTCAACCTTGAAGGTTATGAGAAAAGCCATATATAGAGAAACTTATTATTTTCCACTAAAATGTAACTACATAATAAAAATGAAATTAAAAATTAGATATTTGTTCAACACAACCTTGTTCATATAAAAGAAATTAACCAAAAATAATAATATCAACAAAATTAAAATTATAAAAACATAAAAAGGATCTTGTCTTTTTCCTAACGTTTAGAAGTTACTTAGTGATTCTTTGTTTCGTCACATGCACAGAAAAGAAGTATAAAATACCTACAAATGCACATGCTCTACCTATATAATAAAATCATGGAGATCTGATATATGTGCTTTAAGGAATGTTAATGTGTGTATAAAATGAATCTTATATAACTAATAATTCCACAATGTGATAAGATATCTCTTATAATTTCATACCTTGGAATGCCTTATAGTGAAAATATGTCTCTCACCAAAAAATCTATATGGTAAACAAAAAGAAAGTTTGCATGACACTTATAACAAATAATATATCACCGGAAAAACCTACAATCCAATTTCACTATATCAACAAATTTAAAAAAAAAAGTATTAGAGAGATAGTTCTATGAAAAATGAAAATAGGAAACTACAAAAGCACTTGAGAGAACAAAATACCCTGAATGACAAAAAGAATGCTCATTTTTAACTAAATTTGACATCTCTTCTAATACTTAATAGTGATTAATATAAGCCACCTACTTTCCCATAGTATAAATAAATATTCGATGGATAAATGTTTAAAAGAAATGTGCCAATCAATTTCCTACTCAAGTCTACCCTCCTATATTAGAAGCATGTTTAATTTTTAATAACAATTAATTAAAATTGAAAAACACTTTTCTTCAAACTAACCAAATAATATATTATTACTCCAAGTCCCTAAATATAATGAGATGTTTTAATTGGTTAATTTACAATGCATGGTTAGATATTTAATACACTAGATTTGATTCCCTAGAAACCTAACAATACTATATAGCATGCTAGAAAGTGATCAAAATATAACAAATAGAACATATTCCTTCAACTCTTGCAAAGTCGTCATGTATTTTGGATATCCATTAATTACTATGATATATCTATATGTACCTAAAACATAAGCATTATTGGCCACTTTTTGAATACCCTTCATAGGCATACAATATCCACATAGATATCAAATTCATGACAATAGTTTAGATGAGTTAGGATTCTCCACAAGCAATTAAATCAATAATCACGTGGTGGCATCATCAATCAAGTTATGACACCCAATTTTTGAATTAATTACAATTGGACACACTTTCAACTACAGATGTAGGACAACCACTTCCAAATGCACTTTTAGGAAAACAAATGTCAAGTGCACATATGAGAAATCCACTTCCAAGTGCACTTATAGGAATGGCATAAATTAGGTTCTCTTGTACATAAGTAGGATTTCTTTGATGAGTTCCTTATTTCAAAGAGGTGTACTTAACATTAACCTCTCTACAACTCCCTATAGTTTTCAACATCAAAATTTTGGAAAGTATTGATATGTTACCTAATATATCTAAGATAACTTAGTAAAACATGACACCATTTATTTTTATTAGTGTTTCTCCTTTTCACAACATTCCCCATTTTTATTCTAGAAAAAATGAGGATCCCCTCTTTTGTTAGGTTTTAGCTTACATATCAAAGTTGAAAATTCCTTGTTGTCTCAAAGTTATTCTTTGAAATGGTCTAAATTCCATCATAGATAGAAAGAGCATTAAAAGTAGCAGGTCATTTTTTTAAGTTTCCCAAAATTGCATGAAATGAGTGAGATATTTTTATAGGTTTCATCTACTCAACTAGATTAAAATTGGTTCACATACTTTCCTAGCACAACATATTCAAATGGAGGTTGTTTTCCCACAAGTGTAATTGGAAGGATTATTCTTGCGTGTAGTTCAAATTTATTGTCCCACAAGTTCAATTTGAAGTGTTTTTTTGTAAGTTCACTTGGAAGTTCTTTTATTGAATGTGTAGTTGAAAGGAGTTTTTCCATAATTCCACTTGGAATTGGTTTCAAGTTGTATGTACACCTGGAAGTCATTTTCCTATAAGTGCACTTGAAGTGACTTTCCTTTATGTACAATTGGAAGTTATTTTCTTGCAAGTGCACTTCAAATTATTTTTCCTATAAGTGTAATTAGAAGTCATTCTCTCATAAGTGCACTTGGAAGTTGTTTTCCCATAGGTTTAGTTGAAAGTGGTTTTCCTGTAAGGTGTAATTAGAGCCCAAAACCTCACCACCTTTTCTATCTGTACTATTCGATATACACTTTTCCATCTACACATATATAAAGAAAATTAATGTATTATTTTTATATATTATATAATATAATATATAATCAATAATAGTAGTGTTACATATTAATAAATAATAATAAAATCTTTGACTCTTCTAATGGTTTGCAAACTACTTTTTGAACTAGGTTTCAAAACCATCCCTTTTTTCAATACCCAACAAAGGTAAAACCACAATACTAACCACCCAATAAATATTAATCAAATTAACATCTGATTTGACTTGACCACAATTTTAACCTTAACATGAATATCATAAATTTTGTGACATTTTCCTAACATTTCCAACTGCTAAACTGATCTTCATATGTTATCCTATGATATACATTATATTTTATCTATATTATTTATAATATTGTATATTATTATGTATATATTATATCCATATTATTTATTATATTATATATTGCTATTTATATATTATATCTATATTATCTATTATTTATATTATTAAAATATATTTATAGTATAGAAAACCATCAATTGTTGGTTTTCTTACTTCCTCTTCTATCATTACTATTCACTATTTTATGCCATGGCTCTCTTTGTTTCTTTATACAACTAGTGGTAGAGGCCTTCAAAATCCTATACTCTACCACACTTATGATGTTGCTGCATATTTCCTTTGTGATCCCCAGAGGGTACATATTTGGTATAGGAAAATAGTTGATATTAAAAAATCAAACCAATCTCATTGAATCTAATATTCTCATGTGCATGGTTTTAATGATGTTATGAGAATACTTACATTAGCTTTGTTGGGTTTTAGATTTTTTTTTTTTGGATTTTCCATCAAAGCATATCCATTATTCTACTGATGACACACTTACATTGCTTTCCATAATTTTATGCTTTGAATTTATTTGTACTGATACATGACATGTTTTTGTTGTAGGTTGCAAAGATCTGGGGATTTGATCTACATTTTTTCTCAGATCATTATCAGATATGGAGCTTTTCCTATTTGAAGTAGCGAACATATATTTCATCTTTACCTTCTCATTGCAATCAATGGTGGAGATGGTGTACAAGTGTCAAGTGTTTACACATGCAAAAGAATTATCAAAGTTCATGAAGGTTATGAGTAGTGTTGCTAGGGTTTGGAAGCGCTTGATTGTAACCTTTCTTTGGTACTTCATGTTTGTATACTAGAATATTTTTATTTTAGTCTTAGAAAAAAATGCTAACTATAGATCCATAAATCACTAGTATACACTTGTTCCACATAGTCTTCCATTTCATGTATGGGTCTTCACTATGAGGGAATAATTTTATAGATTTCTTATCTATCAAATATTATTTATATTTTATCATTAAGAAATGAATTTGTTGGATGTTGGAACTCTTGTCAAAATTAAAAAGGGAAGATCAAGGTACATAGAATGTCCATTTCTCTTTCTAATAATCTAATTTTTAAGGTTGTGGCATAAGGAGAAGTGGAATGGGTTACAAATATTTATTTTTATAAGTAGTGTCGACAATAGAAAGCTTCACATTTTATGGAGCCAAATTTGTAGATGGACAAGAGGAGAATTTTGGTACTATGATTGGATATAAAATTAATGTGCCCTCTTGGGTAGAGGTTAAGAAAAAATGCCAATGAAAATCCCACTTTTATCTTATTTTATTATTTGGATTCAATCTGCTACTACTCACAAGATTCATTGTCGTCTAAATCTAATCTTTCTTATCTTGTTTAGGAATGCGATTTTTTTTCAAAAGATGGGCTTCCTAACATGCCCTTTTCTGACATATGGAGGGGAAAACTTTTGTAGCGCATTGTGAAGAGCATTGTATCACATATCAATTCAAAACATTATAATCTATACAATGGTTGCATAGGTGATTGATTAAAGGTTGAGGTATCATGTTGTAATCCCTTGAGACAAGACAGTAAATGTAATTATATAAATTAATAATTTATATTTTTGTTAATTTATTATATGATTAAATTCTATTATGAGTGTTTGTGTAACTGATTGTATGGCTAGATAATCCTTAAATAGTTCCTATAGTCATAATTCTATCACATAGTTTTAAACCCCAAGGAAGGAAATCCCTTGGAATTATATTTTAAGTTATATATATTCTAATATTTATAATTGGGTAGGTGTTAAGAGAATTATGCTTGTAAATAGATTGTTGAACCTAAGATAGTTTGAAAGAGAATGTATAAATATTGATGCCTCATGTAACTTTATTTTATAATATTTTAATATCATCAACTAAATTATAGTTTAAATTTATTAAAAGCTAGTTTAAAATATTTTTTTATTTTTTCAAATAAATACAAACATTAATTTATTTATTTTAAATATTCTATTAGTTTATATAATTTTAAAATTCAAGACATATTTGTCACCTTTTATTGATTCAATTTTAAAATTTAGATCAATGTTGGTTGTTTCCTTTATAAAAGTGTGACACAACTTTGTTCTTTTACTATCATATCATTTGCAACAGGATTTCATTAGGAGGAACTGAGTATGCTATAAAACTCATTGATTATTTTTCCCATTGCACATGGGTGTACCTTCTAAAGTAAAACGGTGGTTTATTTAGCCCGCTTTCATGACCTTCAACATGTTCATTGAGAAGTAGTAAAGTTATTCTATTCAAAAAGTACACACTTATAATGGGGGGAATATGTTAACCAAGGCTTTATTCAGAATGTTACTCTAGAAGATGCTTGGTCCATAATCAAGCCTGATGTTTCCTTCTTCAAGGTATTTGGAATTCACACTTGGTAATTTATATCAAATGTTTAGCATAAGACAATGGAGAAAAATAGTCAACACTATGTTTTTGTTGGTTATTGTGAGCATGTCAAATATTATAGGGTATTTGATCCTATCGTCAGAGGTGTACACTTTCATAGATATTTCTATTTTGATTATTCTTTCACATAAATAGATCTTCGATAATTATTCATGTGGCATTGATGGAAAAACTGATGTTCATGCTTCCTTGTATTTTGCAAACACCATTTCTTACTAAAGGCCATGTATGACTAGATTTCATGGAAGATCTCATGAATTTTCATTTCTACAGTTAAAGACTCATCAACGAGATGACATGGTGTGGATGTCAGAACCATTTTCTACATGGTTTTATCTTAGAAATTAAGGAACTAGACATCTATATTTGATCTAATCGATTTTTATTTTAGTTGCTACCACTAGTTGAGTTAGTTTTTTTGTTTTACATCATCTATCTTATGCCTAAAATATAAAGGAAATAATTATACTTATTCTAAGGTTTCTTCCTTGAGATTCTCGCAGATTTTATTTGACAGGTATTTTAGTTATTTCATTTTGCAACTGTAAAATTGGCTTTTATACTTCTATGTTAATGAAATTGACCATTTTTACCTCTTCTCTCTTTGTATATGTTGTATAAACCTTTATCACCCTCATTTTTTAGTGTTATTTTGCTACTTTACACATATATATGTAATGTTGTTTAAGTTTGTATTTTTTGTTTTGTGATTTTTTCTTTCCTTGCAACATATGCTCAAACCCCTAACCTTCATATTACCTTTGGAATTTAATATAATATATAATTGTGTGAGTCTTTTGTCCCCTTTCACTAATATATTATGTCGTTTGGAGTAGGAAGAAATATATAAATCTTGGTGTATCACGTCCAATCTCCCTTTTATGCAATCCTTCTCTCCCTCTTCCCCTCTGATTTGATTAGAGTAGGGTAGTGATAGGATTTTGTGTGATAGATTGGTCCAACACATCTACACCTAGATCAAAAGAGAAATTTGGCCTTCTCTAGAGACTTGAGGGAATGTGCAGGATCGTGATGGGCCAAAAAGTGGTGATATGTAAGCCATATGATGGCCCATGTGGGTGACAACATTTTTTTTACACAAAATTGATGAAATACAAAGGGTTTTTAGAGGATATTCTAGGCTTTCCACCAATATAAACTATGCTTTACTTTAAATTTAGTGAATAATTATTATTCATTTTCTATTAGGATTACGAATAAAGTCCCGATTGATAGGTTAACTGAAAAAAATCTATAACATTTAAACGACATCACATTTTTTGAATCCAAAACTTGCGTCACATTCTATGCTTCGCGTACTATAGGATTAAAAAAAAAAAATTGAATTTCATGAATTTTTGACCAAGTTAAGGTGGTTAGACAAACGAGCTTTTATATTTTTTAAAAGCTGTAATAAAAAAATTATAACTAATTATTTACTTGGAAATTTTTTTTAAAAAAATATGCATCACATCGGGACATGAGTCCTCTACTTATATCTAAAATATTATCATTTTATTGTGGTTAGGGTGGTTAGACATACACCTAATTCTTATTTTTACCCTGAATTTTAAATACTACTCCATTGAAATTTCAAATTTTCACCAAATAGATTTTAAAAAATAAAATAAAGGTCTAGTATTTTAGAAACTACATTCAATTTTAGACAGATTCTATTTTTACATTTTTTTGAAATAATATAGATAACTTATTCAAATTTTTACGTCAAGTTGTCTAACTCTGATTTTTTGTCTTTTTATTGCCACTTAAGGGCTTGTTTTTTCCGTGATGATCCTGCACATACCCTTGACCTTATCTTGCAAGGTCCTAGACCTTGAGGTTATTTCCATTATGTCATTTTAATGTTGAGCCTATTTTCAACAAAGTTCAATTTAATGTGACAAGTGGCTCACCAATCCTTCTTTCCAAGACTCATATTTTAGTGACTTAATCCTTAACTATCACTTAAGGGTTGGGGGTGTTAGTGTGAAATTTTTCTTTTCCAACCAATTATCTTTTATCTAGTTCCAACACCTAGTGGTCCTATTCACACTATCTTAACTTCACAAAATGGTTTAGTTGTCTAGCCTCATAGACACTTGACACATGCCTCACACTTATGCCAAGTATTTTACATGTGTTATATCTCTTGGAGGGCTAGTTGATATTTTTAATTTACCTTCCTACTTCCTCCTTATCTTATATATTCAAGGAGAGTTCACTATATATTTATACATTTTATGATTGGTCATTGGCTAATCTATTATGCTTAATTAATTTTTTGAAATTTATAAATTTCTAGTTCATTATTTATTTCTCCAATAGAATGAGAATGCATTAGTTGAAATAATATACCCATTTGTATCTACCCTAAAGGGTGAAATACATAACGATGATATATGTCACTTATATCCATGGCTTGGGAAGGTCATATTTATTGAATCCATTTTAAAAGCTATAAGATTTTTCCCCCGCTCAATAAAGGCCTTCGTGTTTTGGTGATATCTATATTTTATTATTTTAGAAAACTTGATTATGTACATTTCAAATCCCATATGAAGACCCATAAGTTCCCTAGAAGTATTGAATGAAATTCCACTAACATAAATATTTTTATGTTTCTTTTTAATCTAGGAAACTCATTTAAAAGAATGAGATCATAGTCATTGATGGATTTCATGAAAGGAAAAAGACATCAAATCTTAATAATATTTCAAATAGTTTCATTTATCTATCCTTTTCATACGAATAGGGATTATATATGAGTCTATCTCATCCCATAATGTTGGTTCCTCCTAAAAACCTATAAATCATGGTGTTAGGCCATAAAATAGAGTCAATATTGATGTGAAAAAATTATGTTTATCAATATAAAAGGAACTATAATGAATAATAATAATAATCCCCCCCTCCATAAAGATATTTAAGTTAAAATTATTACTTAAGTACTTATCATTTAATTATCTTATGACATGTCAGTCCTCAATAGGAAAACCAATGGTTAGATATTAAAGGATATTATTGGATTAATTAGCAAATTATTACTTTAATGCTAGAAGGAAGGGCTCTCTCTTTAACCAATAAGATTAGTCAGTAATTAGGCCACCCATATTTTCATGTAAATCAAGTACCTAGTTACCTTTTTTTATACACATAGAGGATTTTAATGTTTTAAAAGTATTTTGAGAGTATTTAGCATTATTCATAATATAATTATAGTACCAAAGGAAAATGATGTTTAAGTTTAAAATATATATAAAAAAATGAGTTCCTATTGAGATTGTTTATCTCAAGACTCTTAGCCAATGCTATAAGTAAGAGTGCAATAAAAAAAATATTCATATTGTTTGACTAAATGTATATTTTTTTCACAAACACAACAACTATGTCACCTTTCCAATGCTTGATAGCCCTCTCCTCTTTCCTAACCTAGGCTACCTTTAAAAAAGCTATCAATATTTAGTTTGATCCATCCTATATTAGGGAGATTCTAAATTGTACTATTTCACCTTTTCTGGTTATCAATATCAACATTATCAAGATGGAAATTAAGATTTAAATTTTTATTTTCTCTTAGTTATCAAAGAAGGATATTTAATATTTTTTATATGAAAGACTAAAATTTTTCCTAGATGGCTCAAAATAATTTCAACAAAAGCAAGTTACAAGGTTGACTATTTATCCTATAATATCTTGTTCATTTTCTACTAATTAATCAAATACCAAAGGGCCACCAAAGACAAAAAATACTAGGGCCATACCGAATAGATTTTAAAAATTATGAGGATATCTTGTCTAAGGTTTCAGGAATTGGGAATTGAATGAACACGTGATTTATATGTATTCTTTATCCTTTTTGAATAATATACATTTGTAGGGTAGGGAAAATATTCGTAGTTTAAGATTGTGAACTATAAGTATTTTACTTTGGAGAGTAGCTCACCATAATAAGTTGATCATATGAATAAGGTTGTGGTTCTAGATAGAAGACACAATAAACTTATGAGATAGTAACTCTATGGTAAAATTAAAAATCTCTTTTACTCAATAAATTATAGTAGGGTTATTTGACCATAATATTTAATTCTTTCTAAGAAACAAATTGAAGAGGAAAAATATGAATTTACTAATCAAGTATTTATGTTGGGACTTAATTTACTATTATCCTTTTTTCTTGAGTGCATTTTGTTTGTGTGCCTATGAAGTGTGGCCCCTTATCAATAACTGATCTAAGAAATCCCACATGGGTCATCATGCTAGAATTGTGCTATTGGTTGTGATCTCCTCTCATGTCTTTAGACTATTCCATGAAATCAAAATTAGAAAATTGGCTAAGTATAAGGTGGGCTAGGGTGTAAGATCCCACCTCACCTATGATTATTAAAACCCTAGTTTGTTTTCTATTTCCCCAAATAGATGGTAATGTGTATTACAAATGATAAACAGTGTGATTGAGTAACAATATTATTACATTTCGTTCTAATATTTTGTTTAATTGTCACTACCATGAAGGTATTAAGAACTCATAAATTATGAAATATTAATTGAAATTTTAAATGGAATTGTTCCATAGATAAATCTTAAGATATCAAGCTTGCAAATTAATTTTGTACATGATTGTTTCTTACTATTGCTTTGTCAATGTGCGGGAAAATAAGGGTGTGAGTATGAGAAGGGAAAACAATTGAGAGAAAATAAAAAGGCATCTTATTATGGATAAGAATTTGAACCTTTTGGGGCTTAGAAATAAATAAAGTTAATATATGTTAAATTAATATGGTAAGGGTTGATATTAAAAGGATATTAGATTATGTGTTATGTGGGTGTAAGTGGGCTTAGGGGTTAGGAACCCTTATACAAGTGTGAAACTCGGATGGATCCTTAAGTGGGTCTTTAAAAAGTGTTGTTGTTCAATTTCCTTGGTTGGGATGCAAAAATAAACCCCCTAGGATATATACCATAGTAGTTGGGGTCAAATGGGCATGCAATCGAGCCCCAAGGACATGATTTGACTCCTGAAAAAGTCCTCACAATGAGGAGTGACGAATTTTTCAGGAGGATGAGGGTGAAATGATGGAGGGGATTGTCCAAGTGCATGTCTCCTCTTTAATAAGGAAAATACTCTCATTGATGGATGGAGGTAGTATGTCACCAAATATTCTACACCTTGACACTTTTCACTCATTTGGACCTTGGCCTATGATCTTAGACCTTCTTCAACCCATTTTTACCCCCTTCCAAGTCTTGTGACAAATTTTTGTAAGGTGTTGCAAAGTATTTTCACACTCTCCTAGGCTTGTCATCACTTAAACTACACATTATTATGCCAAAATGACCCCTTAATATATATACAAGTCCTATCTTAGTAAGTTTTCATGAGACAATCCTGTCAAACAAAAATAATAATATTTTAATCCCTGAAATTCAATGAAAATGCCTAGGTGGACGAGGTTGCCACCTTGGGTGACCTAGTCCCATGTGGCATAAATTTCAATTCTAAGTTAATTTTTGTCAGGATTTTGGTCTCTAAAACCCTAAGGTCAGTCAGTATGAAGTTATCTCAAGAAATTTAGGGCATAAATTGTATAAATAACCTTTGAAACCCTAATTTATAAGGATTTACCCTCACTATTCTCCACCTCTCTCTCTCAACCCACTTCTCCTCCTCCCAAGCAAGCTAGGGTTTCATCTTCAAAGTCAACAAGACACCATTTCTGAAGCATTCTGGGGTTGATTGTTGCAACAACACAAGATATCTCATTATGGAAAGGTAAATCACTCCATTACTCTATTGTTTCATGTTTTATTATATTATTTTCTATTCACTTTAGTTTGGTTACCAAAAACGGGTTTGACTAAGGAAAATCCCTAATCTCTAACATTCAACATTTTTCTCCTTCTCTTCTTGTGTGATCACATGTTTAGGTACTTTGAAGACTTTAAGACTTGTTGAATACCTCTCCTTGCTTGCAAGTTCAAATCATACACCAAAAGCCACTCTCAGGCCCGAATATCAGAGTTTTAGAAGTGGGAAATTATGAAGAACTAGGGTAAAAACCTAGGACTTTCATTTCCTCTTCAAAAAATCCAAATATACTGAAGAGGACTAAGTCACCAAGAATGGTGACCTAGTCCCTATGGATAGGCCTATTGGTGTTCCAAATCAATAAATCAAAATAATCCTAAAGAATAGCCAATTTCTTATGTTTAAATTCAAAGATGGATTTGGCCAACTGATAGGAAATGGGATTAAAACACATTTCCTCTACACTTTTGGCTCTATAGGATCTATGGGGGTGACCCTTTAGAAACATATAAAGATTCAAATAGACAACAAACAGAATATTTCTTAACAAATAATGCTCTCACAAAATTATGCTAGGGAGCATAAAATATCACTCAATATTGGCAAGACATTGAGTGAATTTCAGAAACTAGCATGGAGAACATGACAAACATAACTCAACAAAACAAAATTGAAATGGTTTTTAGATTTAAAGAGTTGTGACCAAACTGAAAAAAATAGAAGCATATTCCAAAAGAAAGGGTCATGGAA
This sequence comes from Sequoiadendron giganteum, assembly GCA_007115665.2. Classification (NCBI taxonomy): domain Eukaryota; kingdom Viridiplantae; phylum Streptophyta; class Pinopsida; order Cupressales; family Cupressaceae; genus Sequoiadendron; species Sequoiadendron giganteum. The sequence goes on along the minus strand of CM021100.1, from coordinate 491,438,461 downwards.
TCATATAATCAACACCTCATCTTATAGTGTTAAGCATGTTTTGAAGATCTTTGAAAATGGTACCACATTATGATAACAAGACCAATAAAGCTTTATTAGATAACCATTCTTGCAATCCATCTAGAAACATAAAAATCCTGTCATATTTATTAAATAAATTACACTATCCTTTGAATAGTAGGAAATAACAAATATAACAAAAATGCAGCAAATGTGCATGAAAAATACAGATAATCTTTGATTATTGAATTCAAAGAGCTTTACATTTCAGCCCTGGAGATAGTCATTTAATAAAATATAATCATGAAATCATAATTCCAAATACAAACACCTTGATTAAGAACTCAGTTACAATTCATCCTAGCATTACAATTATACCTAGACCTTATGCCTAACTTTTAGAGCTTTCAAAAAATTGGAACCCCCTACAATGAGAGAAAAAGAGAGTATAAAGAAGAAGAAAGAAAGCTCCAAAAGAATGATCTCTAGATGACATCTGGAAAATTATCTGTAGTTGATCAACAAAATTGAAAAACCTCTCTTCTCTCTCTACAATAGACTAATTTTTCCTCCAATTCTATATTTTTCTCAAGTTATTTTGGAATTGAAAATTTCTCCATGTGATGAATTTCTCCATTTTATCCAATTGTGTGAAAAATGCCTCTACTCCCATTTCTGCTTTCTACTTTGCTACACATTATTTTACTCACTCTAGGTGCATATAATGTTTTAAATATTTCACTTAAAATATTTGGCCATCCACAAAACACTTCATTTAAAATATTTGTTTTAAAAACCCTTTCGGGGCAAAAATTTATTTTACTCATGCTTTTATTCACCCCTTTAAGCTTTACTACCCAACATCATCCAATCCTTTATTTTGGACTTTTGAGAAAAGTTTTTAAATAAAAATTCCCTTGGGAATAACTTTATATTTATGAGTTTTGTCTCTTTAACCTTAATCGGGCATTTTTCTATTGGGACCACTATCAACACCTACCTTGCGCACCTCACAACCTTTTGGGTGACATCACTCTTGGCCCCGCATGATATGCAAGATCTATCCATGTGGCTTGTTTGTTCCTATATTCATTTTTGGAAGTTTATTTCATTGTACCCTAATCTTCATTCATCATTGCTCTATTTTTGGTTCATTCATGATGGCCACCATGAGCAACCTAGTTATTTACTCTATAAATACTTCCCTCTACAATGCTAAAATGACCATTAATAATAGGTACAATGGTCCCTTTCTACAAACTTGATGGTTCCACACACCCATTGATCGCTCTTCTACTTTCCTTCAACATTCAAATTCACCCTTCATCAATTGGCAGTGCCATTTGCCTTTTAGTTTTTGAAAAAAAAAAAAATCCATTTTGTGCATGTATCCCTGTCTATGTTGCACCGATTTCCTCTTGGACTTGAGCCTTGGCATGTGAATGGTCTTTGCTAGAGAAATTTCCGATATCTTTCCAACAAGTCCATTTTGTACGCTTTCCATGTAGGAATCTTGAGATTTAATTCTATCGTCTCTATGGCATCCCATTCAGCTTGGCACATGGCCATTAAAAGTTTCTGAGATCTTTCCAACATAACTATACTTTATGCTTTCATGGATATTCATAAACTCCACATTTGTAGCCTTCCCACTTCAAGCATGCCCTTCAATTGAATAATGAAGCAATTGAATCCCTCTAAAATGTGTATATCCCTTTTGGCTGACAAAAAAATTATCTGTGATTTGATGGATTTCCATACACTGCTACATAGCTCTTATTGTGCATAGAATTCTTGTGTACATCAAGGTGGGTGTCTATGGTGATAGAGATACTCACAGTAACATCATGGTCAGAACCATTCTCTAACTGTCCACCAATATCAATAGAGAAAGTCTTGCCAGCCATAGGCTTTACTTCTATCTTATCAATCAACTGATGTATCCTCTTGAACGTGGGGAAATAAGCTTCTTCCATTCACTTACTATCTCATCTTGATCTTGTTCACTTCCTCCAATGTGAGACACCACATTTGCACCCTACTCAGAGCTTGCATTGTTGTGTGTGGTTATTGAGGAATTTAGGGAATTGCCCTCCATTATATGCTAGTTGCTCTATTGGTAATTACCTGGGAATTTGAATAATGCTAGCCTATATAAAATATTTACTTTCCATATTGTGTAGGCCACACACTGTCTTCTCAACCTTGTTGTATTTTCTTTGGATTAAATACTCAAGATCTCCATTATGATCTCTATAGTTTGGAACAAACTTTGCCCCTTCTATTCTTATAAAAAGATTTATGCCAGATTGTTTTCCTCTGGCATTCAAAGCTAACTGTTTCTTCTAATGTTCACTTTCCTCATTAATTTTGCTTATAGCTTTGACATACACATTCACTCAATGGAACCCTCTTCCTCTTGTGTATCTTTGAAACTTGATAGGATCTCATTTCAAAGATAAGCCATGGCTGCAAGACATAAATATGTATCACATGAAAAAGAAACTTGAACAACATTATCATTTTAAGAATGATTTGTTCATTTTTGTTATGTAGTTTCTCAAAAAAATTAGCAAGATTTGATAGAGTTGTGGTTTCACCCCTTATTAATCAAGTGATATACTACCACCTATTCAATGATTTTGCTCCATTTCCTTTACTAGAGAAAATTTATGAAGATCTTACATCCTCAGATATTTTGAAAAACCCTCTCATTTGCAAGACTTTATGTTTGGCTGGAAATCTTGGTACTGCATTCATAAACTAAGAATAAATATTTAAACTATATGGCTTACTATTACACTCACCCAATTGAGTGTTATCCTGAAGAGTTTATCTTGTTTGATGCATTTTAAATTGGAGATCAACAACCATGATGATTCCCACACTTGATTTGACCATTGCAACATGTACATCAGAACAATGCAAAGCATGTCGGGCCCATGTGGCCCAACAAAAATAAATAAAAATTCAAACAACTTTTAGCCTCAAATGATCTAAGATAGATCTTGAGTGAATCTGAAGTGAAAACTCAAACTGGGTTTTCAGTAAAACTTGCTTTCTAACATGTTTGCAAAATGTGCAAAACTAGCTAGGTGGGCTGTGGAATCGCCTTTGCAAACGAGTCAAATGACCTCATGGAGCAATAAAAAATTCCAAGAATGTAGACATTCAGTCCAGGAATGGAGTGCAAAAAATAGTTTCACAAAAAAAATCTTCAGGTGAAAAATATCAATCAAAAAATTTGCGTACTCAAACTTTCTACAACTATGCTTGTTCATAAATAAATCAAAATTGATATAATCACCTCGCTGGAAAAATACTGGTCAAATCAACTCTTGGGGAGATTCCGTTGGACATAGTGGATTGTTTAGGTACACTGAGCACACGTGCAAAAGGAATTATCTTGAATAATGATTCTGCACAAAATATTGATGTTCAAAGTTCACCTCTTAGAAAGGTTTCTGAAAATGCAAGTGCAAAACTCAAGAAATTGCATTTGGTTTTGACTTGCTAAAAATAGAAAATCAAATCATGAATCTTTGAAACTTGACATGGGATCACATTTAGGTCTGAAGAAATTAGAGCAAAAATTATTTTATCTTGACATTCATCTGGATACAAAATGCCAGCTTGAGTGGGAGGCTACTTTCCAAAACTGAGAGTTTGCAAACAATAGAACAGTGCCAAAATCCTCCAGCTTCACTTTTCAAAACTTAGTCAAAACTCATAGTGGGAAGCTAAAATTTGACATGCACAATGATATAGGTCACATGAGTAGTTCTGTAAAGCGGTTTTACATGAAAATCAACAAGCACAAATATATAACTCTCCAAAGTAAGTGGCTTAGGCAAGTTTATTAGGTGCACTCCTGAGAGTGCAAAGGCAAAATTTTGAATTTGACACTTCAAATTTCCAAAATTTGAGAGTGCCATCAATGAATCTGGCTGGGGATGTATGCCCCCTATGGTAATAGAAATATTCTAGATCTCATGGTAAGTAGACCAAATGCTAAGTCCATCAGGTGTTCTAAAACTACTCTTTTATTCATTCTCATTTTTCACTTCACCTAGTGACCCTGAGCCACCAAGTGGAAAAGTTGAAGTCAGTATTTACCTCTATCAAACACTCTATTCTTTGCTATCTTCCATAGGCCAAATCTAAAAAAACTATCATGAACTACTGACAAATTAGATTGGTCACTGACATGTCCCACTATAACACTATGTTTTCGAATGCCACCAACTTTGTCAATCTACAATATCCAATCTGACATTAACTTAAATACATAATCATTGTGACATTTTACCTTGGCTAGCTTATCATCATGTTTCACTGGAACTGAGAAATAAAAGCATTTATATTCCATTTGGTCTTTGGCATCACAAACCTTGGCATCAAAATAAGTTTGCACATCAAACTAAAAACTTTGATAAACAACTTGTTTTTTGTCATGCAAATCATCTTTGAATATGTCAAAGATAAAAGATGCATATTCTAGAGTGTCCTTACATTTATTACTACAACATGGACACTTTCTTTGACACTTCGGTCCAAGGACATCAAAATATACCTTAGTATCATAGAAACATGGATCATATTCATCATCAACATCCAAGAGATGAGTAAATGCACTCATCTTTGGTTCAAAAACATATTCCGATGCATTTTTTAAACCATCACTTATCTCAATGCAAAATACCTCAAAAGCAGACTCAAACAACTCAACATCAATAGGGACAACATAAGGACACCCATGTTCATTTGTAACTTCATGTGCAATACCATTTGTTGATCCAAAAGTGAAAGGCTCATTGCTACTTGAAAACTCCTCGAACTAGCAATATAATTAGAATCTTCATTTTATTTCACATAAATTCTCTCCTCAAGGGATGAGAACATGTCCATGTGCACACTCTGGATGTTAGGAGCATCAAAAAAGAAGAAATTGTACTGAACTTCACATTCATTAACATGAGATTCATCACTATTTTCATTTCTTGCTTGCTCTACACATGGATCAATAATTTTTGCAGTATTAACACAATCTGCAACTTTTTTGTCACATGAATCAGCAAGCTCTTCAATTTCATTCATGAGTAATAGTGTTGACTCAAAATCCATATATATTTCTCACTGTGCTACTTGTTTAACCCAATTTGAATCCCTTATTTCATAATCATGTATATCATCATCTTTTTTATGTATCACAAACATTTCCATCTCCACTTCATATAAACAATCATGAGGAGCAAGGGCATAGGAACATTCATCAACATGTTTAACATTTATAGAATTGTGTTTTAGATCAGCATACTGAACACACATATATTTATCTTAAATTTCTTCATCATTAACACCATGAACATGATCCATTGATATCACAGTTGTGTTACACCCCAAGCATGCATTAAATTTAATTTGGTCGTTCACTTGTGAACAAGTTTCTTCATCAATATCTATATCACTACATACTTTGTGTGAAGAACATACCTCTAGGTCATCCTCATAATAGCATTGAAAATCATTAGAAAGGAAATCAGTTGAGTTGTCAGCATGATCTTCGCTACAAGAAACAACATGATTACAAAAACCATGCTCAAAATCTTTGGAATGAATACTTGACATTACACTTCCAAGATCATAGTCACTACTTTGTAATGAAATATCAACAACACATGCATTGTAACTACTGATCTCAATAGGGAATGGTATAGCATTTTGTATCTTATTTATTTATCCATCACTTGAGATATCAGAAGAGGAACATTCTTGCATATTTACTTCAGTCATCATCCCATGTGTCTTCATCTTCCTCATTGCTCCAAGGATTTTCACATGTGCTGATTGTGAGCTAATGACAATAAGGATATTCTTCTTCTGACACATTCTCTTCACTTTTTTGTATTTTTATCTAATTTTTCTCAAGAGGATAGTTGTTGTCTTCATTTTGAAGCATCATATTATGTACATACTTACATTGTGCTAATTCAAAAATCTTTATCCAATAAATTACCTATTCAAAATTATGAGGGTTCAACTCCTTCAACAAGGTACTCAGCTCAAGATCACAGAGATCAAAAAATATATCAATGCAAATTGAATCTTCAGGTCTAAAATTGTTGGAGATCTCCAACAAGGCATCCAGAAACCTTGAGAATAATTCATAGGATCATTCTCCCTTGTGTCTTTTCATTGCAAGAAATTCTTGAACGAAGGATGTTTGTTCAACATTATTCAAATTTTTTTGATGTTCAACTTCAAGCTCAGCATGGTCTTCACAGTGTGATGATAAAGGAATCATAATAGCAGAAACATTGTTGTCCAAAAAATCATTTCCATTATCTGTTGCATAAATTATATTTGCATAAGGTGTGCTGAAATAACATACACTTACAACCAAGTACCCTTTCATCATTGATTGCTTCAAATTGTTCTCAATATCCATGGCATTCTAATATGCCTGTTGTAGTGTTGCAGGCTCTTTATCTTGAAATAGATAGCCCATATTTTTTTCAAATGGACCTAAGTACATGACTAAACATTCAAAATAATTTGGTCTCATACTATCTAGAATTTCTCTTATTGGCTTGGAACATCGGAGATTGAAAACAGGAACAGACTCATCTTCACTTCTATGGATCTTAATAAAGTTCTTTCTCACAACACTTGTATTTACCCTTTCACCAAATTGTTCAAAAAAGGTTGTCATAAACGGATTCCATCAAGCAATAGAAACCTTTGGAAAATGTTGAGAGGTTGATTCTAAATTTTTCCCTATGAATTTTGGAAAATAATTCCTAACATTCTTAGGAATTAGATTTGGGAAACCTTTAATAACATTGAAAACCAATGGCATATACCTTTCAATAACAAAATCCCTTTGAGGGCTTGGTGATGATCGTTTACCCTGCATACTTTCACTTACTATTTGGGTTTGTGCAGGATCATCATGGAAAAAATAGGCCCTTAAGTGGCAATAAAAATATAGAAAATCAGAGTTAGACAACTTGACGTAAAAATTTGAATAAGTTATCTATATTATTTCAAAAAAATGTAAAAATGGAATTTTTAGAAAATTCAATTTAGTTTCTAAACTACTAGACCTTTATTTAAAAAAAAAATTCTATTTGGTGAAAATTTGCAATTTCAATGCAGTAGTATTTAAATTTTAGGGTAAAATAAGAAGTAGGTGTCTGACTAACCACCCTAACCACAATAAAATGACAAAAAAAAATTATAATCTTTTATATATAAGTAGAGGACTCATGTCCCGATCTGATGCATATTTTTTTATAATAGTTTTCCAAATAAATAATTAATTATGAATTTTTTATTACAACTTTAAAAAAATATGAAAGATCGTCTATCTAACCACCTTAGCTTGGTCAAAAATTCATGAAATTCAATTTTATTTTTTTTAATCCTATATTATGCTAAGTATAGAATGTGACACATGTTTCGAATTTAAAAAATGTGATACCGTTTGAAAGTTATAGATGTTTTTCAATCAGCCTATCAATCAAGACTTTATTCATAATTCTAATAGAAAATGAATAATAATTATTTATTAAACTCAAAGTAAAACATAATTTATATTGGTGGAAAGCTGAGAATCTCCTCTAAAAACCCTTTTCGTTTCATCAATTTTGGGTAAAAAAAATGTCGTCAGCCACATGGGCCATCATATGGCTTACATATCGCCACTTTTTAGCCCATCATGATCCTACACATACCCATTTCATAGGGAAAATTTCTTACATTCATGTTCTATCATTATCAACTTCATACATGGTTATCAAATGCATCTTTCACTAATTCAACCATGATTCTAAAACATAGATTGAAACATTATGCCTTGAAGCTTTCTTAGAGGCATAATTCAAAACTCAGCATACTTTTTAGATCAGTACAAATGTTTCATATTAGAAGTACGAAAATAACTACAACTATTCCCTACCTCAATGCAATTTAATCTAATAGGGAACTATTGATCATCTCAAGCCTTGAATATTTCTCATAAAATTATTTCAAAGAGAATAATTATTTCTTTAGATTTATGATAATACCTGGAAACTTTGTAGCAGTTGTTAACCTTTCTTCTTGACTACAAATCTAGAAATCTTCTTCACAATTCAACTAGTTCTTTGGATGGAGTCACCACTCCTTTCATAGAGGAATAAACTTCAAACAACATGAAGTTATTTCAAGAGTAAAACTCGTTATGGCTCTTCCCCACCAACGGAGTCAAACTCAAATCCTTTGATCTTTGCTGCAATAAAATCTTTTCCAGCTTTAAGAACTTTTCAATTATCTAAGCAAAGATGTTCAGATCCACCAACTACTTGACTCTATGCAAACAAATATTTCTCTTCTTCTCCCTAGCAGATTTTTCATTTTTTTGGTATTCCAAATCAAAAGATGAAATTAATCCTAAAGAATAGTCAATTTCTTCTATTCAAATTCAAAGATGGATTTGGCCAACTACTAGTAAATGGGATTAAAACACATTTCCCTTGCACTTCGAGCTCTGTAGGATCTAGGGGGGTGACCCTTTAGGGACATCTAAAGATTCAAACACACAACTAATAGGATATTGCTTAACAGATAATATTATCACAAAATTATGCCGAGGAGCATAAAATATCACTCAACATTGGCAAGACATTGAGTGAATTTCAGAAACTAGCATGGAGAACATGATAAACATAACTCAACAAAAAAAATTTGAAATGGTTCTTAGATTTAAAGAGTTGGGACCAAAATGAAAACAAGAGAAGCATGAAGATTGACCAGTTCCAAAAGAAACAGCTATGGAGTCATATAACCAACACCTCATCTTACAGTGTTAAGCATGTTTTAAAGATGTTTGAAAATGTTACCACATTATGATAACAAGACCACTAAAGCTTTATCAGATAACCATTCTTGCAATCCAAATGGAAACAAAAAACTCTTATCATTTTTTTTAAAGCAATTACACCATCCTTTGAATAATATGAAATAACAAATATAACACAAATGCGTCAAATGTGCATGAAAAATACAGATAATCTTTGATTATTGAATTAAAAGAGCTTTACATTTCAGCCCTAGAGACAGTCATTTGATAAAATATAATCATGAAAGCATAATTCCAAAGAAAAACACCTCAGATTAAGAAATCAGTTAAAATTCATCCTAGCATTACAATTATACCCAGAGATTATGCCTGACTTGCAGAGCTTTGAGAAAATTGGAAGCCCCTACAATGAGATAAAAAGAGAATATAAAGAAGAAGAAAGAAATCTCCAAAAGAATGATCTGTAGATGATAGCTATAAATTTCTCTCCTGTTGATCAAAAAAATTGCAAATCCTCTCTCCTCTCTTTGCAATAGACTTATTTTGCCTCCAATATTGCCTTTGTCTCAAGCTTTTTTGCAACTGAAAATTTCTCCATGTGATGAATTTCTTCATTTTATCCAACTATGTTAAAAATGCCTTTACTTCCAGGAAAACTTTGTTTCTGCTCTTTGCTTTGCTACACATTATTTTAATCACTCTAGGTGCATATAATGTTTTAAATTTTTCACTTAAAAAAATTTACTGTCCACAAAACACTTCATCAAAACCATTCTCTAACTGTTCTCCAATATCAACAGAGCAAGTCTTGGCACCTATGTGCTTTACTTATATCTTATCAATCAACTGAAGTATCCTCTTGAATGCGGGGAAATAAGATTCTTCAATTCACTTCCTATCTCATCTTGATCATGATCACTTCCTCCAATGTCATGCACCACGTTTTTACCCTACTCAAACCTTGCATTTTTGTGTGTGGTTATTAAGGAATTCGGGAATTGTCCTATGTTGTATGCTAGTTGCTCTATTTTAACTTACTTGGGAATTTGAATAATGTTAGCCTATATAATAGATTTACTTTCTATATTGTGTAGACCACAAACTATCTTCTCAACCTTATGGTATTTTCTCTAGATTAAATACTGAAGATCTCCATCATGAATCTATAGTTCGGAAAAAACTTTGCCCCTTGTATTCTTATAAAATCACTTATGCCACACCGTTTTCCTTTAGGATTCAAAAGATAACTCTTCATTCTATTGTTCACTTTCCTCATTAATTTTTCTTGTCACTTTCACATACACATTCACTCGATGCAACCCTCTTCCTATTGTGTATATTTGAAATTTGATTGGATCTCACTTCAAAGATAAGACATGGCTGCAAGACATAAATATGTAGTACATGAAAAAGTAACCTGAACAACATTATCCTTGTATAAATGATTTGTTCATTTTTGCTATGCAGTTGCTCAAACAACTTAGCAAGATTTGATAGTGTTGTGGCTTTATCTCTTGGTAATCAAGTGAAATACCACCACTTATTCAATGAATTTTCTCCAAGTCCTTTACTAGAGAATATTTATGAAGATCTTACATCTTCAAATATATTGAAAAACCCTCTCATCTGCAAGACTCTATGTTTGGCTCAAAATCTTGATATTGTATTCATAAACTGTGAATCAATATTTAAACTATGTGACTTACTACTACACTCACAAAATTGAGTACTATCCTGAAGAGTTCATCCTATTTGATGCACTGTAAATTGGAGATCAACAACCATGATGATTCTCACACCTGATTTGATCATTCTGACATGTACATCATAATAGTGCAAAGCTTGTTGGGCCCATGTCGCCTAACTAAAAATAAAATCATTTTCAAACAAATTTTACCTTGGAATGATCTAAGATAGCTCTTGAGTGCATATGAAGTTAAAATTCAAACTGGGTTTTCACTAAAACTTGTTTTCTGACATGTTTGCAAAATGTGAAAAACTAGCTAGGTGGGCTCTAGAATTGCCTTTGCAAACCAGTCAATCGACCTCATGGAGCAATAAAAACTTGTAGGCATGTAGAGATTCAGTCCAAGAATGCAGTGCAAAAAATGGTTCAGAAAAAGGAATCATGAGGTGAAAAATATTAATTAAAAAAATTTTCCTACTTAGACTTTCTGCAACTGTTCTTGTTCATAAATCAATTAAAACTGATCAAATCACCTCGTTGGAAAAATACCAAATGGACTTCTGGTGAGCTTCCACTAGACACAACATATCATTTAGGTACACCGAGAACATATGCAAAAGGAATTATATTGAGTCATGATTCTACAAAAGATATTGATGTTCAAATTTGGCCCCTTAGAAAGGTTTCGAAAAATGCAAGTGCAAAACTAAAGAAATTGCATTTGGTTGACTTGTTAAAAATAGAAAATCACATCATGAAGCTCTAAAACCTAACATGGAAGTGCATTTAGGTATGGAGAACTGAGAGCAACAATCATTTTATCTTGACAATCATCTAGTTACAAAATACTAGCTTGAACGGGAGGCTACTTTGCAAAACTGAAAGTTTGCAAACAACAAAACCCTCCAGCTTCAATTTTTAAAACTTAGTCAAAACACATCATGGGAAGCTAAAATTTGACATTCAAACTCACATAGGTAACATGAGAGGGTTTGCAAAGGGGTTTTACTTGAAAATCAATAGGCTCCGAGATATAACCCTCCAAAGTAGGTCACTTAGGCAAGTTTATCAAGTAAACTCCTAAGAGTGCAGAGGCAGAATTTTGAAATGAAAACTTTAAATTTGTAAAATTTGAGAGTGCCATCAAGGCCATTTTGTGATTTTTAAATTTCTAGATACCCATTTGGCAAAAACAACTTCCAAACCAGTTTTTGGGAATCTGGGAGTAGGTCACCCAGATTGTCACAAGTGTCCCTCTCGGCTTCTGCAACATTTTTAGTAGCATTCAAGACTTCCAAAATATCCTTCTTCCAATCCTAGGTTCACACATACTAACTCCTTCATTTCTATATAGTTTAGTGTATATTATTAGTTCATCTTGTATATGTTTACATACAGCATTGTGTTCTCCAACACTTTAAATTTTCATAGTTTAACATTAATAAAACATTTGGGTTTTCAGTTTATTGCATTCACACACACCTCACAAACCCCCAATCTCAAACCCCCTTCCTCCTTTGTATCAACCCTGAGATGAAAGAGGTGTGAAAGATAGATATTCTCCCAAAGTTATCTTTTAGGGTGAAAAACCCTAAAGGCTCATTGGGGGAATTATCTTTCCCTTCATTCATTTTGGTGGTTCATTTTGGTGAACCCAAATTTCTTGCACCCTCTTTTCTGATCTGAACTTCTTCCTCATCCAAGGATTAGCTTGCATTACATCTTGCATTAGTGAAAGTGCATTCTAGGGTTTCTCACATTTGCATTAGTGAAAATTACATGTAGGTTACATTTTTGCAATTAAAAATCATTACAAACTGTGTGAAATTTTGAATTCTCATTTTAGGTATGCAGCGTACAACACATAAACCACCTATATCATTCTAGAACTAAAAAATCTCAAGAAAATCATCAGGACGACTAGGTCACCATAGGGTGACCTAGTCCCTTCAAGGTTCTGAAACTGCCCTTTATAGAGCTGAACACTCAGTGTTTAACCCTTTGTGTTGTTCCATTACCTATCTATATTAGTTGGTTGAGTTTTTGTACCATGCATTTCATTAAATCCAATCTAGATTAGCCCATTTCATGCACTTCTTATTTTTAATTTTGCATATATTACATTTCTTTTTCAGATTGTTACATAGTATGATCAAAAAATTACCTTGTTTTCCAACTAAAAAATTGCATTTCCAGCTTTTAGTTTAAATACTTGCATTGCTTTCTCTTCCCTCTCTCTTCAAATCAATGTTTTCTTTTAAAATATGTGGCATTGATTTGGTTTCAAATAGATCAAGTATAAATTTAATATTCCTTCTTAGGAGTTCAATGTAGATTATAAAAAATAATCTATTAGAGAACATGTTAATAAGCTAACAATGGGCACTATTCTTAACATTGCATTAACCCTCGATGAGGATATTTAAGTTGACAATCATAACACTCATAATTGTAGTTCTCCCTATACCTCTCCTTTTACTAACAGAGTAATTTTGGTGACAAAAGCTATAAGCGTTGAGGGTCTTGATTGTCCCTCTCCTCATCACCCTTTTCCAAACATTAAACAACCAAAAATTCTTGACACTACCTTACCTTGTCTCTCTAACCATAACCATGACTCTCAAACTTTCCCATCTCCTAACATCCCTCCTCAAAGCAAAGAGGATAGTTTGGTGTTAGAATATACCCTTAGTATGATTCATGAAACTAGTGACCCTCTGTTTCCTAATGCTCTTCCCCTTTAGGGTGATCTATTTCAAAATCATAGTGGATCTTCTCTTGATGCCTCCATCCCTTGTGATAAAGCATGTGATGAACATCTTCTATGCTTTCCTACTACGGTAGATGTTATGGAACAAGCGAATGAGACCTTTAAAAAACAAATAGACTCCCCTCTTACCCATCCCTCTCCTCCCTTTCCCATCAATTATCACTCATCTATTGGTGATGAATTCACTTTGGAAGAACCAAGCCTTGCATGTCAAGAAAATGAGGCTTGTAGTTCTCCTAAACACTCTCCTTCTCAGGTGGATATCATGATGCAAACCAAGGATAACATTGACTCTACTTCCCAAGGGGATGTTAATATTATTCAACCTTAACTCATCATTTCTCCCTACCTAAGCCTAATGTGTTGTAGAAATTGAGTCGTGATACCATTTCTCATACAAATTACACTCACAACAACCCGAATTCCCAACCATCAACCTCAACACCTTTACCTTCCTCTCCTATTCTTCTTGCTGCCCCTCACTTCAATTCCTTCCTTAGGGAGTATGGCCTTGTTGATGAGCTAAGGAATACTCCTGCTAAAATATCTTTATGGGACCTTATCCAAGCTTCCCCTCACTATCACAACATTATGCAAGATCTATTACAACAAATTATTGTCCCTTAAGATACAAAATCCAATGAACTTGTAGCTATGATCCAAAGCTCAAATGCTGACATTATTTTGCACCAAAGTGAGCTCCCTCCTTTCGAACTGCAAAACAATGTTGAATCCTTCATGATCATATCTCAATACAAATTCATAGGGATCAAGAGAACACCTGATGATAATGGATCTGTTGTCAATGTGTGTATTTTCAATCTCTTGGATAGGCTTCATATCTATAGATCGACCATCCAACCTTCATCCTTGTCTATCTATGGATTTGATAGTGTAGGAAACAAACCGCTTGGTGTGATAAATTTTCCTCTTACAGTTGGAGTAGACACATTAGACACATCAATCCATGTCATGCCTAATGATGTTTCATCTAACCTCATCTTAGGTAGGCCATGGATTCATGCAATGAGTGATGTGCCTTCCACACTTCATCAAAAGATGGAGTATATCTACAACAAAAAAGTGTACACACTTGATAATTATCCTGAACCTTACACTGTCTTACATCTTGAGCAAAAAAAATCCAAATCCTTCACCACTCCACCAACCAAACAAGTAGAACCCATACAACCAAAGTCCTTTGATGATGGTTTGGGTTGCTTAAAATTCACCCCACCTCTACTCAGTGACTTCCAGTCCATTACCAATGACTCTCCAAAGGGACCCACAATATTGTTAACAAAAGACTTGACTAATTCTCTGAAATCATCCACCTCAACTACTTTCGCCACCAATGCAAAAAATGACCCCTCACCTGATATAAAGAAGCTGAATTTTTTTTATGGAAAATATTATGAGATCATGAAGCAACTTGGCTATAGTGGAAAAGGTTATGATGCTAATGAACAAGGAATTTGTAACCCTATAGAGCCTAATATGAAATCAACACATCATGATCTTGGATTTTTCCCTTTCATCGAGATCATCAAACCTTCCCCTCACACCAACACTCTTCCTCATTACCCTTCTAATCCAACCTTAGAAATTGATCCTTTGAAACCAACAAAGGACTCTTCGCTTAAAATCAATGTCATCTCGCATCCTCCTCTAGATTTAGATACTACACACTCCTCTAGGAGAGTGTATAATTACTTACAATCTATAGAGCCTTGCATAGGTATGCCATCCCATACTAAGCAAGATCCTTCCTTGTTTCCAATCAAAGGATCGTCTTCTTTCCTTGATCAAGAGGGTATCTTGTCGAGAATCCACCAGGATCACTTGATCTCCCTCCCTCCCTACACTCGAACAAAATGTTTCAACAAACATTCATTTTGTGCTTACCACCAAGTTAATGGTCATCACACTAATGAGTGTAAGGACTTCAGTACCACAATCTGACATCTTAAGGAGCTTGGCACTCTCCCTCATGAGGGTCCACCTTACTCCTCTAATTAATAAAAATTCACCCTCTCTTTCATCCCTTCACTTCCTTTCAGCTCACTCTTGTCCTACACTAAGTGGGGGCAAGAGGTTAGTTAGCCTTTCTCCCCTTGTATGTCACTTATCGTTGTCTCTCTCGACTTGTCGTTAATATTTCATGAACATATAAGAGAGAGGTTGGTATGTGGATGACTTGTCTTAAGATTGACTCACATGTAACATACACCCATCCTCATGATACAACTTACTTTAGAACCATTTGACTCAGCATAGGGATTTTTGAATAAGCTCTGATGCCCTCTTCATCTCTACTTTAAATCAATTGTTCATAGTAAAGTGATTCACAATTCATGTAAAGTGGGGGCATACATCACCACTCATATTTCATTGTGTGATCTTCTTTTTCTTATGATTTCTTCTCTTGAAAATATTACACACAATTTTGTTCAAGATTGAGCCATTTGCATTTTTTCTCTTTTGCATACAAGATGAGTACATTTTCACTACACCTCTCTTGGTAACATTGCATATAATGTTTCCTAAGATGATACATTGTACAAACAAAGAAAAATCCCTTTGAAACATCATCATTTCCAAACATCACTTTATTTTGTGGTGCCTTATCAAAGTTATCACGACGTATAACTTTGGTATGGTTTTGAGCGGGAAGCCCAACAAGTGGCACAACTTTCTCCATAGCCACCTTTTTGAGTAAATACCAATCGTGTGTATGTTTCTCACCTTTTGGGACTTCTCACCCCATAGACAACCTGATGTTTTGTGGCCCCAAAATGAGCACATATTTTTATCACTAAAACTTTTTGTTGCATGTTGGTGTATCTCGTCTTGTCATAATGCATTCACCCTTGAATGTCTTTTGCATTGATGTCGAGTTGAATTAGAATCTCAAATCCTTGTGAGCTTTACCGCCTCATTCTCTTCCCATTCTTATTTTTTATCCTTCACCATCGGAATCATGTGGCTACTTTAGTGTGATTTTGAAGCAAGTTCATACTCTCACTAAAGTGGGGGCTAAACGTGTTGCCAAAAGGTGTATACCTTTACACTTTTCACTCATTTGGACCTTGGCCTATGATCTTGGACGTTCTTCAACCAATTTTAACCCCCTTCCAATTCTTGTGATGAAGTGTTGTAAGGTGTTACAAAGCATTTTCATACTCTCCTAGGCTTGTCATCACTTAAACTACACATTATTATGCCAAAATGTCCCCTATATACACATACAAATCCTATCTTAGTGAGTTTTCATGAGACAATCTAGAAAAACACAAATAATAATATTAGTTGATGACATTCAATAAAAAGTTCTAGGTGGACCAGGTCACCAACTTGGGTGACCTAGTCCTATGTGGCATAAATTTCAATTTTTAGTTAATTTCTGTCGGGAGTTTAGTCTCTAAAACCCTAAGGTCGATAAGTATGAAGTTATTTTAGGAAAGTTAGGCCATAAATTGTATAAATAACCTCTGAAACCCTAATTTCTAAGGAGGTACCCTCATTCTTCTCCACCTCTCTCTCTCAACCCACTTCTTCTCCTCACAAGCAAGCTAGGGTTTCTTCTTCCAAGTCAACAAGACACCATTTCTGAAACATTCAAGGGTTGATTGCTGCAACTACACCAGGTCTCTCATCATGGCAAGGTAACTCACTCCATTACTTTATTGTTTCATGTTTCATGTTTTATTACATTATTTTCTATTCACTTTGGTTTGGTTACCTAAAAGGGGTTTTACTAAGGAAATACCCTAATCTCTAACATTCGACATTTTTCTCCTTCTCTACTTGTGTGATTGCAGATTTATGTACTTTGAAGACCTTCAAAATTTTTTGAAGACCTCTCCTTTCTTGAAAGGTCAAATAATCCACCAAAAATCATTTTGAGGCCTAGATATCGGAGTTTAGAATCGAGAAACTGTGAAGAACCAGGGTGCAAACCTAGCCCTTCTATTTCCTCTTCGAAAACTCCAAAAATATCGAAGAGAACTAAGTTACCAAGAATGGTTACCTAGTCCCTCTAGATAGACCATTTTATTAATTTTACATTTGTGGATACCCATTTGGCAGACACGGGCTTTATACCAGTTTTTAGGAATCTGGGACTAGGTCGTGTATATTGGCACAAGTATCCCTCTCATCTTCTACAACATTTTCAGCCACATTCCAGACCTTAAATAGATCCTTCTTCCAATCCCACGTGAACACATCCTAACTCCCTCGTTTCTATATAGTTTAGTGTATATTATTAGTTCATCTTGCATATGTTTGCATACATCACTGTGTTTTCCAGCACCTTACATTTGCATAGTTTAGCACTAATAAAACATTTTGGTTTTCATTTTATTGCATTCACAAAAAAATCACAAAACCCCAATCTCAAACCCCCTTCCTCCTCTAAATGAACCCTAAGATGAAATAGTTGTGTAAGATACACATTCTCCCAAAGTTAGCTTTTAGGGTGAAAAACCCTAGAGGCTCATTGGGGAATTATCTTTCCCTTCTTTATTTTTTGTGGTTCAAGTACTCTCCACACCTCCCTCATCTAAAAGGTTTCAAGTTGAAACTCCTATTTATCTTGGAGAGGAAGGATGAGTGGATGTGTTACCCACTTCTCCTTTTGGAGAACCTTAGTAGAGATGGTAGAAAGAACGAAAAGAGGAGAGGATTCCACCTCTTTGGGAAGATAGTGATCAAGATGGCTTTGCATGTAAATAAAATATGCATCAAATATTTTAATCACTTCACCTAAAATAAAGATAAGTTTTTCTTATTTTTTTTATTTATCCTTGTTTATTGATACTAAGAAGGTGCCATACTATAAGGATTATGATTGAAAACATAAAGTAGAGAACCTAGATACATTGAATTTGAACTTTGTTAACCTATCGCTAAAAAAAATGAGATGAGAAAAGACACCACTTATCATCATGGAGTTGAAAAAAAAAATCCTTGCTCGAGGGTATGGATAGAGCCCAAGAGGCTCCATGAAACCATTATGGTAGGGTGGAGAGCAAGCCTTACTAAGTTGTATATCATGCATTATATTTCTTAAAATTATTTGTGATGTGGAAAGCTAATGATTTTTGTAACATGTAAGAAAATATAAAAAGAGCAAGCCTTGTTCCTTTGTGTTCTCTCCATTGTGTTTTCTAAATAATGAATATAGTATTGAAGGTATTATATTTTATTGCAATGAAGAAAACATTTATACCTTGTGAGTTGTAGCAAACACCTTCTACAAAATATTTATTATAAAATATCTAACATAGTTGGATGGACTTATATATTGTAATGTTACAGTTGTCGAGAAATGCATTTTTTTTAGTTTTAATGACAATAGGATGCATAATAGAGAAATAAAAGAAACTAGTATAGGGTAATAAAATTATTATTTAAAATGGTGTTGGAAAAGTAGATGGAAGATAAGATCTTGTATTACTTCATTTTGAGATAGATATAGCTATTTTATTTTAGATGTTGGGAATCCTAGTCAATATCCCAAATAGGGGAGGATGAATAACTTTTTTATGTATTTGAAAGGTTCCAGGAAACACATTCTAACAAGAAATATATTCCACCACTGTAGATCATGATAAAAGGAGAAAGATAAATCTCTTTCGTTTGTAATGTTTAAATAATTATAATGGTACAAATATTATGCAAATAATGTTACATATTGTAGCATATAGCTTGCATATAGATAGTTGGCACCTACTTTAGAAGCTGAAATATTATCAACTCATTTTGGATAAATAGTTGTTTTTTGTAAAGTAACATATAGTTAGGACAAACATCCTCATATGAATTTTTCCTATGCCACATAATGTAAATCGTGAAAAATTAAATGGTAGGGATTTCTAGCATAGCTGCATAAGTTTGTGATAGGTATTATATTTCCAGTCATCAAAATATTATATAGGCATGTGAAATATTATGCCCCTTTTTACCTAATATTTCCTATAATATTTAGAAACATAAAATAAATGTGCAAATGTAGCCATGCTAAAAGAATGTAGGCTCAGCTATTCATACTTTAGTGTTATCGCCATGTAGGCAATGTATGTGATTGCCTTTAAGATACATTTGCGCAGAGTTGTAAACTATATGGATTTCTTGTAAAGTCACATAGATTTCAAAGAGGGGAAATCTAAATGTTGGATTTAATTTGCATCCATTTTTTATATATGTTAAACCATGTAAAAATTTCCTATTCTTAAACTAGCAAAATTTATGCATCTTAAGCCATCAAATATAAAAATATATATTTATATAAATACTGTAGAAATATTTATAGAATAAATTTATTAAGTGGCTTAAATTTACTAGACTGTTTTAAGTTAAAATATAGAAATATATATATATTTATATAATTAAGTAAAATAACAAACAAAAAAATGATTTTTTCTCATCAAATCCACGTCAAAGAAGAAAGCATGATGGCTTGCAAGTATAAAAATAAGTTCTTCATGATCCTCGAGTAAGTGTTCCATTCATCCCTATATCTTAGAAAAGTTACAACTAAACCTTCAAGGTATCCAGTTAGAGCACCCCCCTTTATCCCTCTTCCATTTCACACTTGCAACAGATCCAGGTGAGAACAATAAGTACACTAATATAGATAAACATCAATATATGACTAAATAAACTACTAAAAATATCATATAAATGACTACCTTTAGTCATGTGATTATTAGTGGTTTATTTGTAGTCATTTATAACACCACTAAATTTATGACTAAAAAATTTTAGTCATTTATTTAGTTATTGATTTTAGTCATTAATTTGGGCATTGATTTGGTCATTGATTTAGTCATTGATTTAGTCATTAATTTAGCCATTTATTTAGTCATGGTAGTAATTTATTTAGTCATATATTTAGTCATTAATTTAGTCATGTATTGTTGTTAATTGGTCATTTATTTAGTCATGGTAGTCATTACTTTAGTCATATATTTAGTCATTAATTTAGCCATTACTTTAGTCATATATTTAGTCATTAATTTAGTCATTACTTTAGTCATTAATTTAGTCATTACTTTAGTCATATGTTTATTCATTACTTTAGTCATTAATTTTTTCATTAATTTAGTCATTACTTTAGTCATATATTTAGTCATTAAAAATCAAATCTAACTTAATTAATTCTCACAAATTTATGCATATAAAATTAAAGTATCATGGATATTCAAATTTTGAAGAAGCACCATGAAAACAAGACTAAAATGCTTTAACAAATATGATTTATTAGACACAAAAAAAATTATAGATCAAGAGGAGCCACACCACAGTACGTATGAGTGGAGAAAAAACCACTCTAAAAAATGATTTCATTAAGCCTCATTGGCAAATAAAAATCTCATTGGTTACATTCAATGTCTCAGTGACAGTCTACAACTTACAAAAACTATATAAACAAAATACTACTATTTTCATATGCTTATATTGTTTTCCCCTTCCTTAATTATAGTCCTTTTGAAAGGATAGTGACCTCCTATAGGGGCTCGACCCATTTAATGCCCTTGCAAATACACAAATTTCTAGTAGCTATTGGTTTCGGCTCCTCCAAAATCTACCTCAATGGTATTCACCTTTCACTTCTCCAATTTGGAGCTATAGCCTAAAAATAAGGTTTCAAAATTTACACATCAAAAACTCAAAAAAGTCAAATAATAAAGAGGATAAAATTAAAACATTTTATTTTCCTTTTCAAACTATGGCACCCTAAACTTAGGCACTAGATATAGTGAATGTATCAGAATTAGATATAACATCCATCAAAAGCATATTTGGAAGTAGATTTTTATCAGATTTTGTAGTTGCAAGTTCTACTAATTATAATAAGGATAGATAGTTTTACCTTTCTGCATTAACTAATGCAATTCTGATAAAATTTAGAGGATCGACAATGCTAGCCTTTATCATATCAACATACTCACCTTCAAGTTGCAACACAACATTAAACTTATTTATTAGAATTAGCATCTAAGAAAGAAAAAGAAACTTCAAACATTATCAATTTAGTAAAAAAAAAATCATCAAGTTCAAAGATCAAAGTAGCCAATGCTTCACTCTGTACATCCTCTACTACAATCAAAAGAGGCCTTTGTTTTTGTGATAAATGCAACAAAAAATTATATTATTTGTCAAAACTTTTCACTATGTACTTATGAACTCAAGATCATTTAAATTGTCAAACTAATCAACATGACTACCTAATTTCTTTATATCACATACACTTTGGGTATACAAGATCATTGAGAATCCCAATTATTGAACTATGAAATTCAGCAATGCACCAAAATTATATCTTAAGTAAAATGTAAATCAGATCAACATTACATGTCTGAGCTTATCAATTGATCTCAAATTTTATATACACCTTTTTCATATATCTTAAGGACATCTACAATAGATATGCACAAAATGAATTTTGTGGAAAGGCTTTAAAAAATTTGAAGCGAATACAATTCATAGGTGTAAATCCAAATTCCACAACCTTTGTCAACATCCTCCCTGCTTGTTCCAAAATTGGAGCTTTGAAACAAGATATGTGTAACACCTCTCTAACTCCAACTTGGGTAAGATGGTATTTTAATTTTGATTTAACATTAGAAATATTATCATAATGAGATTCGAAATTGATGATTATGTGATAGATTATCATGATTATTTATTATGTTGATTTACATGCTTATATGTTTATATAATGTTATCATTGTTTTTGTATGATTAGGGATAGGAAAGTGATGATGTCGTAATACTCATATCTGAGAGGCTTATGATATCATGACCCTCTTCCTAATGATTGATGTGTTTCAACTATATGATATCTGTTATATGTACATGTAATTTGATGTGTAATTGGAGTGATGCAGGTACTGAGTATTGACTATGCCTAGATTTACAGGCTTGAGCATACTCTTATTCCCCGATGGTGGTAACTGGAGGTACTCATATAGACCAAATGTCCACTACCCTAGCCTACTGTACCTTATTAGTGTAGTGTTCCCATGTTGTATTACCATCCAGTTGCCTAATGGTAAAGTCTAGAGCACCCTTTGGTCATCTGTGTTTTACCAGTGTGCCTTGTTGAGGTATTTTGTTATGGTTTTCATGAATCTATTATGTGGCCATATTTTGGTTGTAAGTGTTTTGATGTGGTCTTAGTTATGGTATTTTATATCATTTATTAATGGGATATTTGAATGGTTATATCCATGGGGTTTTAAGTATGTTATTTTAAATTATTTTTATTGATCATTCGAGGGAATGATATATTTCATTTAGAAATTTTAAATGATTTTATTAATCCTTTTATGAGCTCTTATAATATTATTTAATCAGTTTTGGGGAGCTCGTGTATTTTTAATGATTGGATTTAAATTATAATTTTGTGTGTTATTGTGAGAGCTTTACTAACTTGTTTATTGAAATGATTTATTTCATTTTATTATTTTGAGAGTATATATAATTTGGGGAACAAGATTTATTTAAAAAAAAAGGGAAATTGGGCAACTTTCCCCTTGATATTTGTACTTTATTTTGAACCTTTTTGGGAGAGTTATCTTGGATGTGAAGCAATTTGTTTCTTGGGAGAAAGAGGAGAAAACCCTTCAAATTGGGCAACAAAAATGAGAAGAATTTCTCAGAATAAATTTGTGGGCAATGGCTCTGGAGGTGCAACATATTTTTGTTGCTTTGTTGTTCAAATTTGGGATCTTGCCATGCTTGATACACAAAGCTATCTTTCATTTTGATTTGGGGCAGAAATGAGGTATTCTTTTGTGTTTTCCTTGAATTCTTGTTTTATAAATGTATGTATGAGTATGTTTAATTGATTTAGAAGTGTTGGTTGCTTGGGTGTTACCATGGTGTTTTGATTTTGAGATTTATTTTTTGCCTGAATATTGTTTTCCTCTTTTGGGGAAATCTTAGTTTTTTTTTTCCAAATCAATCCAACTTCTTATTTCTAAACTCTAATCGAACTGTTGAATTAATTTTGAAACCATTAAATTTGAAATGGGTTGTTGGCAGAAATAGATTTCTGGGCACTGTCATTTTCTTTCATTTTTCATGTTTTGTCAACATGTGAAAACACATTTTTAATTTCTTCTCTTTATCCACCCATTATAAATTTAAAATAAATGTGGATTCTATGTATTAATCCTCATATCTCAAATGGGTTGTTGTCCGATTTTTAATTAAGACACTTCAATTTTTAATGTCTTTTTGCCTAGCTTGGTTGGATGACATTTTTTAAATAGCACCCTGCCCTTGAGAAGGCAAAGGATGCACTTGAGAAGCCTTATCTTCCCATAGGATGTTGATTTATCCATCTGCAGGGCATTGATTTGGGCATGGTTGAGTCTCTTCATCCAATCTTGCATCCTAGTAGTCTTGAGTAGTACTCGACATGTATTGTATGAGCATCTCCATGTACTATCTTTGGCCTTATGCTTGGTATTTTGGTTCGCTCTGTGTCTGAGGTGAGTATGGGCCTTATATTACCTTCCCTTGTTGCTTTTTCTTGGGCCTTGTGACTACCTCTGATCACAGTGGGGTGGTATCTCTGGAGTCCACATGGTAGGGAGGCATTGCCACCATCTTTGGGGATTAGCGTATTGGTTTTGGAGTACCCGTTGGAGTTGATCTCTCTGTCTTGTATTTTTTTATCATATTGTACTCATGTACATGCCTTTGTGTATTTATCTTATTCGATGTTGTATCTTTTTCATGGAAATGTTATTGTATTCATACCTTTCCTTTATGAACATTGTACTCTCTTGAGAGAGAAAGTAATCATAAATTTAATGAGAAGATATGTGATTTTTTATTTTTGGCTTATGGGTTTCGACGTTGGTATCAGACTCAATTGTTATTTGATAATATTTATGGCCCTTTTCTTTCACTTAATATTCATGTTTAGATAAGATCTATGGTTGTATGTTTTGTCATTTCAGCAGGCTGCAAAGGTTTCGAAGCACCGGTGCCTTCTATAGTTGTTTTGTATGTAGCACCAAAGGTTCTAGATTTGTGAGCTCTAGAACTACAAGTTCTAGAGCACTGGCACCCTATGTTTTCTAGCCTATGGGCAGCAACAGGTTCCAGAGCAGTGAGCTCCAGAACAAGGTTCTAGAGCAGAAAGCTCCAACGCAACTTTTGGAGCTATCCTGCTTGCTCCCGATTGGATTTTCTCATGAGGGTGGATTAATCCTCTCCTCTAAGTTGCACATTAGGTCATAATTGACCATGTTTTCTATTATTTTATCAAATTGGTAATTAATTTTTGTGTTTGTTAATCTTTCTTGTTTAAATTTTTTTATCTTGTCCTCTTTTGGCTCTTAATCCATCAATGCATAGACAGTACATGGTAGTATCCATGTAAGAAATGTGGTTTATGGATTGCAATATTACAGGATATGGATAAAATGGATTTGTTAAAAAGGCTTTAGAAAATTTCAAGAAAAATCAATTGGATGATGTAAAGCCAGATTCCACAACCTTTGCTATCATACTCCCTACCTGTAATAAAATGGGAGCTTTGGATATGGTATGTACATCCATCAAAGCATAACAAAAGGTGGATTTATGTCAGATATTATGGTTCAAAATGCTTTAGTATATATGCATGAAAAATATGAAAACACAAGCAAGGCATGTGAATTTTTTGATAGAATGCCTCAAAGAGATGTCATCTCGTGGAATGCAATTATTGCAAATTTTTCAAAAAAAGTTTTGTTGAAAAGGCTTTTGAATCTTTCAAACAAATACAATTGGTAGGTATAAAGCCAATTTTTTTGCTAGAGTCCTCCCTACCTATGCCAAAATGGGAGCTTTGGGATGGGCTATGAACATGCACCAAAGCATAATGGTAGGGGATTTTTTGTCAGATGTTATAGTTGGATATGCTCCGGTAGAAATGTATGCAAGATATGTAATCATATACAAAATACCTGAATTGTTTGACATAATGCCTCAAAGAGATGTCAACTCATGGAATGAAATGATTGATTGCGGAATGTGCACAAAATAGATTTTTAAAGGAACCTCTCAAAATATTTGAATTAATGAAGCACTCCCCAAGACATCCTAACATTCTATTTTCAATGGAATCATAGAGGTTATGTAAACTTTTACACCCTTCTATGTTCAAGTGATGCAACTGTGATAGGTTGCTAATGAATCACGGAGGCTATTTAAATCTATAAACCCTCTTATTTTCAAGTGTTGAAGCTATGACATGTTCCCAATGGAATGAGGGAGCTTATTTAAATTTCCACGCCCTTCTATTTTCAAGTGTTCCAGCTGTGACAGGTTCCCAAATGAATCAAGGAGCTTATTTAAACATTTGCACCCTTCTATATTCAAGTGTTGCAGCTCTTGTAGGTTGCTAATGGAATCAAGGAGGTTATTTAAATATCCACATCCTTCTATGTTCAAGTGTTGTGTTGTAGTTGTGATAGGTTGCTAATGAAATCAAGGAAGTTATTTAAACTATGACAGTATTTTATATTTTAAGTGTTTTACTTGTGATAGATTGTCCAAAAAATCAAGGAGGTTATTTAAACCTTTAAAATTTCCTATTATATTCAAAATTTTCAGCTTTGAGAGGTTGACAATGAAATTGGGGAGGCTATTTAAACCTCCACAACATTCTATTTTCAAGTGTTGACAAAGGCTTTAGAAACTTTCAAACAAATGCAATTGGATGATGCAAATCAAGATTCCACAACCTTTGTTATCATACTCCCTACCTATAATAAATCGGGAGCTTTGGATATGGTATGTACATCCATCAAAGCATAACAAAAGGTGGATTTATGTTAGATATTATGGTTTTAAATTCTCTAGTAGATATTCATACAAAACGTGAAAGCACAGGCAAGGCATGTGAATTTTTTGATACAATGCCTCAAAGAGATGTCATCTTGTGGAATGCAATGATTGCAGATTTTGCAAAATAAAGTTTGTTGAAAAGGCTTTCAAAACTTTCAAACAAATGCAATTGGTAGGTATAAAGCCAGTTTTTTTGCTAGATTCCTCCCTACCTATGAAAAAATGGGAGCTTTGGGATGGGCTATGAACATGCACCAAAGCATAATGGTAGGGGAATTTTTGTTAGATTTTATAGTTGGATATGCTCTACTAGACATATATGCAAGATGTGGAATCATATACAAAATACCTTAATTGTTTGATAGAATGCCTCAAAGAGATGTCAACTCAAGGAATGAGCACAAAATAGATTTTGCAAGGACCTCTGAAAATATTTTAATTAATGAAGCACTCTCCAACACATCCTAGCATTCTATTTTCAATGGAATCACAAAGGTTATTTAGACTTTTACACCCTTCTATGTTCAATTGATGCAACTGTGACAGGTTGCCAATGAATCAGGGAGGCTATTTAAATCTATAAACCCTACCATTTTCAAGTGTTGTAGCTATGAAAGGTTGTCAATGGAATCATGGATCTTATTTAAATATCTATGCCCTTCTATGTTCAAGTGTTCTAGTTGTGACAGGTTCCCAAACGAATCAGGGAGCTTATTTAAACATTTGCACCCTTTTATATTCAAGTGTTGCAACTCTGGTAGGCTGCTAATGGAATCAAGGAGGCTATTTAAATGTGCACAAAATAAATTTTGCAAGGAACCTCTTAAAATATTTGAATTAATGAAGCACTCTGGAACACATCCTAGCATTGAGAGTTTTTCTTGGGTTCTAGGTGCATGCATTCATGCAATTTTAGTGGATGAAGGTTGTGCATACATCAAACATTAGTAACCCTTATTGCATTACAATTTACATATATAATTGATGATTAGGTTTGCATGGTTGACATTCATGGCCATGTTTTCTATATTGAGGATACCTTAAACATTATTACTAAGATGCTAGTTAAATATGTGATATATGTGGATCATATATAAATATATGTTGAGCATTTCCAGCAACACTACTTTTTAGTTGGCCAACACAACACAATAGATAATTAAATTATGGAAATATTCATACTCCTTTAAATTCCAATCCAATTCACTATTGGATGTTATATCTCATAAAAAATTCAAAAGCATAAATTTCCATTCTTTAATTAGATAAATAATACAATGAAAATATTTAGCATACCTCACTAAGATTAAGTTTCTCATGAAGATGTATTAAAACTTGCAACAAGGTGAATGCAATAACATAAATTTTATAAACCATATAAAAACTAGAAGAACGAAAAAGTAGGATGCTACCAAAAGCAATCTCCAGTGTAAAACAAATTTTAATTACATCTTAGGTACAGAAAACACAGAGTAAAAAGGTGTTTGCAACATTGTATACAATGATCATTAAGATCATCCTTGAGAACTTGAAGCCACCATATGATTTATTTCTTTCCAAATTTTTCTCTAATTGAAATTTGATAAGATAAAATTGTAAGACTCTATATTTTATTTGATTGAGCTCCTTTGATGCAAGGGTGGTTGGTTTTCACCTATAACAACTTAATTTAGATGAAACAAACAACAGTTAGATTCAACAAACCTCTTCAATGCACCCTTTTTAGTATCACCCTATCCTTTGTCTAGTAGGCTTACAAACCTATATTTGGATACTATAATCACAATCCACTCACCAAATCAGTGTCTCTTGAAGGTTCTGAACACCTTTTAGTGCAACTTTAACATACACCAAAACCACCCTCAACTCCTTTGGATCAATTCACTCAAAAACCTAAGAGAATGTTGTCCTAGAAGACCAATTAAATTTATTATACAAGGAAAGAATCTTTGAATCTCACTAGCAACTTGAAATAACCACTCAAAACTCTTAAAAATGTATCAAATAGCCAAAATCACCAGGTTTTAGGGCTCTAAATTCTCTTTTACCCAGTGCTCCAAGTAACTTTGAATTTCCACCATTAAAGGTAGGGCTTATAGGTTCTTTGTATTCCTAAGATTAGACAAGCATAAAACCACTTCCAACATTCTCAAAATAGCCTACCCACACTTGAAAATTTAACTCTCAGTACAATAAAAAATTCCCAATAAAACTCACCACAATGGAACTTATATGATAGAAATTAAACCACAAATCCCACTAGATGTTTGGCATGGGGTGATCTCGCAATAGTGGTTTACAATTTTTGGCCAAACTAGACACTGAAATTATTATTTTTAACTAAATCTTCACATTCAGGCACCTATAGCAGCTAAACCGTGAGGAATTTGAAGATGATGCAAATTACAGTCTCATCAAATTTTGTCTGTAGATTCTAAAAATATTTTTTTTCAAATTTTTGGAATAAGATTCCACTTCTTTTTCCATCTCCCATGAAAACTGGTTTTTTTCAGAAATCATCATTTTTAAAAAGTGTCACTCACCGTATAGAACATAAATTTTTTTGTATGAAGGATAAAATTATAATTTTTTTTGAATTTGGATTTTTAACTATGATATCTAGCTCTTTCATTTGGTCTCATAGTTTTTTATTGAATATTTTTTCCTTAATGGAGTTTCAACGTCTTACCTATTGTAATTCAGACATAGGTGGACTGTATACCGCATAACTTTTTCTGTATGTATCGAAATTCAATTTCTATTTTTTTAAAGGATCAAGCACATCAATACCTAGAATGGAAATATTTAAAAAAAAATTATTTTGATAATTTTATATTTTTCCACATGTGCAAAATAGAGAGCTTGATTTTCGGTGAAAAACCTATGTTTAATAAAACTAAAAAAACACATACATAATAAAACCAAAAAATATTAAAATTATATTCATGGGATAGCTCATTTCAAGGACTAAAATAATCATTTCAAATAAATTTTAAATGAATTCATTTGATCATCCAAAAGGTAAATCAAATGTGATTTTTTATCAGCATTTTGATAGGTGTAAAGGAGACTCATTTATAGGTATGGTTTAGAACTAGCGAGGTTCTATCCAAGGGGGTTTGATATAAGGTGGTTTGATCAAAACCTCTTCAATTGGAATCCTTAAAATGAAACTTTTAAAGGCTTAAATCATTATATTTTCTAAAAATATGTGATTTCAACAAAAATCAGTTCATCTCAGAAATTGTAAACCAGGTTTGTGGGATCACCCCATGTTATGCCATTCATGTACTTGAGTAGCAGATATTTTCAACACAATTGATTTCACAAGTTTCTATATATTCTCTTCATAGGGAACTTGGAGTATTTATGTATTCCATTCATTTTGTGAAAAGAATCAAATTGGATTCAAAGAAAGTACGAAAATTTGTGTATGTTCAAAACTTCCTTATCTTTTGTCTAATGACAACAAAAAATGTGGTAAGAGTCATACAGGTATTGCTATGTCAAGCTGGGGAACTCTTCTTGGAGGTTCTTGATGTAGAGGTAGGAGGACAAACAAAAAAATCTTAGTTACTCAACAAATCTCAAGGTAGTGACTTGAATTTTGTATCCTTTTTAATGTAAATGATAACCATTTTCTTCCTTTTTATAAGTGGTTGACCTAATAATTTTTTGTTGTCCATGAGAATCTAAATTTAGCCCTATGGATGTTGTGCATGTCCACCCTCATGCTTTTGTTTCTAACCATACAACCCATCCTTAAGTCATATCTTCTCCAAATCATTCACCTTTTATAGACATAAGCAATTTACATTTTTTTATGGAAGTTTTTGGATGATGCATACTATGTAGTTCTAAAGACATTTTTTTTCTTTGGTTGTGTTGTAGAGTGTAGGTTGCCTCCTTAGAGAAATTTTTGAGATTTTCCTAAAAAGATGATGGGCTCAGTTAATAGATAAGGCACTTAACCTATGCAAGATGGTTGGAAAGTGCATGTGGAGTGTTCAAAATCTACTTCAATAATTTAAAGGAATTCCAAATGCAATATTGACAAAAAATGAGAAGAAAGATTTAGCTTGGGATCAATATTATCATATTTCAGCCCAGGAGATTGGAGAGCTCATTCATTTTCCAAAGATGGGAAAAACCATTGATAAGTTTGTGACAAATTGATTAAAAATGAAAATAAATACCTAGGTTTGAATAGGATTAAGTGCCTGAAGTGTTGGTACAAAGCTTCATAGGAAGGATTTATTAATGCGGATAAAGGAAGTGGCTGAAAATCTACCAATTCAGTTAGGGCTGGATATTTTTTTGGTAGGATAAGATATCTAAATTAAATTAGGAAAATAGTTTGTGATCCCAGCCATTTGTCAAAGACAAGATGACTAAAATACTAGGGTGGAAGAGGTTCACGTCTTGGGATAGTGAAGCTAAGGTTATGATCATCTTCCACATACTGCATCTTCAACATAAAATACTCGTGATGGAGTATAAATTCACTAGCATTGTCTTCCACTACAATCCAGAAAGGTTTTGCATGCCCATCGGACCATCATGATAATAGGAGACCTCATCCTACCAATAGAAGATCCTCACATTGATGAAAAATATAAATATTGATGCACTGATGGAACTAGAAGACACATTCAGTCGATAGACTGATAAGGTGAGGGCAGTCAGCTCCATTTTCTGCAATGTGGTAAGATTCACACAAGTAATAGTATGGCAGGCTAGGGAACTCTTCTTGGAGGTTCTAAATGATTTGCTTCATTTTTATAAGACTGTTTTGGCAATGCCACCTGGATCACAATTTTTTTGTGGGATTCCAAACCTAGGTGATGAGGTGCAGTTGTGGAAATCTCATAGAGAAAATCTACAAGCAATGATAGAATAAGAAGATAATCTAGATGTCCAATATCAAAATTTTTAACAACAGTGGTATTCTTAATTATCAAGCACAAATAAAATAAGCAGGTAGAATTATCGTTTATAAGAAAGTAATGATGGCCTCTTTCTGGAATGTGATTAGTTTCCTTCCTATTAAATTCATAGCACAAAATGTATTAAATCTTTGTCTAATAGCCACATGCCTGACTGGTCAAAAAGTTTTAAAAATAAAGGAAACTTGAACTTGGAAAATCAGATCCTTTATCAACTATACTAACATGAACAAGGTGACTTTCTTACAACATTAACCTTAAACAATATTTTATCCTTCTCCAAATATACTAATATCAACAAGGTTTCTCACAACATTAACCTTGATGAATTTTTTTCATACATCTCCATTTACTTAATCTTTTATCAAAGCCTTTTCTGCCAATATGCATATGGTATTTTTGCTCTTTCCTTGAAATTGACAACTCTAAGTCATAAATTACTAATAGCAATCTATTGCCATTTTTGACCCATAAGTATTCATCACTGATGATGTTTATGTAGATAAAAGGTAGGACTATGAAAAATAGTTAACGATCCACTAATGCAATTAAAATCCATCCAAATAAAGTTTAGATACTCTTGTATCTCCATAGCTATTATGTTATATGAACATAATTATACTCTTCGAAACTCACAAGGAATATATTTTAGCAAAAAATAGATAAGAAAATCAAACTTTCAAGTATGTAGAAAAGCATCAAAGGGGAGCCAAAAATTTAGAGATTTTTATAGCACCTATAAATCAGCAAACCTACAATTTTTCTGACCATGTTGTGTCCACTATGGTGTAGATAATATATTTAAATAAAGTAAACTTACACAATAATTCAACAATCAATGCAGGTGAATATTTTTTGCCCTCCTTAGGAACATAAGTAACACTCCTAACGATCGATTATTCATTTCCCATCATCTTCTAGTTTGTTTTATATTTCAAATCCATAGTTATCGAGAGACACAAGGTACTGGTATTGGTATGGGGATGGGATATCGATAAAATTAGTGTACATGAGTTAAATGAATAAGGAGATAGATATTTTATATGTAAATGATTCACCAGATATTTTGGGTACAGGGACTAGTACATTGTCTATGTTCCCATAATGGAGAATTCTGACAACTATAATTTCAATCAAGCCTTGTTCATTCTATTTGAGGGTATTTAAACCCTTTGCATTATTATTGGGGAGTAAGATGCAATAATAATTAATAGAACATCAGTTTTCATCATCACCCATCTGAGTGAGAGAATAGTCACTCATCATTACCATTTCTTTAAGTAAATATACTTCTCCAAAGAGAGAACAAGGTAAAAAAACCTCATTCAAGAAATTTTTTTTGATTCTCTTGCTTTGTGATTATTTTATTATAGTATACCAGTAATTAACAAGTTTCTCTTACATTAAAGTTAGGGTCTTTCCTATATTCCATTCTCTTACTCCAACCATACAAATATTGGTTGCTAGAAGCTTAAAGGTGTCTCTATGACATATCCAATTACAATTTTGCAGAAAGCTCTAACATGCTTGATCAAATCCACAATGAAATATTTCATCTTAAGGTAGATATATTTGCAATCACCTTAATTGCATCTTAAATTTCTAGCAAACTCAATGCTTACAACATTTTTCTAGTTGAATGCACTAAAACTTGTGTAAGAGACTAAAGTATCAATTGAAAAAGAAGGGTATGTGCAGGATCATCATGGAAAAAATAGGCCCTTAAGTGGCAATAAAAATTCAGAAAATCAGAGTTACAAAAGTTGACGTAAAAATTTGAATAAGTTATCTATATTATTTCCAAAATATGAAAGAATAAAATCTAAAGAAAATTGAATTTAGTTTCTAAAATACTAGGTTAATTTAAAAAAAATAAAAATCTATTTCACGAAAATTTAAAATTTCAATGCAGTAATACTTAAATTTTAGGGGAAAAATAAGAAGTATGTGTCTGTCTAACCAGCCTAACTACAATAAAATTATAATATTTTTTTATAACATTTTATATATAAGTAGAGGACTCATGTCTAGATGTGATACATATTTTTTTGTATTTTTTTTACAAATAAATAATTAATTATGATTTTTTTATTACAACTTAAAAAATATATAAAAAATCGTATGTCTGACCACCTTAACTTGGTCAAAACTTGATGAAATTCAATTCTCTTTTTTTTAATCCTATATTATACAAAGCATAAAATGTGATGTATGTTTTAGATTCAAAAAATGTGGTACAATTTGAAAGATATAGATGTTTTTTATTCAGCCTATCAATCGGGACTTTAGACATAATTCAAAAATAAAATGAATGATAATTATTTATTAAATTCAAAGTAAAGATTAATTTATATTGGTGGAAAGCTGAGAATATCCTTTCAAAACCCTTTTCATTTCATCAATTTTGGGTAAAAAAAAATTCGTCAGCCACATGGGCCATTATATCACTTACATATCGTCACTTTTTGGCCCATCATGGTCCTACACATACCCAGAAGTTAAAACACATGATATAACAAAAACCTTCTCGTATGTTCCACATGATATATCAGCAAGTAATACTACATTAACCTGGATGGAAGAGTTACTTATTAAATAAGAATTGCATGCAAAGGTATAATTTGTAAGTTGTAACAAATCAAAGATGTGACCTAAGACTTCATAAAATACTGGTGAAATTTTGAATAGACATTCAATTGTGTTTGTTGTTTGTTCTAAAAAAAATTATTCAAAACAAACAAGGAAAATTTTGATCTGCTTGAGTACAGTCATAACTAGCACTCTATAGATGGTCAAACTAGTTATTTTTAGTTTTCCATTATTATCAACCAAAATTCTCAATTACAGTTGGATGTACAAAATTGAAAGCAAGTTTTTCATGCTCACAAGTCAAACTATCACTCTAGACGCAAAACATACCAATAATTAAAAAATTAAACAAATCACGTAACATAGTCAAACAAAAAATTGCAAAGGTCAATAGAAAAATAAGCAAAAATCATTGCAAACTAAAAATAACACATCATGGAGAATTTTTATGGTTCACAAATTGCAATCATAAAGTTATCCCTCAAGATTCATCAAGATTAGAGCATTAAGAGATACTCTAGAATTTAGTTTTGAATATCAAGCTTACCTCAGGAAACCCATCTAAGTACTGGGTATGTGCAGGATCATCATGGAAAAAATAGGCCCTTAAGTGGCAATGAAAACTCAAAAAATCAAAGTTAGCAAACTTGACATAAAAATTTGAATAAGTTATCTATATTATTTCAAAAATATGTAAGAATAGAATCTATAGCAAATTGAATATAGTTTCTAAACTACTAGGTTTATTTTCTTTTTAAAGAAAAATCTATTTAGTGAAAATTTGAAATTTCAATGCAGTAGTACTTGAATTTCAAGGAAAAAATAAGAAGTAGGTGTTTGTCTAACCACCCTTACCACAATAAAATGATAATATTTTTTTTTAAGTGTGGGATGGTGAAATCTTACACATGGATTGTATAGATTCAGCCATCCTCATAGAATAATATAAATCATTCCTTCAAACAATTGATAAAACCAACTCATGCATGCAAAGAAGAAATGAAATACAACCTATTCTATGGTGGATTGGTGCTTTTTGAGTATGTGAAAGAGCCCTTTCCCAATCCTTGATAAGCTTAGTGAGTATAGAAAATGAGATGCTTGAACTCAAGTTGCCTATAGTGTAGATGCTTTCAAATGTGTGTTGTTGTGTTGTTTGAAGGAGAGAAGCCTTCAACTTATAGTTGAGCTTGAAGAGAGGAGAGGCCAAATTGATGAATGTGGGATCATTCATGGGCCAATGACAAGATGCCACTTGTCAAGGTGTGAGAGGGTGAGGAATGTGCAAGTTTTGGCAAATGTGCCAATTTCAAATTTGAATTTGAATGACTTGACATGTTTTGGGGGGATGAAAGGTGCAATAAATGCTATGTTGACTTGTGCAAATAGCATTTAAAACCTTGTTGGAAGGGACAAGTCCCTTTTGGGGGGAAGATTCAAAATGGAAGAATATTCCATTTTGATGCCATTTTGAATGTAATTAGAGGAATTATAAATCAAATAAATGATTTATTGGTGCAAGTGGGTGGGTTAGTTAAGAGTTTGGATTTGACTCTAGTTGAGTCAAAAGCTAGAGAATGCTAATCATGATTTAGAAGTTAATTAATTTAGATTAATTAACTTAGGGGATTTTAGGGATTTCATATTTGATTTTAAATCAGTTTGATTTATTAAATCAAATAAGAAGAACCTTAGGAACTTAATTAAATAATTTGATTTATTTAATTAAGCTTGATGAACCTTAGGATTAAATCAATAAATTGCTTTAATTGATTAGTAGAAGAAACAAATGCATGATGTTAGTTACAGTGGAATGCATAATGTTATTTTTGGATGTCTACATTAAGATTTTAGATATAAGTAGAGGACTCACTTCCCAATGTGCTGCATATTTTTCTAGATTTTTTTTCTATGTAAATAATTAATTATGAATGTTATATTACAAATTTTAAAAAATATAAAAACTCGTATCTATGGCCACCTTAACTTGGTCAAAAATTAATGAAATTCAATTCTTTTTTTTCGAATCCTATAGTATGTGAATCATATAATGTGACACATATTTTGGATTAAAAAAATGTGATACCATTTGAAAGCTACAAATTTTGTTCAATCAACCTATCAATCATGAATTTAATCATAATTCAAATAGAAAATGAATAATAATTATTTATTAAATTCAAATTAAAACATAATTTATATTGGTGGAAATTTTAGAATCTTCTTTAAAAGCTCTTTTCATTTCATCAATTTTGGGTAAAAAAAAAGTCGTCAGCCACATGGGCCATCATATCACTTACATATTGCCAATTTTTGGCCCATCATGATCCTGCACATACCCTACTGCAAATTTGGATATGTTTCCACAATGCCTTCAATCAACTATGTCATAGTAACTACATGATGAAGATATATAAATAATAGTTAAACATTAAAATTGCCATTTTTTTATTCTTCAGCATAATTGACCTCTTGAAACAACATTTTTTGATGAATTATCATCTATTTCATTATTATATTAACAATTATAGTGCTTCAAAATTAGAGTACTGATATCTTGTCAAGCTTACAAAAATGTCTTCCACAAAGCCTAAATGTCATTAGTACAGCTAAAACAAGAACAAAGAGAAAAGATCAAGAATAGTTTATGTAAATAATGATAAGCTCCATATTCTCATTGGTAAGATAAATTCAAATTTCTACAGATTGAATTTAGATAGAAGTAGCAATAGAAATCATCAAAGAAGGAAGAAATAAATTCAGTTCCAGCATACTGTGTAACCTCTAAAGTTTATTATTATAGAACACATTGGGGAAAACAAATTAAACAATAATTTTTACAA
This sequence comes from Sequoiadendron giganteum, assembly GCA_007115665.2. Taxonomy (NCBI): domain Eukaryota; kingdom Viridiplantae; phylum Streptophyta; class Pinopsida; order Cupressales; family Cupressaceae; genus Sequoiadendron; species Sequoiadendron giganteum. The sequence goes on along the minus strand of CM021100.1, from coordinate 491,401,926 downwards.
ATGTTTATTATGGCATTCTACAACTTAAAGGATTGAAAAGAAAGATTTTTTCATCATCCAATAGCTAAGTAAGAATCAACTATATAATGAAAGACTGGTTATGTTTAATATGCTAAGTTATGTTTTGTAAAGTGGCCCAAATTAATCTTCTTGATTGGCCTAAGATTTATAAATTATTACTTTTTCAAGTGGCAAACCAAATTACATAAATCTAATGTAAATCTATGAATGATGTTATTCTTTCTTATGAGTAGGAATGAATTGTAAACCCATGGCTAGAAGGTATTCCATTCATAGGTTCCACATCCAAATTACAAAGAATAAACTTTGTGATTTCCAAAATAATCTTATTAGTTAACTTTAGGATATCAATAGAACATCGTTATCACTAATAAAAAACATTGACATTAAGTTCCAATATGTAAGTGATAAATTTAGCATGACAAATATAAAATCAATACAAATCATAGTTTCTTCCTACCTAGGGGAAGAGTAAGTTGTTTGAAGAGTTTAACTCTCTATAGTTGATAGTTCATCTTCCAAAGAACTCTCCAGTGATAAGCATGCATGCGACAGAGTGGATTCCCCACACACAATCCATACACGATGATGGTTTTAGTGCACAGTAGTGCTCTCAAAATGTAGTTGTAACAAGAAAGTATAGGTCAACTCTAGCACTGGAAAAGTAGCAAGAAAGTGACTTGAGAGACAATTAGACCATAAGCAACCCAGAGTCGAGCAATATAGAGTCAATCCATTTGGATTTGAGTCAAGATATTTTAGAATTTTAGTCATCTAGAAGTCAATTTATTCAGTTGGTGTGTTCAAGAATTAGGTTGTCCAGATGTTGAGGCATCCACAGCCAGATTTTTTAATATCTAATGCCATTCAAACCTTACAAAATTCTCAAAGATTTATTTACCTTAAAATTTCCCTTTGCATACCTTGGTTGCTTCTCTCCATCCATGAACCATTCCCTATTCTTTTCTTCTTTATTATATTCTTCAAAGGATTGCTTATAAATTTTTTTTTCAAGAGAGCAAACAACCTTAAGTTTGATTCTTAGCTAACAATTCCTATTGCTTGATGAGACTTTCTTGGGTCTTCATCATTAACTCGAAGTCTTTGGCCATCTTCCTCATCTTTTGATTTCACCTTCTTGTGTAAATATCATATTTGTAAGGCCATGGTTTCCCTTTCTAAGATTTTGTATATGTCATACAAATCAACATGCAACTATCCACAATACCCAAAAAATAAACTTCTCTTATAACAAATGGATATGCAATCTCTCAAAATACAATACTTGTTGGTAATTTACATGTATAAAAAATCCTCCTTAACTTATAATTTAATTTGATAAATATTTATTTGCAATTGGTGTTGGGATTAATGTTCTTAAGTCATCAGACATGTACCAATATTATAGTTGCAGAAAGAAAAATGATAAAACAATCAAAGAAGAACCACAAGGAAATTGACACAAGACCTGATCTATACTTTCTCAGTAGAGGGTAGTCAAAAGAAGATTGTAAAGAGAGGTCATGAGAGCAATAAAATAATGAATCAAGAGGCTAAAATTGAGGCATGTATATATTTAATGGAATACGATAGATATATTACATGGTGGGTAACTTAATTCAAGTAGACCAGACAGATCAAGCAAGTCAGAGTCCATCATGAGAGAGAAAATAAAGGGTTCTTCTAACCCAATTTAACAAAATTTGACATCATGATGTCAGCCAAGTCAAATATTATATCCATGATGTAATCATTATGTCAAATATGATTATGTTATGTCCACCAATACCTACTTGTTTATTTATGTTCCACCTCAGATGGTTTGTCTCAATACTTCCCTCTATTGTCTTGAAAATGTAGCAAAGGATTTATAAACTTGTGAAGCAATGGCCTAGTCTACAATGTAATACAATTGAGGAATGAAAATTATACAATTTGAAACAAGATTCTTCAACAAAATAAATTGAAATGTAGGTTTGTAGATTGCACAAAGTGATGAATTCACACAACTAGCAATCAATCAAAAATAGTCTTACATGAAATGTATTTGAACTGAGTGCAACTTGGGTCACCTAGATATTACCTCTACTAGCACCATTTCCAAATTAGCACACAAAGTTGACTGAATTTTTTTTTGCCAATAAGTGTGAGTTGAGGAGCCAAATCATCCCTTGTGCCCTCACCACTAATGAGGCCCCATGAAGGAAACCTATCAAACACTAAACATTATGAAATAGAACTTTTTTGTAACTAAACTTGCTTGTAATTGACATTTATTTTGATTGTACATTTCATTGCATACAATCTTGAAAGGATTATTCTATATCCTCTCCACATTCAACATAGTTGTTCCATTCGAGAAAACAAATTAGCAAGGATTGACATCCTTGGTCTCTAATCAGGGGAATTTTTTTTTCCAGTCTTTTGATTCTTTGTAAATGTAAGTACTATACTTGTTCACTATATCACTTCATACACAATTGAACTTGAATGGGATACTTCTACATTCTCCTTCAGTTCACCATAGTTGTTTCAATCCAACAAGACAAATTAGAAAGAGAATTCTCACCATCAGTATTGTGGTTCTTTGGAAACATATATAGACATGATCAAGCTATAAAGCAGTTACATCATTATATCTAAGGAAGGAAACCAAAATTCACTCTATTCATAAGTCACTTCAGTTTCTACACTTATAAAGAAACTAGGAGAATGTGCATCACATGAAATGGATGACTTGCTTGTTGCAATTACTTTTAGTAATCAGGCATAGGAAGATGAAAGAAAACAAGGCCATAGATTCCTCATTAAACCTAGCATGACCGTGCTTCTCACAATGCTTGGAATTTATGTACATAATTTCTCTAATTGGGTTTCTATCTACTCATCCATTGTAGACTTTGTGTGCCTGTACATTCTTGTATAAGGTGAAAAAGTTTTCAACTTATATCTCTCCAACAATCCTGGCTATTCTTGTGTTCAACAAGCACAACCTTCCAACTACTCACCTAGGAAGCACACTACTCCAAAATAGAGCATTTTAGTGTAAGAAAAACAATTGTTGCACTACAACAATATTTATATTTATCAGATATATATATAGAACTCCATATCATGACATACATTCCTTATTGCATTGCCAAGCAAACAAACATGAAGATTAGACTCCATACACTACTATTGGCTCCATCTAGGCCTTGGGAATATACAATGATACAGAGTCTTGATGCAAGGAGATGGTGGAGATGAATCTCAAGATGGGTCCTAGATGAGTCTCAAGATGGGGGGACTAAGGGCCTAGATTTGGGGACAATGAGGGGACAGTGGTGAAAATATAAATAGTACTTAAAAAATAGTTATAAAAATATACAAGAAATAACATATGATAGTTTGAAATACTATTGTATTAGACAATGGAAATGTTGAATATAAATATTCTAATACCATATGTAATATGTACACCCAATTAATCAATAATGAAATATATAAATTAGTGAATAACCATGAAGATAATGTATATCTAATGTATGAGGAGTTAAATATTGACTAAAACAATAGAAATTTTTTCAACAAATAAAATTATTCTCTACCTACTACTATTATCACAAGCCTATCTACAACTTATGCAATATCTTTAAAACTCAAATTAAATCAATTTTATGAATAGTATTCATGCTCTTCCATTTAAAATTTAGAAGTGTAAAGGACAATATATACAAATAAGTAAATGTAATAACATTTGTATCAGAACCAACCTTAGTTTCTTATTTTGTAATCTAATGCGCAAACACACAGAGGGAGAGCATCATCAAAGTGAGATTCACCCTACCATGAAGCATTAGCTTCCTCATGCTACTCCACTAGATAATCCTAACCCATCAAAAAGGATCTAGTAGTATGTGGAAATCACACATGATGGAATCCAATACACTATGTGAATCATTAATAACCTATCATGCCTATATTCTTCTGTATTATAGACCCAAGCATATATCTATTTGATACACAAGTATGGAAGAGGATGTAACTATTACCAGATTTTCACCTACAACCTCAACAAGGAAGAGCCATCTCTTTTTCAAGATAAATGGTATATTTTGTTAAACCTTCTATGGTACATTCAATTATACAAATGAAAAAAATTTATAGGATTACAAGAACACAGGAACATAAAGTTATTATATTCATACAAGTGAATGAAACATAAAATATTTTTACAATCTTTTGATGAAAAGTAATCTTTTGAATGTAATCGTAAACATGTGTCTGACACAACAAACCATGAGACTGACTTACTCATTTGATACAAATAGGAATTAAACTATACATGAATGAGTAAATGCTAAAGAAATGAACATGTAAAGAAGGTAACCAGTCATTGCCTGAATGAATGGTTCTGTAAAGCTATCTAGTGTCTGATGGCTTTGCTTTTCTCCCTGGTCCCTAGGTTACCTTGTGTCTAGTTATCTGCATTGGGTAAAGAAATGAGTTGGGACATTAGGTTCTAGTCAATAAAAGGTTGCATTATGGACATGCACACCTACCCATACATCCATATGCTAATTTCTATGTACATGAAATGCAATACCTATCCTAAGTGTCCATAAAAACAAAAAAATAATATTACACACACTTAGGGTATGCATTTGTTTTTATTTAACATTATTCATGTGCAGATCTGGGTGAGAAAGTGTTTCTGAGTGATTCATCAGATTTATCAAGTTATATTATGTGTGGAGTGAATGTGGCTCCCACAAGAGTTGAGCCCATCTCATAGCAATGTTTGAATATTCTAAGTGCATATGAGATTACAGTGTAAGATAGTTAATATCAATCATGATCACTTCATAGTCATAATGTAGAAGATAGTACAATGTTCTTTGACAACAACAAATTTCAATAGTACAACCAAAAGTTCACATGCTTCAAGGTTCTTTATCCAGAGAGAAGGCTCGATGTGTAATTTGAAATAGTGATTACCTCACAAAAAGAGGCAGCATGTTGTCCTTTAACAATGCCAAGAATCACATGGAATTTTATGACAAAGAAAAGAAACAAATCTTCAGTGACATGAATTATGGTATCATCAGTTTATTAAAGAAGCATATTATATTTTTCATCAAAGAGACTAATTATTTTTGGGGAAAATTAATGACTAAGTGGATTGCCAATATGGTTTATGTTCATGTGCTAGAGGTAGGAAATAGGGATCATTGTTTTATTCTGATAATAGAGCATTTGTGATCATGGCAATGCAACATTCCTAATAGTGGGGTGAGTCCTAGAACTAGAGTAAATAGAGGTCATGCATACATGTGGGAGAGAATAATTTTCATGAAGGTAGTGTCAGGTTATAGTGATGATAGCTATTGTACATGATAGCCCAGGGGTTTGCATATTCTATTAGGATAGTTTTGTCTATAAATACAAGCTACTAATAATCTTTGTTTAAAAGACAAAGATTCATATTGTGGTGTTTTTTCCCACATAGGATTTGTAATTCTCTTAGAGGTAGCCAACCTCTATATTAAAGAACCACAAAGGCTAGTGGCCAATTGACAAGATTCAGTCAAAGACTAACATCTCATACACTTTTGGCTCTATAAAACCTAGGGGGGTAACCCTTTAGCAATATCTAAAAATATGAACACACAAGTAATAGGATATTGCTTAACAGATGATACTCTCACAAAAATATGTTGAGAAACCTAAAATATCACTTAACATTGGCAGGGTATTAAATGACTTTAATCAACCAGCATGGAGAACATGGCAAACACAACTCAGAAAAAAAGATTTGAAATGGTTTTTGATTTAAAGAGTTGGGACCAAACTAAAAATAGCAGAAACATGATAATGGACCAGTACCATAAAAATGGGCTATGGAGTCATATAACTAGCATTCATCTTTCAGTGTTGAACATGCTCTGAAGGTCTTTCAAATGTTGTCACATTATGACAACCAAGCCACTGCACCTTTCTTTGATAATTCTTCTTATAAATCCACCTGAAACATAACACTCTTGTCACATTTGTCAAAGCAATTATACTATCCTTGAACAATAGGCAATAATAAAAGTAGCTTGTGCTTTATTAAAGAAATTAAACCATTCATAGAACAAAAGGCAACAACAAATGTACCTCAAATGCAACAAATGTGCATGAACAGACTCATATAAATTTATTAGTGAATCCAAAATAGCATTACAATTCAGGCATGGAGACAATTATCGGCTAAAATAAACATAATAGAACACTTTAGAACATACAATTTTAGATTAATATGACACAGTCATATTTCCCCTTAGCTTCACAATCTACCCATAGCTTCTTCCTGATTTACAGAGCTTTCATAATTTTGAACCCTTATAATTGAGAAGAGAAAAGAAGATATAGAAAAATAGAAGCAAACAAGAGCATCCCTAAACTTGATCTTGAAATGCCATCTAGAAGCTTCATTCACCATTGATCAAATTGAAAAGAATATCTCCCCTTCCTTTCTTTGCAGAAACAAACTTATTCCCTCAAAAACTACCCCTGCTCATCATTGCTCAATAACTGAAACCATGCCCATGTGGAGAATCACCAAATTCACCCAATTGGAAAATATCCTCTTTCCTGTGAAAATTATGTTTTTGCCTTTTATTTCACAATGCTACACTTTATTTACAATTTCCAGCCAATATAAAGTATTTAAATTTATAATGGAGCCTTCATTTTAATTTCCACTATGATTTTGCATTACTTAACTCTCATAAAGAGAATGATCTATTTAATAAAATCACTTTATCTCACAAGGCAAAATATTACCTGTGCCCTTCATTTGAATTTTAAAATGTTTCCCCAACAAACATTTAAAATATTCCACAGTAAGAAAATTTCTCCCAGGTATATTTTCTCCTTACCTGAGACATGTAAAATCGCACTATTTAATAGGGCAATATTAAAATATTTTCACCTTATATGATGCATCATTAAAATATTAAACGAGAATCTTTTATATTTTCGCCTGCCTTATTTCACCCAGGCCCACCCTATTTTCAATTACAAACCATGTAACTTTTTGAAAAAAATAAAATGGGCTCCTCTCGTGCATTCTCGCACACCTCACAAGAATTTTGATGGTGTCACCAAAATCCCATGAGGTCAACGAGGTTGGCCCTAATTTCATGTTTTTACGAGCTCCCAAGCTTTGCATTTTCTCTTGCTCCTCCATCAAGCCTCCTCTTAGACTCCTTTGTTTGCCTTCTCATCACTGAGCACATTCCTCCATCGAGCTTTTGTTGCTTTGATGGTGCATGCCTCCCCCTTATTTCCTCACCTGGCTGCACCCCTTCAAACAACACACATGCCTCCTCACCATTGCATGGGCTTCCCTACATGATGGCCGCACCCCTCAGAGATCTCCTCCCATTGTTGCACGGGTTGTTTTTTTCTTCATCCGCGCCTCCCTGAGAGTTGCAAGCTGCTACAAGTGTGGGCCCCTATGCTTCCTTCCATCGGCCCGGGTTTGCCTCTAGCGGTTGCGCCTCCATACTTCTTCCTGTAAGGCCCCACCTTGAATGTGATTAGTAAATCTCTAATATTTTTATGTGATCCTAAAAAGATGTTAAGATGTATTATGGATGATAAATAGTGTGATTATTTGGTAATATTCTTGCTTTCTATTTTGACATTTTATTTATGCTACTGTGAATGTAAGACCCTATTTTGTAACTCCCATTTTATTTAAATCAAACAAGGAGTTAGATGATAATTATGATGAAATGAATGATAAAACTCTTTTTAGGATTCATGGACATTAACCTTGATTTAATTATGATAGATGCACATATGAATTTTTGGATGTAACTTGGAAGAGTTGGATTATTTGGTAAATGGTTCATCATAATGTTATAGGAGTTAAAATGAATTACTAAGGTGGTAACAAAATGATGGAGTGACTATTTCATTGACTATATTCTTGTATTGGAATAAGTGTGTAGTTCCTTTAATTATAATAAAAATTGAATCGTTAGGTTCATTTGATGTATTAATGAGTAAATAGTTCATGAGTGAAAATGATGTGAATTGGATTAGCTAATAATATGAAGAGATATATGATCTAATCATGCTAATGTTGGTAATGTGTAGGAATCAAATATGCAAATAGGAGGATGGATAAATATTGGAATCAAATAAAATACATCTTTGGGAAGTTCTAAGTGTAGCCCTATTTGACTTAGAGGGGTTTGAAGTTCTATTATTGATTGGGTGATTATGTTTGAGTAGAATCCAATTGTAGGACATGTGATGTGAGTTTGGTTGGGGTTGGAATCTTTGGTTAGGATCAAAATTCGTATGGATTCTTGTGTGGGCTTTAAGAAGGGATTATTGAGTCAACTTCCTTAGTTTTTGAACAAGAATAGACCCCTAGGACCTATACCTATGGGTTTGGAACCTTTTTGACATGTAAACTTGTCCTTGGAGTGTGAAAAGACCCCTCAAGAGTCCACATTCATGAATATGACGAATTCAAAAAAGTGTTGGGGCGTGGGAAGAGTGATTTGTCACTCTCAATCTCCTACTCCCCAAAAGTTCTTGGATTTGGCACAAGACTCACCCATGTGTGAGAACTTGTGGGAAAGAGTGTAGGTTTGGAGGATTCCTATATATCTCAAGAAGATGGAAGATTTGGGCATTGCCCACTTCTCCTTTTGGAGAACTTGTGAAGTGAAGAAAAGGAGGAGGGAGTTGGATGAAAGAATAAGAGACCAAGGAAATCAGCTTGTAGAGAGATAAGTCATTGTTTTTGCATTTCTTACTCTTAGTATTGGTAGAGATAGCTTGATCTATGCATTGAATCACAAGTAAGATTGTTTAAGGGATATATTTGAGTGATGTGTTGTATAATGAGCAAGCTTTTCATAGCACTAAGCTCTCACCATTGATTTCCATGGTGTATAATTTATTTCTTGCTTGGGGTTATGGCTAGAGCCCACAAGGCTCCATGATGCCATTATGGTAGGGTGGAGAGCAAGCCCTTACACAATGCTTTGTGATTTATTGTAATTTCAATGTAATGTTATAAACGAAAGGTTTAAGTAAGAAATAGTATTTGTTGTAAGATGAAACGAAGAAAAGCGCATTCATTTTTTTTATTATTATCATAACATAGAAGAATTGTATTTTGTTGAAAATAAAAATAAAAATGGAAGGAATTTGGTGATTTTTAGATGGTATGTTAACCATCAAATCTGTAAATATTACTTGTAATACTGACCTTTTTTTTTCATTATTGTATTGAAGAAACATTTTCAAAATTAAAATAAAAGTTTTCTTCCTAAATTTTATCATAGGTATTAAGATGTTTTTGTTTTTTTGGTTTTTGAGCTAAGTGATTCTACCTCCCTTATTCATGAATAAGAAAATTTTGGGTTCATTGAGTTGCATACATGAAAATTGGAAGAAAACTAGTCATCCATTCATAACTTTCAAGAACCTCAATGGGAACCTAAATGCCACGTTTTGAAAGGATAGATAAAATTGTTTGAAACGATTTTTTTTCCTGCTATACAAATTATCAGAATATATATATTACGAAATGAGGGTATACATACATATACTAAAAAAAAAATACACATAAGAACATATACCCATTATATATGTTGTCCTTATGCTCTATATTCTACCAAGTGTTTTCTTCCATATATTTGAATATAGAATTTATTTGAACAATATTTAGAAACAACAAAATACACAGAATCAACTATACAAATTAAAGAGTGTGGAGTATATACAATTGTGCAAGTTCAATTGTGAAGCCTAGGAGAAAATCATGATTGCAAGCATGACCTAGACAACCAGATTTAACCTTCCTTTAATCCATACAATAGTGAGATCGTACACCTGAAGCTCAAAAAAATTATGAACCTATTTAATCTTCATCAGGAAACATGCATTCCTTAGTGGTAGAACTACTGAGTCATATCTAGCATTCCCTTCCTATAACTTTTATAATCACCCTATTCATTTACTAAATCCGAGGTGCATCCACCCTATTGCCTAATATGGGTTGTGTTTTTATAACTATGCTATATATCTGCTATTTGTAGATGCACAATGAATTTCTATAGTGACCAACAGATGTTGATTTAGAGGTAGGTGCAGTTCTGGAAGTATTGGGTCACCTTGATGATCGACCCTACTGTGCATCTGAATATGTTGAGCCAAATATTCTAGTTGTTGGCTGGGAAGACGCGGCCCGATCTTGCACTCGAGAGCGAGGTTCTCTCAGTTTCTTCGAGTAAGGCCATAACCTCCATATTTCTTTAAACAAAAACTCATTTGGCTCGTAGAAATACTGTTCACAGGGGATTTTGTCTCACAATCGTGCTGAGTATTCTTTTAGTTGAAGCTTTGTATTCAAATCGACTTGTATCTCTCCCCCAATAAAGAAATCTAAGCATGTCTTCTCACCTCCATCGGTGCCAAACTCTCCTTTCATCTTTTTTTTCCATGATGTAACACAACATGTGCGCCCCTATCTCATCTCCTACCAATACATTTTATTGTCTTCACTCCTTAGAGTGTAGCCCAAGGTTAACTCGGTCTACAAACGATTGTTATTTACCTTAACCACCATCTTTTTCCAACTTTCTTGTGTGAGATTTTGACACCATCTCTTTGCCATCCTTCATTGCATCCCTGTCACATCAATTTACTGTGTTAGCATTGGGAGTGGCCTAGATCCAATGTAAGGAGGATAGGTAGCATGTACAATCAACTCTGATAGCATTAAATAAGTCAGACCATTCAACCCACTTCCAATCTTACAATGAGCTATCTATGCCATGCTAAAATGTCAGTCTATGAAATCTACATTCTACTGGGGAAGTACTCAGTTCTAACTAACTTTTAATGGTAAGCAGATCCTGATAAAAAAAAGATAAATAAATAAATTGAATAAAGTAATGACAATACTTTTATTGATGCATCAGTAGCATGAGATCTCTGCAGCCATCGATCATCATGGGTACTATCAGAGAATTAATTACCCAGTTGTTTGAAGGCATAGTGTTAATACATATCCCCTGTAGAGTGCATCCTTACTACAGTCACCTACCCTCCTTAGCTCCTCGAAAAAGTTTAATGGTGGTTAATCTTCCTTGATTTGATAGCTTAGAGTCTTTTGCAACATATTTCAAATGGCACAACACACTATATTTGAATTGTCTTTTGTACAAATTTTAAGCCAAATCTTCTATTATTTCTTGCATATAATTTAATGGAAAAGGTACATGGAGTACCCCATACATCTTCCTCTGCTGGTCAATGTTTATGCTAGGCCCCCATGCTGCGATTATTGTTCCAGCTTCAGCACAATCTATGCAGCATAAAAACTGCAAATTCAATAATTGCCTATAGTGTCTTGTATTTATTATTTAACCATCTGATTAAATATTGCAGAGTCAATAATATTTACTTTAAGGAAAATAATAATAATAAGATATAAAACCATTGAAGAGGAAGTTACTCTGTTAGGAGTTGTGATACTTCCAATTTTTATGTTGAATGTTAGGATACCCGAGCTAATATTTACCGTGCCCCTTTTCTTTTGCAAATCAATTTAACAAACGTCAACAAAATTCTTGGTAAGTAGAGCATATTATCCTCCAACATTCATTGTGTATATGTTCAAACAATCTGCCATAAGATACATGCCACTGAATCTGAGTCATAAATTTTTTTCCAACAGTCAGTTGAAGATACAATTGCTTGATCTTTTAAATACATGGGAAGTTCATAAGCGAACAAATAAACAATGCTAGAACTGTATAAGAAAACATAAAATATAAACACCCCAAATCTTATTTTGATAGTCGTCACTTTTGAATATATATTACTGTCAAAAATAAATGTTGAAGTATAAAACAGACATCAAAAAAATAAAAGAGTAATAGATTTGGTTATAATAAAGACTGCCACAGTTAAAATATTTAACCTTGATGATTACTCTGCTATTAGTGAATGGTTAGATAATAAATCAAAGTTGCATTATTACTAATTTAAAATAATGATGTAGACCCAACTTTCTACCATTCTATTAGCAGCATACAGATTTATGCAATAATAATCGTAGGAACTTGAAATGATTTTATTTCCATTATCTGCATTAAAGAGTCTTGGAAGATTCAAAATATTAACAACTTGCATCACATTATACTTACAGTAAAAAAGCTAAGTCAAATAAATAGAAAAAGTAAATAAAACAAAATCAAGAAGGAAGTTGCCTTTCTTAAATTTAGTATAGTGAAAGTGACGTTGGAAGCTTCCATTTTGGATTCCACACCTATCCCATCCACTTTAGTTTATTTTAGTATCTCTCACCTATTCATGGGTTTGAATAATTTCCCTATACCTTTTACTTAGATATGAGACTAGTAATTTAAATAAAGAATGAAATATATGTAAGACCAAAAAAAAAGGCTCCACGTAATACTAGGGAATCTTTGAAAAGAAAATAGTTTCTCTTTAATCATTTCCCTTCTCCCATCCTTCAAGAAGGAAATTAAAGAAAATGTAAATAAGGGAAAGAATAATTTATTTATTTTTAAACATGGGATATAAATAAAAATAGAAAGTTAAGTTGATTATTTAATATTATGAACCTAATTTTTAGTAAATAAATGAGTGATTTAATTATATTAATGAGAAAGTGGTATTACATAAAACATGTAATAAGAAAATAAATATTTTTATATATTATATAAATTATTGTTTGAGATTATAATGGAAGTTAAGTTAGTATTATTTCTAGGAGTATTATTTATCAAACTAGCATTGATACTAATATAGATAGTAATGATGTGATTAATATTAGTTTTTTGAAATTCAAAATAATCATTGATGAGACTAGTCACTATGTTAATAGTATATCCATGTAAATACCATTTCAGTATCGTGTGGTATCCCCAACACATCTCCGCCCATGTAATCTAAATTTTTGTATCCATCTTGATAATTGTGCAAAGGTGTGGGCGATGGACCCTATGCACCCGACCTCACCCCTCATATACCTTGTCGTTGACAACATGTCAGTGATGATGATACACAAGCAACATCCTCTGATGTGTATAGTGATTTACCATGCACATGCATGGTTGTTAGAAGTTAGTGTCTTGTATTAATGTGTCAAAACAAAAATTAGTTGTGTTCTTGCCCTAGGTGTAAATTTTGGGCATTACACTTCCATTGGCAAGTGCACCTCATGTGCTTCCTTTGTTCCACCATGCATTCCTACTGCAGTCTCCCATTTGCATCAGTTCTCCCTGCGTACATGCTAGTTGCATTTTCTTATGCTTAGCATCCTTCTCTAGGCCACATTCATGTCACTGTTTTGATGGATTTCCACACCTATTCCAAGGCCCATGCCACACTTTCCATTTGCATTTGTTAACATTTTCTAAAGTCTCTATTTTTTTGAAGTTATTTATCACCTGATGCCTGTTGCCATCGAGCCAACACCCATCGGGCCCTGAATAGGAGGTACCTCCATTGTCTGCAAAATAAACATGTCATGATCTCATCCAATGCTTCACCTTTGAGTCAACCCTCTAGGAATCACACACATTCTTGCTACTATGATTAATTTAATACTATGCAATAAATATGGCATATTTGATGCCACCATAATATTCACAAAACAAGCTCAAACTGATCTTAATGCCCGTTGGAGACTATCCTTCAACTCAAATGGATCAAGCCTTTTGAGGATGGATGGGTTGCTTCTTCATGCCTTATGCTTTGGTGGATGCTCATACCCTGTGCAATAGTTTCTCTATGGTTTCTTTTATAAATAATTTTCAACAATCCATTTGTATGTGAAGGCTATGCATCTCGCCTTTGCCTCCAATCTTTGTTCATACATTCCCTTGTTTGATAATGGCTTAAAATACTGCCCTTCCCCCTTGTGGATTCATTCACCTCCTAGCATGGTGTCAACCTCATTATTGTCAAAGAATTACTTCATGTTTTCCAATTGACATTTGGAATATCTAACTGGTCAATTTGATTTATTGTTAACACATATGTTGTTCGCAAGTATAACTTTTATTTGCTTTATTTCAAAATCCCCATTCATCTCAATAAAAACAAAATGATGGAAAAAATAATATTGAGGCCTTCACCTTCTCTTACCAATCTTTGACAATCCTTCGTTCAAAAAGTGTGGCTTCCATCAACCTCATTGATTTTTCTTATAACTCCCATATCTTTACTCATTCAATGCAACCTTCTTATCTACTCAGTATTCCCCATCAATTCAAAATTTAACTTGATCTTCTGAAGGAAATGATATTCACTAACCAATTCAAAATAATTTACTTGTTGGGATTACAACATTGGAACCATTATAGGTTCATGACCATGCAAAGCATGTCACCCCATGTGGGTCTAGCTAAAAAAAAAATCATTTTCAAACAAGTTTCACCCTCAAAAAATCTGACACTACCTTTTGAATACTTCTGAAGTTGAAAAATGAACTGGTTCTTCATCAAAATCTATTTTCTGACAATTTTGGAAAATGGTGAAACCTGGTCAAATTGCCTCAGGAATCAATCTCGAAAATTAGTCAAATGACCTAGTGAGGCAATGAGAATTTGCAGAAATATAGTCATTTGACCCAATAGTATAATGCAAAAGATGACTCATAAAAACAAATCACAAGGGGATAGATATTAATAGGTAAAGTTGACCAGTTAGGCTTTTTTGAAACAACAGTTGTTCTACACAAATTAAAACTGACCCAACTGCCAATTTGTAAAAATATAAAATCAACCCTTGACGAGTTGCCATCAAACATAGTAAAACAGTTAGGTACCTTGAGCATGTGTACAAGAGGAATTTCTTTGAAACATCGCCCATCAAAAGATATTGACGGTCAAAGTTGGCCTCTTAGAAAGGTTGTTAGGAATGCATATGCAAAACTGAACAAACTACATTCGGTTTTGATCTTCTAAAAATAGAAAATCAGATCATGAGGCTTTGAAAATTTACATGTGAGATCATATTGATATGGAGAATACGGAACACAATTCATTCTGATATGACTATCAATTGGTTATGAAATCCAAGCTGAAACAGGAAGTTATTTCACAAAACCGACAATCTGCAAATAGCAGAATAGTGTCAAAACCCTCCAACTTCACTTTTTGAAACTCTAACAAAAATCATTGTGGGAAGCTGGGAACTGACACATATGTTCACATATATCTATTCAATATGTTTGCAAATGGGTTTTGCATGACAATCAACAGGCTTTAAATTACAAGCCTCCAAAGTGGGTCACTTACACAGATTCATAGGTGCGCTTCTGAAAATGCAGAAGCAAAAGTTTGAAAAGGGCATCTCAAATTTGCAAAATTTGAGAGTGTCATCAGATAATTTTATGTAAGAATAGTAATCTTGGTTATTCTATGAAGAGTAATAGGACAGTTTATCTTGAACTTGCAAGAGTAGTAACAGGAAAGATTCAGGTGATGTTATAGTGAGAGTCTTGTTTGGAATATAGTTTAAGTGCATTACTAAGAAAATCCATAGTGAATTGCTTAAAGGCCATGTATGAGAGTTTTTTTCTTCAAAACTTGGTATAGTTTAAAAATTGAAGTCTTCAATAAAGTTTGCCTGATGTAGAAAAGGCATTAATTAAGTTTGACTTAATTCTTGAAGGAGTTTGTAGCAGGACAAAGATTTCATGGGTTTTTTGTAGAATAGTAGTCATGCTTAATACTTTTTTCCTTCAAAAAGAAACATAAACCAAAAGATGAGGAAAAGAAGATAGGGAGGCAATATCTTTTACATTTAGCGCAAATGCAAAAGTCACAGCCATTAAACCTATAGGAAATCCTGAAAGAGAATACAAGAGTAAAGGCAAGAACAAATGACCATAGAATGAAACCCATGGCCACAAACAAAGTAAAAAAATCATCAAACTTTTCATGATGAGTAATTTTGTTCATGTTTATTTCAAGAAGAAATGCCTCTTTTGTTCAGAAATCTGCTATGTTTTCACCAGGAGAAGCTCAGGAGAATCATAGAAAACACTTGGTCGGTGGCAAAACTCCTTGGAGAAGTTTCCACTTTTGCAAAAAATGTGAAATGAAAGGAAGTTTTGAGTTTTTCTTTAGGGTTTCTAACCCTATTTCCACCACCATAGTTAAGTTGAATTTGGGTGGCATTTTTTTTCAAAATATGTTATGACAATTGAAACCCGTGACAACTACACTTGTGCATTCGACTAGTAAGTCCTTTTGGACTTTGGCATTTTGAATATAGAGTTTTTATGGAAGATAAATACCACCTCACATTGTTGGATAAATCAAACAAGGAGCCACCTAAATGCCACATTACCAAACATGATGGAGAATGTTGGGGAGATCTCAATGCCACTTAGATTACTACATTGACTTATTATTGTGCCTTTATGGTCAATTGTGGTAATGTAGGTTTTAATGTTTTGCATTGATGCTTATGTGTAACAAATGAGATTAAGTTGTTTCATAACCCTTAATTGCTTATTGTTATGTCTTTTAATTCAAAAAGTGAGGTGGTTGATTTAGGAGAGGTTATAGGGTTTGCTTTGACTTGTTAGTACTTTGTTGAGGGTTTCTAGGCACTATTCTCTTGTCCCTTTATGTTTGGTCAAGCGAGACTCTTTCATGCATACTTATGCTTTTTGAGAGCTTGTAGGGAGGTTGAAAGTTGTTTACAAACATATGCCACAAATATTGGAGCTACTTTTTGACTCTTTATGAGTTTTGGAGGGAATTTTGGAGCCATTACAAGTGGTCATCTTGGTAGAATAAGTCATGTTTGACTTAACTTGCATTTGGAGCCCCTTTTGGAGATGATTCAGGTGCTAGATTTTAGGCTTTTGGATTCCATCCGACCCAAACAGTTTTTCTAGTTCCCTTTTTGGTGGTTTTTGGAGGGAAACGTTTTGGTACTTAGTCATTTTGGAATCATTTTGTAAGTCAGTTCTTGATATAAAGACTTTAGCTTGGTGTGACTTTTACAGTCCTTTCTGAATATTTGGCATGTTTTGTAACTCAATTTTTTGAGTACGACTCACAGTGGAGACCTTTATTATTACTGGAGATTCATCTCTTGTCTTTTCATTCTTGTAGATTTGTGTATGTGAATTGATTGATCAAGTTAATAGTGAAATTACTTTCCTCACAACTTTGTCTCATAGGTTCATACCTTTCTGTAACTAGTTTCTTCATGCACGTTACTAATTGTATCAACTTGGTTGATGGTATTTTGTTAAACTACATAGTTAACTTCCTTTTTACGCAAATTTTTGTATACAGGCCTATTAGTAAAAAATTTATGCATCAATATACAACAATGAACAGTACATACTTAGGTACATCCTAGTTCTGATCATTTTGTGTTAGTATTTTGTGATCATGTTTTGACCATTACCTTTGGTTTATGACGTCATTTACATTAGTATTTCATTTTATGTAATATTTTCCCCTTTTTCCCATCATAATAATAGTTTGGAAGAAATTACAAGCTAGGAAGTCAGCATATCCGAAGGTTCTTTTCAATTCTAGGTGACCCACAGGCTTCAAATGATCCCATGTTCCTCCAAAGCGTTAAGTTTTATAACTTAACCAGCATGTAAATTTAGGAGCTAAAAATTTTTGGCATGCTCGGTCGGACTGTCGAGTTAGATAGTGTAGTTTTTCAATTTGTTTGCTAGTTTTGATGTGCAACGAGTAGATTTTTAGGCCTTTCAAGAGGTTTATAGGCACATTTGGTGACTCAGTGAAGTGGAAGAAGAAAAAATCTAGTGCTTTTATAGCTTATGAGAAGGATACGAACTAGAAGTTCCAGAGTTTTTGAGTATTTGTAGCTATCACCACCTAGAAGAGAAGGCAGAGTAGTGAAAATAATACCTCCCTCAATAAGATTTTAGTCTACACCACTTGGGGTTAGGCCTGAATCAATATTTTCACCACCAAGGAGGAGAGGAAGACCATCTAAGAGGAAAAGTGAATCTCACTCTACTTCACCAAGTTTTAGAGCAACAAAGTCACCCTCCGGCAATCTAGGAGGAACTATTTTTGTTGCAAGATTTTTCCCTATTCTTCAGACTCAAATTAATCCATCACAGTCACCTCTAATGGCTATAAGAAAACAACCATTCATGCCAGTTAATGGGGGCAGTCCATTAAACCTTGCACAACACAATGCTATGCAAATGACAACTCTTAAAAGTTTTCCAATATTCACTAGCGAAGATCAAATAACTCCCATTGAGCATACACAAAATGTTGCTTATTTATGTGATGTTTATCATATTACACAAGAGGATGTAGTTGTAAGGCTAATTGCAACATATTTTAAAGGAAGATCATTACAATGGTTTAGAAGTCTTGTAGTTGGTACCATTGCCACATGGGATGAGTTGGGTGATAAATTACATAAGCAATTTCAAGACAGTTATGATAATGTATCCCTACTGGAGCAACTAACTACTATAAAAAGAGCTCCTCAAGAGAAAATGAATGATTTCAACTTCAAATTTTAGAGGACCTGGGATAGAATCCCTGCAACAGTAAGGCCACCTCCTAAATATCTATTTTTATACTTTTTGAAGGCTATTAACAATGATATAGCTATAATGACATAGTTTATGGGAGGAGAGTCTCTACATGATGCATTTGAAACAATAATTAGATTAGAAAATTGTTGAATTCAGGCAAGAAAGATTGCTCCTAGGCCACCAATGTCTATTTTTCTAGAAATACAACCAAATATGCCACTTCAAATCCTACCTTTTGCCCCATTACCTATTGTTCTAGCCTTACCAAATGTTGGTGGACAAGAGGGTCCAGTCCCAATTCAATCATAGGGGTTGTATGAAATTAAAGAGAGTCAACAAAAGATTGAGAGAATTTTACAAACTTTTGGGAACAAATTGGTCAACATGGAGAACCAAAAGTCCTACAGACCACAATATCAACAATAGAATCAAGGAGGAAATCAGCCTTTTCAAGTCCAACAACAACATTTTCAAGGTAATTACCAGGGCCCAAGGCAAAATGTAAACACAAGGCCTTTTCAGGCATATGCTCCTGCACCTGTTAGTGAAGCTAGGTACCTTTTCCCTGTTCAAAATAATTTAGTAGAAGATTATGACTGGTGCTCTTTGTATACACCTAAAATTGGTCTGGAGCATCCGATTAATTAAATATGAATTCTTTGATTAATTATCCTAAATTCCTCTACTGTTTAAATAAATAAAAATATTTATTTAATATAGTTCACATCTAATCTCATCTTAATTAAATAAACAAAAATAAATACTTTTTTCTATTTAATTATCATTTCCTTATTTCAATCTATCACATCGTTTCTAAATTAATTAAATAAAGATCAAAACACTTTATTTATTAATTGCCATTATTCCTCTATTTTAATTTAATAAATAACTATCCTATAGTTCATTTTATTAAATTATTTATCTCTCCTTTGTTAATTTAAATAAATCCAAATATTTGAATTGTTGCACAAGGAATATTCCATCTATATTCTCTCAAAAATGAATTAGATATCCTATGTCTAAATCATGTCTAATTTATGTAAAAAATATGTCAAATTAATTAATTGAAACTTCATGGGAAGTTTTGGAGACAAATTGGAGACAAATTTGGAATTTGATCTCTCAATCCTCTTCCATCAATCTTTCCTCTTCTCTTGCCTGGTGTTTTCATGGGTAGAGACAATCTCCATCTTTCTCTCAATCTCAATCTCTCACCATTCAATTCTCTAGATTGAATCCAAGTCTTTCAAAGCTTTCCCTGTAAATTTTTACAGCCAAGAAATCTGTAAATACAGCCTCATTCAACCAAGAAAAGGATCCAGATAATCAAGCTTTCGCACTCATACTCTATAGGAATCCAGACATCAAGCATCAAGCATTCATACAATCAAGCAATCCAGTTTTCAACCATGGCTGCCTCCTATAGCTGCAATTATCTGTTTCACATCAATATCATGCTAGTTTAGTTGATTTATCATTTAGCATTGTATTAACATCATCCCATTCTTCAGATATTCATTTAAACAGTCTTATTTGCTTACACAATCTGAGAGCAATTTAGATTTAATAAATCTTTGGAGATAGAGAGCAATAGGATGCTTTCAATTGATTACTTTGTTGAATTGATTCAATTTGTTTAATCATTGATATAATGTCGTATTAAGAAGTGTTTTAGGTCTTATTCACTATTTTACCACTTACAATTTGGCACCCATCGTGGGGCATTAACCCCAATTTTATCAAAAATGTCATTTTTCTGAAAAGTGTCATGCAGGTTCTCAGCGTGTTTTTATTTTAGCGCTTTCGTTAAAAGATTTAGTGCTTTTGGTTGCTATTTTAGCGCTTCCATTCACTGTTTCGGCACTACTAGTTCATATTTCAATGCTTTTAGTTTTTAGTGCTTCCAGTTACTGTTTCAGTGCTTCCAGTCCATATTCCAGTGCTTTCGGTAATTTAGCGCTTCCATGTCAAACTTCAGCGCTTCGGGTTCCTGTGTCGGCATTTCCAGGAAATAGTGCATCAAGTAACTGCTTTAGCACTTTAGTGTAATATTCCAACACTTTTCTAAAATTCAGTCTGGATCTGACGCATCCGCGGCCAGATTTTAATTTTTTTCAAAGTTGGAATAAAATTGATCAATCTAGGATAGTGACTTCAAGTTTTTCTAAAATTGATCAATCTAGGATAGTCATTTCAAAGTTGGAATAAAATTAATCAATCTAGGATAGTCACTTTCTTGTTTTTCTTAAAGCAAATCTATCAATCCTAGGATAGTCACCGCATTTTTACAGTAGAAGTTAAAAAGAACATCATAATTTCTATGAAGCAACACCTTCACATAGATTAGAAAATTTATTTTTGGGCTTTTAAAATAGGATAAACTTACATGTTGTGCTTGTGGTGATTAGGATTATGCTCTCCCCTTGACTGGGTGACCAAAGTGCCAGATTCACTTTTATTTCATGTCATTTACGCTTTATTACATTCTTTAGCAGGCCTGTCGTAGTGGGAAAAAGTACTCACCCTACAAGAACGACCTAAGTGGGAACAACCAAAGCCAGGTTATCCAACCCACTATAATAAAAATGCAAGTTGTTGATGGAAGTCCAACTTGACGGTAGTAGGCAAGATAACCATCCCCAAAATCTTTGTTCTAAAGATTGGGAGGTCTCCTGAGGGAGTTTATCTATTTTCCACACTGAACGAAACCCTATCTATGAACCATAGAGTAGTTTCTTGCTGAGTCAGTATCCATACATTGTCATACTCACAGTGCAAGGGGAGGGAAGAATCTTCCCCCAAGACACTCACCATATAATTACCAAGGAACACTTGCTCAAGGGACTCGGTATCCACTTCTGTCACTTTCAGTACGCACCTGGCAATGACAAAAACACGGGCACCCTCTAGGGGGTGACACGGCTATGTGAGTCAACGTAATTGCAAGATGTGGGTTGCGAGTATAATGATGACCTACTTGTCCTTAAGTGTGAATCTGTTTGATTTGTATACAATTGTTAAAACAACCCGTCAAAATTAGTAAAGATCATTCGTTATTTTTGAATACACACAATCTTTTTCATTTTTAAAACACTTATTCAAAATTACTTGCCGTGTTTTCACAAATTCATTTAAATCAGATTAAAGATCATCCTGAAAACATCAAGTCAAAACAAATCAGAAAATCCATGCTGTGAAAGTGGAAATCCACCAAGTTTGTCAAGAGAAATCAAAGTTACAAGGCCCAAGCAACCTCTCAGTTATAGAAATAAATTGAGGAGATAGCATTTTCTATATCAAAATCAGAAACTCTTCTTACAATATAGAACAATCATTCACTGTTATCATGCTTTTGCTAGGGGTCACTCTTTAGATTATGCAGTAAAACCTCTCTATTCACAAGCCTTCTTTCAAAGAAGAGCTCTCACACAATTCCACAACCGTAGTCAATGGATTCATCCTTCTTATCTTCCGTAATCCCTAATACAGTATGCCACCAGGCCAGACCAGATTCTACAATAAAGAAAATTAAAATTTTGTTTTTAAGCGTTCTGGAAAACCTGTTTCAGCGCTTTTGGTCTCTGTTTTAGTGCTTTTGAGAAATAGCGCTTTCGGACACTGTTTTAGCACTTCCAGTCTATTTTACAATGCTTTTGATATAATAGCGCTTTCACCAAATTCTACAGCACTCTCATGCACTATTTCAGCGCTTCTGTAAAGTAGCGCTTTCATCATTTTCTACAGTGCTTCCGGGCACTGTTCTAGCGCTTTTTTTCAAATAGCGCTTATGTCACCTATTTCAGTGCTTCTAGACTTTGTTCCAGTGCTTTTGGGAAATAGTGCTTCTGTTATCTGTTTTAGTGCTTTTAAAATAGAGAGTTTAATATTTTCACCAGTCAATTAGTCTATCATTCTATCCACATTTTTCATCAAAATAAAATTTCTTCTATTAGAATCATTGTCTAGGAATCAAAGTCAGAAAGGTTTATAAAAATTTCCAACTTATCAACTGAAACAAGATCTTGCAAATCGAAAGTGTCGAAATCAAATACACAATCAATTACTATACTAAAGTTTCTTTATCAGGATACTATCATCCTTCATCACGAAACAAAGTATAGCGATTAATTTTTTTTAAATATTGTCTCATCAATAAGATAAGTCATCTTATTCGACTTTATTTAAAAAGGCTCAAATTGACACTATCCCGCACATAAGATCAACATTTCAGAAGAAAGGGCAAAAATTTGTATGCCAATCTTAACTAGGTCCCCAAAACAGAGATTCTTAGAAAAAGAAATTTTAAAATCACAAGAAATGGTAGAGGAAAATCCTTGGAATAATCTGAACCAAAATGATAAAAATGAAATAACTCTAGAGGGCATCCAAGCGGCTCAACAAGATCCCAAGTTTCACATATTTATGGAGAAAATTCTAGAATAAGACATGGAAAAATATCTTTTAATGTTAGCCGAATCAGGGGTAAAACTTCCAAAAGATTTTGATGTAAACCGTTTGAAAGAAACACCAGAAATGAATGAGACTGAGATATCACAACCTACACAAACAATAGATTCGGTTGCCATTTTAACATCTCAAATGCAACTGTTACAACAGAAATACAAGATATGACACAAGGGACTACCAAGAGATATGTGATACAGGACATTTTTCCTTATCCTTTCGACGTAACGGTCAGCTTGATACCTTTCCAAGACATTGTGAGATCCCAAAATATGATAAGTATAATGGGAGAACGGATCCAATTGATCAAATTAGAGAATTTAAAACGATGAGTCTTGAGTTTGCACAAGAAGAGACATATTTAATGCGACTACTCCCAAGGAGTTTGGGAGGGTCATGTATGGAATGGTTTTCAAAGTTGAAACCAGGCATTAGAACTTTTGAGGAACTCGTTAAGAGATTTATCTCTCAATACTCATTCAACATCCAACATGATGTGACAATCAAAGACCGTTACAATCTCAAATAAAAGAAGGGAGAAACGTTCTTGTCTTTTCTCCAAAGATGGTGACGTTTGTTCGCTAGATATCCTAGGTCCATTCCTGAAGAGGAAACGATGGAGTTATTTATTGAAAACTTAACGGAAGAAATAAGTTACAGATTGGAACTACAATGTCCTCCAACATTTGAGAAAGTCATAAAAAATGGTCTTAAAATCAAAGAAGCATTAGTCAAGAGAGGATTTATCAAACATTTTAATGAGAAAACAAACAACACAAGTAACTCCTCAGATCAATACTCAAGCAGTGAGAAACCAAAATTTTGGCAAAAGAGTCGCAACACGACTATCAATGAAACAACAAATGATTCTTCAAATGCTAAACCGGTTTTCAACTTGACCACATCCACATCAAAAAATCAAAACAGCGAACACAATGTCAAAACAAATACATTACAAAACAATGAAAACATAAAACCACAGTCGTATCAAAAACCATCAAATCGGCGAAGGTTTACACCTTTGGGTCAATCAATGGAATCAACAATGAAGGAATGAGTTACCCAAGGCCTTCTCACTGCACGGGAAGCTAGGTTCTGGGACCCAAAAGTCAAAACATCATGGTGGAATGACACTGATTACTGTAATTTTCATAACAACAAGGGTCACAAAACCAATGACTGTATGGAATTGAAACATGCAGTGCAAGATTTGGTGGACAACAACAAAGTGTATGTAGAAGGACCTCAAAATAACAATGATCATTTGGCCTTCAAAGATCCTTTGCCTAATTATGACAAAGGTGCATCATCTTCAAACAACAAAGGAAAGCACGCTAATCATGTCTATCTGAAGTCAAACATGATCATGTAGTTAATGATAACATTGTTGATAACAACACCAACACCATTACCTCTTTGGATTTACTCCCAAGTGCGCAAAGCTCTGATAATCAAATAAATGTCTTAAAAACCAGAGAAAATCAAGAACATCAACCTGCCAATGTGCTAACTAGGGGACAATCAAAAGTAATGTTAAAGGGAATTCGCTCCACACATGCAGTTCCACCTCCATCACATTATGATGTTATCAATCAGATGCAAAACACTCCCCGATAAAATCAAGAACATCAACCGGCAAACGTCATGACTAGGGGGCAAGCCAAGGTAGTATTAAAAGGAGTGGGATCTCAATGCGCAGTTACACCTCAATCTCATTATAATATTATTGATCAATTGCAAAATATCCCCACGCAAATATCAATATTGGAGCTTCTTAAGTTGTCACCATCACATAAGGAAGTTCTCGAAACAGCATTAGTTGCCACAACCGTGCCAAAGAATCTAGATGTTTGTCAATTCCAAGCTATGGTGGGACACCTGACTACCCCACATTATCTGTCATTCTCTGAACAGGATGATGTCTCATTAAATCATCCACATAACACCACATTGCATATCAAAGTATGTATCCATAATCATCATGTTAAGAGAGTTATAATAGATGGGGGAGCTGGTCTGAACATTTGCACCCTCAAATTAATCCATGCACTAGGATATTCCGACCACGCTATTGATGCTCAGAGGAAAATGACCATCAAAGAATATGATGAGGAGGAAAGATCGTCCCAAGGTTTAATTGTATTACCTATTCAAGTGGGACCCATGATAAAGCATATAGCATGTCAAGTGTTGGAAAGAGAGTTGACATACAACATGCTCTTAGGACGACCCTGGATTCATGAAATGCAGGCCATACTTTCTACATACCATCAATGCCTAAAGTTTCCAGTAAATAGACAAGAGGTGACTATAGCTGCTGATTATAGTCATCCACAACATTGCAAGACATTGGGAGTATCTCAAGACACCTTTGTCCCTCACAACAAGGAAGCTTCAAGATCATCATCATCCAAGAACGAACAAAGTCCAAGCATCACTACCAAGTGGGTGCAAAAGAAATGTAAAGAAAAGGAAACAAGTCATGTTGAAACAAACATTCCAGGTACACACACTTCTCTATCAAACAACTTTCATAAGCAAGTTTAGTTGACAAATAAAGGAATGGGATAGTACTCAATGGAGCAATTGCTTAACTTATCATAGTTAATGCCATCTCCTAGGAAATATGGTCAACCATCAATGATCAAACCTCTAACATCTTTACCTAGCACAACTCTTATAGAAACATTCATAAAATCTGGAACCATAGCGGAAGAAACAGACATTAAAGCAATCCTGGATTGGCTTTACAAGGATGAAGAAACATCAAAATCTGAGATCGATATCAAAAATGTTAACATCAACACAGACAAGTACGAAAAAGGAAAAGCTATTCTTCAAAAGATGGGTTATGAAGGACAAGGGCCGGTGGGATTAAGAAAAGAGGGAATCTCATAACCTATCACACCTCTCACTCTCCACACAAAATAAAAACCAGAACTAGGATACTCTGAAGAAGAGAAGCAGGAGCTAACAAGGACAGCTATGGAAAATGTCCTTCATTTTAGAGATGGTTCTGAAATAGACTCGAATGAATATGAGTGGACCTTACCTTGTGATTTAATTGTCATTGATATTCCAGTCGATGTGATTCAAAAATATACACCTACATGTGAGGAGGGCCAAGGCTCTGGGTCCATACCATTCGTCGAGGGATCACTAAATATTGATGACTCTAGTGAGGATGAACAGAATTTGAGTGAACTAGAGAACTTCGAAGAGGGTACCATCATGGATCTTGATATCCCAAATGACAATTATGACAATGTTGTTGTCCTCACCCTTACTTCCATTGACCAAAATCAATCCGATGATACCATGCCATTAATCCATAAAAAACTTATTGATTGGGAACCTATCGAACCTTTGAGTGTACCAAAATTTGAAAATGATGATGCCATCATGCATTTCCTATGTCATACTGAACCTGATACAAATTCTCTCTATACTAGTCATAACAGTACGACTCAGCAGGAGGGTGTCAAATCTTCCAGTTGCAAAATTGACAACAGGGAAAATGGATCTAATGGTTAAAACCATTCTATGGCAGCATTAGATCTAGAAAAAGTAAAAATAAAAATGCATCCAATGGTGAAAACCTTTCAGAGGCACTAAAGGATGGAAGATTTGACACTCTCCCAGAACACTATCATGAGTGATCATCAGTTCTGGTCGAACCTACACAATCAGTGGACACTGGCATAGAAGAGAAGGCAAAAATCCTACATCTGGCGGAATCCATGACATAACAAGAAAGACCGGCATTCATCCAATTCTTCAAAGCAAGAAGCATCAAATTTGCTTGGTCATATTCTGATATGCCAAGTTTGGATCCCAATATGCTTATGCATCATTTGTCTTTTCCAGCAGGAATCAAGCCAGTTAAACAAAAATTAAGAAAAATGCACCCCCACATTGCATTAATGGTCAAAACAGAGCTAAAGAAATTACCGGATGTTGGATTCATACAATCTATAGATTATGCTGAATGGATATCAAATCTTGTGCATGTTTCCAAGCTGAACAATAGCATCAAAATCTGCACAGATTTCAGGGACCTCAATAAAGCGTGCCCAAAGGATGATTTCCCACTTCCAAATATAGACATCATTTTGGACTTGACGACAGGGCATGCCATGTTATCAATCATGGATGGTTTCTCTAGGTACAATCAAATAAGAATAGCTCCAGAAGATCAAGAAAAGATGGCTTTTACATGTCCATGGGGAACCTTCTGCTGGAACATCATGCCATTTGGTTTAAAGAATGCAAGAGCAACTTATCAAAGAGCAATGACGACAATATTCCATGATATGATGCACACCTTCATGGAAGATTATGTCAATGACATCTTAGCAAAATCTACTACTAGGGAAGGACATCTGCATATCCTAGATAAAATCTTCACACGGATAGAAAAATTTAATGTCAGGTTAAACCCTAAGAAATGTGTCTTCGGGGTTACATCAGCAGAGCTGCTAGGGTACATTGTCTCAGAAAAAGGCATTGAAGTAGATCCAGAAAAAGTCAAAGCTATAATGGAGATGCCACCTCCTAGAAACATCAGCCAACTCTGATCACTACAAGGATGGCTTCAATCAATTAGAAGATTCATCTCCTAGCTGGCAGATAGAAGTCATCCTTTCAATCATCTATTGCATAAACACATAGTTTTCATGTGGGATGAGAAGTTTGAAGCGACATTCAATTAGATCAAACAATATCTAATGTCACCACCAGTTCTCATGCCACCAATAGAAGGAAGACCCCTCATATTGTATATTGCTACAACTGATATCTCATTGGGGGCACTCTTAGCACAAGAGGATAATAAAGGAAAAGAGCATGCCATCTACTACATCAATAGAACTTTAAATGGCTATGAAATAAATTATACATTCATAGAAAAGTCTTGCTTAGCAGTGGTGTTTAATACACAAAAGTTGAGACACTACATGATGGCTCATATAATCAGGTTAATTGCAAAGATT
Source organism: Sequoiadendron giganteum (assembly GCA_007115665.2). Lineage (NCBI taxonomy): Eukaryota > Viridiplantae > Streptophyta > Pinopsida > Cupressales > Cupressaceae > Sequoiadendron > Sequoiadendron giganteum. The sequence goes on along the minus strand of CM021100.1, from coordinate 491,373,855 downwards.
GATCCTTTGAAGTATCTACTAAGTAAGGCTACCTTAACAGGTAGATTGGCAAAATGGGTTATGCTCCTAAGTGAATTTGGCATTCAATATGTCGAAAGAAAGGAAATCAAAGACAAATAATCATTGAAAAGCTAGCTGAAGCTCCTCTACCAGATGATCACCCAATGACAATGGAATTTCCAGATGCATACATTATGACAGCTATGCCTCAACAATGGATTCTCTATTTTGATGGATCATGTATAGAACAAAGATCGGGAGCAAGAATCTTGTTCATCTCCCCCCACAGACACATAATTCTGAAGTCATATAGATTCATGTTTCAATGTACAAATAATGTGGTGGAATATGAAGCATTGATTATTGGGGTCAACATGGCTATTCAATGGAAAATCAAGGACTCACAGGTGTATGGGGACTCTCAACTAGTCATTTATCAAGTGAATGACGAATATCAAACCAAAGATGAAAATTTGATGCCATACAAACAACAAATAGATTATCTTAAATAGACTTTTGAAAATATTAAGTTTGATCAAATTCCATGAGCAGAGAATAAAGCTGCAGACGCCATGGCTACGATTGCTTCACTACTGCAATTACCTGAGAAGCGTGTTTGTTATGAGTTTATGGTAGAACAAGTATCATGTCCTTCCCATTATCAATCAGAATCTGCTATCATATGCCATATAGAAACCATTGAACCCTCTATCTACTAAAAAACCTATGCTTACCTAAAAGATGATATTCTTCTTCCATATCTTTCCAGGAACCAAAAATGAAACTTTATCCACCAATCCGCCCGACATACATTAATCACATATATCCTTTATCGTCAAGGTCTTGATGGTACCCTACTTCAATGTCTAGAAAACAATGAATCTAAATTGGCCTTACGGGAAGTTCATGAGGGTATTTGTGGTACTCACTTGAGTGGGATGACTCTAGCTAAGAAAATCCTTTGTTTAGGTTATTATTGGCTGTGCATGGAAAAAGAATCATATCAATTTGTAAAGAAATGTCACAAATGTCAGGTTCACAACAATCTGGTTCATGCACCAGCACAAGAACTGCATCCCTTTACAACAACATGGCCTTTTTGTCTATGGGGCTTAGATCTAGTAGGGAAAATCAATCCATCATCATCTAATGGACACAAGTTCATTATTACAGCTATAGAATATTTCATGAAATGGATTGAGGCAGTACCCCTTATTACCATCACTGGGAAACAAATATCCTCTTTCATCTTGAACTGCATAATATGTCAGTATGGTATTCCTCAATCCATTATCACTGATAATGGACGACTTTTAAAAAATCAAGATGTCCAAGAGCTATGTGATAAGTTCCACATCCAACATCATTTTTCAACACCGTACTATCCTCAAGGAAATGGCCAAGCAGAGGCCTCAAACAAAACCATACTCAAAATTCTCAAAAAGACAGTTAACGATGTTGGACATGATTGGCATGTTCAACTCAACCCTGCACTATGGGCCTACAGAACAAGCATCAGTACACCAATGGGAGCTACACCATTTTCTTTGGTATATGGATCAGAAGCCATATTGCCCATTGAAGTTGAAATTCCATCCCGTCATGTATCACTCAGAGGTATCATTTTAGATGAAGACTATAGGGTATCTAGGCTGCAAGAACTGGATTTGTTGGATGAGCATCATCAACAAGTTGTTAATCATCTAACAACTTATCAACAGAGGATGTCAAGGAGTTACAATCACAGGGTAAAACCGAGGGTCTTTCAGATTGGTGACTTGGTACTAAAGGAGAATCCTAGAAATCAGGAAGATAGAGAAAAGAAAGGAAAATTTGAGCCTAACTAGCTTGGTCCATTTGTCGTTATATCAGTGTATGGATCAAGAGCATATCAGTTATCAATATCAGAAGGGGATGTGTTTGATGAACCTATCAACAGTATTCATCTCAGAAAATTATATGCTTAAAGTCTCCTAGTGCATGGGGAAAATTCTGAAAATTGTTTCCATGGTGAAAACCTGGCAAACAGGCATCTTGGCGAATTAGAAAATACAAAAAAAATTAAAATTAAAATTAAAAAAAAAATTAAAAAAATTAAAATTAAAAAAATGAGAACAATACAAAAACACAAAGCATTTGGTGCAAACCTAGAAACAGGCGTCATATGTGATTCAAAGATCAGCTTTCCCATCTATTGGGATATATGTCAGGATCATTTCATCTAAAAAGGCAGTATCAATTCATTTCATATCTTTCATCCGGCCATCATTACATCCACTATCAAAGTCGTGTCACGTGGTAAACATATAGCTCCATAGCTTGGGGGAAACATCTAGATATCTAGGGGCAATCCAAATGTATCAATTGCATCCGATGGTAGAAAACCAAAAACAAAGATCAAAGTACAATTTCATCATTGTCAAAAGCATCAACCATCTATATCATATCGAAAAGCCAAGAACATGTCAAATAGGGAACTCTGAAAAGGCTAAATCCAAAAACATAGGTATATGTCAGTCGAACTACGTGGTCTCTGCGTGTGTATCGTAGGCAAGGCTAATCTTTGATCAGCCCCCGAAACCCCTAAGATAGGTTAGTAGGTTAGATCTTTGGTCAAAATCTCAAAAATTCAAAAACATGTCAAAATCAGGATGGATGATCTAAAATCTGATGAATGAATGAAACACTCTAAGTAAAAATAAATAAAATGGATATTTTGTCCTTTTTGATTATCATTTCTTTGGAGTAACTCAAGGATGTATTGAACTAGAGGAACAAGGAAAAAGAATGATATTTTTATTGTTTGTTGTATGTACGATAATCATATAAATGTGTGAATTGTCGGGGGATGTGCTATGCGAATGTATCACCGATGACATTCAGAATTCACACACTCAAATGATAATCCTTGCCTATTTACGCAATGAATGCTCAGGTCATCTCAGTTCAATTATACCTAGATGCTTGTGTTCGATTGCAATATTAAAAATCATGAAAGAGGTACTCAGGTCATTATTAGTCTAACACAACCATCAACGCTTGTATTAACTTTCAACATTCAATAAAGCTCTATGATGATACCAAGCACAAAAAGACTATTAAAATGACATTTGTTTTAGATATCATGACATGGTTAAAATTAGATTGCATCCATCATCATTTATTATCTACAGAGTGTTTGTTGCATAAAGGATTCCAATCAATGATTATCTAATCTACAAATAAGACTGAGTATACTTGACATAAAATCCAAAATCATCATCGGTTACCATATAGTTACAAATCCATATTTCATCATTAATCATTTCATCATCCATACAGATTTTTGCATCATAATAAATAGTCATTTTATCACCTACATCATACAACATCATCATTATTGTACCATGTATCCATACATTTAAAAATAATCTAATCACATCATTACACCCATCAAAGATCATTCATCATAAAATCATTCCATAAAATAAAAAAGCATTTATCCAACTATCCATACATGTTATCACATCACATCATTTATCTATATATCATATTCTATACATACAATTATCATTGCATCATCGCATTCAAGTAAAATCATTCATATACATTATCACATTTAGAATTAGATCATCATAGAATCATATAAATAAAAAACATCCATCACATAGAAATCATGAAGCCATCAACATATATCAAATGCATCTCATATATATATCACAAATGTCAAGTATACAAGGAAAGTCTAGTCTACAAAATAAATGATCCACAATGGGCTACAATCATAATATACATCACAGAAGATCACAAGGGCATCTACGACCTGCTCCTGCCAGAATGAGCAAGCCCAATATGACTTGTACTACCACCAACCCCAAACGGACCCGAATCTCTGGAATCTCTACGTGGAGGTTGGGTCACCCCCTCACTGACTGTCTATGTGTGTGTCCATCCAGATCTCAATGAGGCATAACTGACTCGACGCTCGGCAGGCACTGCATCATGATAATGGCCCCGGTAGAACTTTGCCTCTCGGCTAGCCCACAAAACCTCTCTCATATAATCACCAATAGAGGTGCCATCGGCTAATCTCTGGAGGGTATCTACTATTTCCTATGCCCTCTTGGCTATCTACCGAGTACTGTCTCGCTTGGCTAGCAAGGTATCAACCTGTGTCTGCATATTGGCTAACTGCCCCTGTACCTATGCCTGTACCTGTATCAGGGTCTTGGTCTGCACAAGCATACCCCGAGCCTATACAAACTGCCCCTGTAGTGTCTAAACTTGTGCCTGCAAGCCTAAAATCTGTCTCTGATAATCCACAGGCAGCATGGTCATTGCTCACCTCTTGCGAGGCCTACTCGAAGATGGACCACTGCTGATGGCTGGCCCTGTCCCTCGGTCTCCTCCACTACCACCATCATTGTCCCCACTGTCAGTCTTTGAGCTCTCATCTACTGGGATATCACCCTCACCCCCGGAAACATCCTCTACCACATCCTCCTCTACTGGTAATGGTGCGGGCTAATCAGGAATGGTGATGTGAGGAGGGGGGACGAAAGCCAAAAATGCCGCATACTCCTTTGTCATGGGTGCCTTTGCAATATCCCTCCGCATCTCCAAGGGAGATGGCTGTAAAGTCTTATACCCCGCTACTACAACATCATAAGATAATGTGGGACCCCAATCTGGAATATCCATCTATTCCTCAATCACAAAAGGAGTCTGACCAATGAGGTACATAGAGTCACAAAGGAAGCCTAATACTATATCATCCTCATCCCACTCCTCACAGTCAAGGTATGGGTGCCATGTCACTGTCTCAGTATCATCAAAAACTCTACTCCAGTGCTCTAACTTGCCCATCCGGGCTTGTGTGAACTGACCACTATATCTAAATACATACGATCTGTCGGCTAGTCTGTTTGCAATGGGAAACAACCAACAAGTAGCAAAATGCTCCCAAACCGATATCTGTAATAGGGTCACCCCTGCGGATATACTATGTGCACCTAGGTACATAATGGAATGAAGATCATGGTAAAGATGTGCTAACATGCACATCCCCCATGCATATTTAGTACCATGTACCAACATGCTCTCCAGTGTCCTACCCCAGCCAATGAGGAATCCCTTTGACCTACGATCAGGGCAAAGGAAACCTCCAATAATTCTAGCTAGCACTATTGGTAGTGTCGCATATGAATCCATGATCCTTTGTCATCGAACAATCGGACCCTCAATGTCCTGATCCTAAAATACTCAACGAAGAGCATCTCTGCTAGTGGTCTCATGAGAGTCATATGTAACTATCTCCCCCATGAATGGAATGCGTAAGATACGCCACACATCCTCTGGTGTGACTATCATCGCATCGGTAGGTAGGTGAAAGGTGTTGTGGTCGCTATGCCACCTCTTAGCTAACGTTGTCAACAAACCCCGATTAATCCTAATTTGGGGCATATCACGTAAACTCGTAAGGCCACAATGGACTATCACCTGAAGCTCATCTAGTGTCAAATGAGGTATCAAATCTAGAGAGTACCCAAGTCCTCCTATTATCATAACAAAAAATCAACAATCAGTGAACTATGTCAGGAATTAAATGTCATTCTACTATCAAGTCTATTTCAAAAGCTTTGGTATGAATTTTTGATCAAAATTCATAGGCGAACATCCAACCTCAACTATCATGAGGTTCATCAAAACATTATCTAGATCTCGCCAATCATGAGATTTATCAGATATTGAATCAAACCTCACCTATCATGAGGTTCATCAAACCATTATCTAGATCTCACCTATCATGAGATTTATCAGGTATTGAATCATTTCCTCACCAATCATGAGGATCATCAAGAAATAGGATTTCTTCTTGCCTATCATGAGAGTTAGTCTTATTTACTTTAATCTAAATCCAACATCAAGCAATTGGATTATCAATCATACCAATCAGAAGAATCGACATGATCAGAATTGATGAAATCAAGGTTCACTAAGTCAAAATCTTCAAATTTGACCGGAAGCACTAAAACAATCATCCAAAGCGCTACATCCCAAAAGTGCTACTTTATCAGCTAAAAGCACTAAATCAGGGACCCAAAGCACTATTTCCGCACTCCAAAGTGCTAAAATAGGCCATCAAAGCACCACTTTAGTAGAAGCGCTAGAACAGACCTTAAAAGCGCTAATCCACTGACTCAAAGCGTTGAAAGTCTCAAAGCGCTAAAATCTAGTTTCAAAGCGCTAATTCTTGACTCCTAAGTGCTACTTTATCGACTAGAAGCACTAGAGTTTTAAACGCAAGTGCTAAAACTCAAAGCATTAGACTACCTAACGGAAGTGCTACATCGGAATGAAAGCACTACAACATGACTTGAAAGCGCTAAAAGACACCTAGACATGCCTAAGACCTAAAAAGCATAAAAAACAAAAGTGCATGAATTACGAGGAGGTCGAGGGGTACAAACCAGAGGTCCATACGTAGGCGGCCATTTGTGACGTCGAACACACTTGAATTGGTGAGTGTGGTAAGGAATAGGCATCTTGCTCCAATCGGCAGAAAAATATTTATCACTAAGAATTTTGAACTCAAAAAGCAAATAATGAATTAAAAATGACCTTTTAGCACTATTCATAATTTTTGAAAGGTATTTTTGGGGGATTTTTATAACATTTTGATTAATTTTGTTCATGAAATTAATTAAAACTCATCAGAGGACTCATTTCTTCATCATTTTGATGGGAGATAAATTATTGCATCATCGAAACACATCAAATCATCAAAAAATCATAAAAATTTGAAAATTTCTAAAAAACATCAGATCATTAATTTATCTCCCGAGGGGGCATATTATCATGAAATCATCTGAAAATCATGTCTGGGGCACATTGAATTATCATCATCTGAAAATCATGTCTAGGGTGCACGGAATTATTTTTTTCATATCATCAATCTTGGCAGTAGCAGCAAAAATTTTCTTCGAAGCAACATGTAAACACATCACTTCGAAGAGGGGCAAAATGTATACACCTAAAATTGGTCTGGAGCATCCGATTAATTAAATAAGAATTATTTGATTAATTATCCTAAATTCCTCTACTGTTTAAATAAATAGAAATATCTATTTAATATAGTTCACATCTAATCTCGTCTTAATTAAATAAACAAAAATAAATACTTTGTTCGATTTAATTACCATTTCCTTATTTCAATCTATCACATCATTTCTAAATTAATTAAATAAAGATCAAAACACTTTATTTATTAATTGTCATTATTCTTCTATTTTAATTTAATAAATAACTATCCTATAGTTCGTTTTATTAAATTATTTATCTCTCCTTTGTTAATTTAAATAAATCCAAATATTTGAATTGTTGCACAAGGAATATTCCATCTATATTCTCTCAAAAATGAATTAGATATCCTATGTCTAAACCATGTCTAATTTATGTCAAAAATATGTCAAATTAATTGATTGAAACTTCATGGGAAGTTTTGGAGACAAATTGGAGACAAATTTGGAATTTGATCTCTCAATCCTCTTCCATCAATTCTTCCTCTTCTCTTGCCTGGTGTTTTCATGGGTAGAGACAATCTCCATCTTTCTCTCAATCTCCTCCATCTCTCACCATTCAATTCTCCAAATTGAATCCAAGCCTTTCAAAGCTTTCCCTGTGCATTTCTACAGCTAGGAAATCTATAAATACAACCTCATTCAACCAAGAAAAGGATCCAGATAATCAAGATTTTGCACTCTTACTCTGCAGGAATCTAGACATCAAGCATCAAGCATTCACACATCAAGCATCAAGCAATCCAGTTTTAAACCATGGCTGCCTCCTGTAGCTGCAATTATCTGTTTCATGTCTATGTCATGCTAGTTTAATTGATTTATCATTTAGCATTGTATTAACATCATCTCGTTCTTCAGGTAGTCATTTTAATAGTCTTATTTGCTTACACAATTTGAGAGCAATTTAGATTTAATAAATCTTTGGAGATAGAGAGCAATAGGACGCTTTCAATTGATTACTTTGTTGAATTGATTCAATTTGTTTAATCATTGATATAATGTCGTATTAAGAAGTGTATTTATGTTATTTACCTCATTCCACACTTACACACTAAACTCAAGAGCTAGTAAATGAAACTCTACAGTCTTTGAGATATGTTCTTTGGAAGACCAAGTGGTTAAAGCTTTGTAGCCTCCCTCTTCTTTCATATATATTCCATTCTATTTGTCCACATAGCCAATTCACTAAAACCATTTTTTATAGAACAAAGCTTTCTCATTACTATTTGTGGATCCTACATCATTTTAACTTATGCTCATTATGTTTTCTTCTACACAATTATAATTATTTGAACTACACAACATGTTTACACACAATCTCCATATCAATTTCTTTAAACTCAAGAAAATATTTTTGAACCAAACCATCTCCTTTACAACATTATTGCACTAATTCACATGTAAATTGATACAGTGAAACTTGCTCTTCCAAAATCTAAAATTCTTTTACCATATTATTTTCTTTCATAGAATAGACAATCACCTTAGAAGTCAAGGTGTTATAGATGACAAGACCCATCTCATTCCATCTCCAATTTCTTTTACATCAATATAGAAATTTAAACATCTTGTAAATACCATTGACACATCAAAGGATACTCTTGACCTCTAGGATAAATGACATAAAAATAGACAACATATTAGGCAAATGATGAAATATACATCTACAAAACTTAAAGAAACTAGAAAAGAAAATCAACATACAAAATTAGTGTTAGCAAGGAGGTATCAAATTCAAAACTTGTTAAATAATCCCAAGCCATCTTAAAGGATTTTTAGAAGGCCCCATGGCTTGTAGCTAAATGTGAGGCATCTTACACACCTTTTGTTCTAAAAATAATATTTCCATGTCAAGCTATGTTGTGAGCAAGTTGAATATTTTAAATCACTTCTCACAATGTTATATTTTGTGATTTGTTATTAGAATGATATAATTCATATCTTTAAAGACTGCATTTGTATATTGAGTGTTTAATTGTAGTTTTTAGATTAAAGATAAGTTTTACTAGATTCATATTGATAGGTTGTTGTTATTATTTATCATCTAGTTGGGTCATCCCACAATAATGTGTCCCAAACTTGGGACATCCTAATTTTTGTTTGAAATCGCATATTTTTAGAAAAACTAATGATTTAAGCCTTGAGGTATTCCATCTAAAGGGTTTTAATTGAAGAAGGTTATATAATACCCCCTTAGATAAAACCCCCTTGGATAGAACCCCTCTACTCTTAAATCATACCCACAATGGAGTCTCTTTCGCACCTATCGAAATGTGGGGAAAAACACTCTTTTTCTTTATCTTTTGAGGGATTAAATAAATTCATGTAGACATTATGTTTTGTAAGTATGTAGCTCTTATTATAAGCTTTCCAAAAAGTATAATTTTAAATATTTGTTTGATACGTAAGGAATATATTTTATTAATACAAAGTTGAGATACAGGTGTCTACTATGTAGGTAATAAGGCCAGTTTATAGCATGTTATCCTTCCCACCAAAATTCAATTACATCGACCATCAGAATCCAAAACAAACCCCCAAGAAATTCAACCAAAAAAAACCCATTTAAAGGATTCGACGATTGTTAAGTAGACTTCATTGTCAAAGTAGAGGCGAACCAATAACTAGCGCCTATAAGCCAAAAAAGAACCATCACCCAACTTACAGAAATTTGTTAAGCCTTGCAAAATCTTTGAATTCTTTCTTCCAATCCTCACTGTCAACTGCCATTAGCCGAAAGAACTTTTTAAGAAAAACCACAGCAACCGCCACAATCGTCTGATGTGGCATCAAACCAAGTCCATGCAGGTCCAGGAGGAACGGGTATAGCTTCACCATATCCTCCAAACTCGCCCTCTCCACATCGCAAGGCCTCAGACATCCTCTACCTTCAACCACCACATGTTGAATTGCATCCATCCCTTCAACCAAGTCTAGTCTAAACATTTTAAGCATTAAGCTTCTTGCTTCCACCTTCGACACCAGATTATCCAACAGAGAGGCTAAGAACCGGGAAGAAATCTGCAAATTGTCTCTTCCATACTCATGACTTTCCAAATGGCCTGAACCCAAAACCATTTTCATAGCCACTAACACCAACTGCTCATAATTCAACAATATTCGCTTAAGCCTTTGGTTTGTGACCTCCCTAAAATAAGTTCGCCTCTCTGATGACTGAAGCAAGATGAGGGTGTTGGCCCCAAATCATGCCAAGCCCACCACCGAAACCTCAATGACAAACTTGGAAGACTTCGCCATTCAAATCCACACAGAAAGCTCTCGACAGAATGAAGAAAAAAAACCACAAGCTTCACATATATGCGAAAATCACTTATACCAAAATAAGGCTCAGATAGCAATTAATGAATTTGGCCCACGAAATCACCGCCAACCTCACAAATGTACTACCTCCTATGTGTGAACTGTCCTAGTAAGGAAGAGTTTTCACTTCCCATGAAGAACTATCATCACCTTTACATAGAAACGAGCGCCATAGTTGTCCTCCCCGTTCTCCCAGCTTGTCAACAAGACAAACCTTTGTCACCTTGCCTTCAAAGCTGTCAACTAGGAACAAAGCCCTCCCAACCTGCCACCAATGTGGCAACTCGTGCCACCTCCCTCCTCCACTATGGAGGGATTCCCACCCTACCTCCCACATAATTTTAAATATTTTTAATTTTATTACTATATTTATATTTCATTTCTTGTGAATGTTAGTTTTTCACTAAACATCATGGTATTTTTTTGCACACACACAGAAAATTAGAGAACAAAAATTCTAAAAGTATGTGTGCACTAAGTATTGATGTTCTTGCTTCAACAAAAATAAAATAAAAAATAATTTTAATACATACAAAACAAGTTATGAATGAGAACATACACCTAATGTCCATATTATAATTAATTTAACTTCAAAAATTAATTAAAAAAATATGCAACAAAAATTATGAAAAAAATCTATGCACTAGATAATGATGTTAAAAATCTATATTTTAAAAATTATAATTTATCATTTCAATAAAAAAAGTTATGCATGATGACATAAACGTCACCATTTAAAAAATGTTGTTTACTATAGAAAATAAGTTATTAAAAGTTATGTAAGAAAATCACAAAATCACAATTTATTTCTTTTTTTAAAATATATTTAGAATCTACACACAAATCCTCACAAATCACTAGTTCACATCATCTCCAAATTATTAATGGTTTAGTCACTATAGGTTTCATAAAGTGAAATTTTATTAAAAAAAATGTTGATATTAATGTCCTACTTTGGCCAAAAAGTGAAACATAGTATTATGGGCTGACCCAGTTATTATTGTGTCATCGAAACTAAGTTTGTCAAAATTTAAAAGAGTCAAAAAATAATAAAAAATAAAAATTGCCTCAATTGTAATTGGATGCACTATTGATTGTACACAAAATCCATCTTAAGGGGGGTATATTCTAAAATTGAGCCTCAAAGCCAAATTTTCTAAGTAGCAAACCTGTTGGAGGATGAAAGCATAGGAGGTTGGGGGATAACCAATACCCTCTCATTAGTCACTAGTGATGAGACCATAAAATTGTATTAGTGGTAAAACTGTTTGTGCTAAAATGATTGAAGAAAAGACCAATTTATAGGTGGGAGAAATGACAACCTCATATCATTTATAATTAGAGTGATAGTATCTATAATGATGGTTGCATATATAATGACTTGGTCCTCAATTTTTTTAATGTTGTATGGTATTATATTTGCATTCATGATTAGATGTGTTTGAACCCAATCACATTTGCTGATTGATCGTGATTGGTTGTGTTTGTACCCATTCAAATTTGTTGGGTAATATAATTGGATGTGTTTGTCCAAAATCATAATTATTGTGAACATAATAAGTGTGTTCCTATTCATAATTGAAGATAGATAGAAGTGTTTGTCTCTATCCAAATTTATTATATGACCTTGGATGGAAGTGTTTGTCCCTATCCTTGGTTCCATGGATATATGTGTCTTTCCCTAGATGCTTGGGTAAATTCTAGTAAGGTTAATCCTACTAAATAATTGTAGTGAGGCAAGTCAAACTATTGTTTATCATGGGTATATGCGTATGTCCCTACTCACATCTCATATTTTTTTATGAACTAATGAATGTATTCATCAAGTGGCGTTAGTCCACCTATCCCACTTTAGAGAATGATCCAATAAGGGTATTTTTTGGAATATTATATCATTCAAATTCTCATAAATAGGTTTATTAGTCTTTAGGGTATATATAATAATTATTTATCAATTTTTTAGGAGTTTTGTTTATTCTTGTGAATATAAGTTACGATTTGTTAAGAGTCCTTTATCTCATGATTATTAATGTAAATGAGTGGTTAAGGAACTCTCCAATAATATATGTGTAAATCCTATAAATATGTATTATTAATTATTGAACAAAATAATAGAAGAAAAATATTATTCTCTGTATAAAATTTGAAGGCTTCTATAAAATATACCCAAATTTTAATAGCAAATCTACATGAATATTAACCTCTCACTAGTTGGTTCATCTTGAATTCCCTTTAGGCTAGATTTTTCCTAAATAGATCAAAATTATTTTAGACATCCTAACTAAACTCGTTCCCTCCAAAATATCCAAAGGGTGTTCTCTCACCCATAATGGATAAAATTCAATCTACAATGAATTCCAAAAATAAATGGAGTAAATTATATTATGTGAAAGATGAATTCTCCCAAGAGTTCAAAATCATAGAAACTATCTACTCGAATAGAAGTAGAACACCTTCTAGTTTACATATACATGATACCATATATTCTAATAAATTATATTCCAACATGTATGGCAGTAATGAGATTATTACAATTACCAATATGTATGCCCTTAATGGATCCTCCTTTGAAGATAAATATATTTTAAAACTCTTCTTACCAACACCTCTTTTAAATTTATACTAGTATTACACTAATCTAAAAGATTGAACCTATGAATAGTCATTTAACCTCCAAATATATTATTCTTGATACCTTTACCACATATGCACCATTAAGCTCAATTTACACTAGTGACTCACTTCTTATCCCTTCCTCACTAATCCAACCCCACCTAATACTAATAAATACCTTGTGTAATTTATAGATTGGTTCACACAAATTCAAGTTACCACTAATAATCAAATGTTCCAAATGCAGCA
>CM021100.1:491296360-491360514 GCA_007115665.2 Sequoiadendron giganteum | reverse complement strand
TAGATAAAATTGTTTGAAACGATTTTTTTTCCTGCTATACAAATTATCAGAATATATATATTACGAAATGAGGGTATACATACATATACTAAAAAAAAAATACACATAAGAACATATACCCATTATATATGTTGTCCTTATGCTCTATATTCTACCAAGTGTTTTCTTCCATATATTTGAATATAGAATTTATTTGAACAATATTTAGAAACAACAAAATACACAGAATCAACTATACAAATTAAAGAGTGTGGAGTATATACAATTGTGCAAGTTCAATTGTGAAGCCTAGGAGAAAATCATGATTGCAAGCATGACCTAGACAACCAGATTTAACCTTCCTTTAATCCATACAATAGTGAGATCGTACACCTGAAGCTCAAAAAAATTATGAACCTATTTAATCTTCATCAGGAAACATGCATTCCTTAGTGGTAGAACTACTGAGTCATATCTAGCATTCCCTTCCTATAACTTTTATAATCACCCTATTCATTTACTAAATCCGAGGTGCATCCACCCTATTGCCTAATATGGGTTGTGTTTTTATAACTATGCTATATATCTGCTATTTGTAGATGCACAATGAATTTCTATAGTGACCAACAGATGTTGATTTAGAGGTAGGTGCAGTTCTGGAAGTATTGGGTCACCTTGATGATCGACCCTACTGTGCATCTGAATATGTTGAGCCAAATATTCTAGTTGTTGGCTGGGAAGACGCGGCCCGATCTTGCACTCGAGAGCGAGGTTCTCTCAGTTTCTTCGAGTAAGGCCATAACCTCCATATTTCTTTAAACAAAAACTCATTTGGCTCGTAGAAATACTGTTCACAGGGGATTTTGTCTCACAATCGTGCTGAGTATTCTTTTAGTTGAAGCTTTGTATTCAAATCGACTTGTATCTCTCCCCCAATAAAGAAATCTAAGCATGTCTTCTCACCTCCATCGGTGCCAAACTCTCCTTTCATCTTTTTTTTCCATGATGTAACACAACATGTGCGCCCCTATCTCATCTCCTACCAATACATTTTATTGTCTTCACTCCTTAGAGTGTAGCCCAAGGTTAACTCGGTCTACAAACGATTGTTATTTACCTTAACCACCATCTTTTTCCAACTTTCTTGTGTGAGATTTTGACACCATCTCTTTGCCATCCTTCATTGCATCCCTGTCACATCAATTTACTGTGTTAGCATTGGGAGTGGCCTAGATCCAATGTAAGGAGGATAGGTAGCATGTACAATCAACTCTGATAGCATTAAATAAGTCAGACCATTCAACCCACTTCCAATCTTACAATGAGCTATCTATGCCATGCTAAAATGTCAGTCTATGAAATCTACATTCTACTGGGGAAGTACTCAGTTCTAACTAACTTTTAATGGTAAGCAGATCCTGATAAAAAAAAGATAAATAAATAAATTGAATAAAGTAATGACAATACTTTTATTGATGCATCAGTAGCATGAGATCTCTGCAGCCATCGATCATCATGGGTACTATCAGAGAATTAATTACCCAGTTGTTTGAAGGCATAGTGTTAATACATATCCCCTGTAGAGTGCATCCTTACTACAGTCACCTACCCTCCTTAGCTCCTCGAAAAAGTTTAATGGTGGTTAATCTTCCTTGATTTGATAGCTTAGAGTCTTTTGCAACATATTTCAAATGGCACAACACACTATATTTGAATTGTCTTTTGTACAAATTTTAAGCCAAATCTTCTATTATTTCTTGCATATAATTTAATGGAAAAGGTACATGGAGTACCCCATACATCTTCCTCTGCTGGTCAATGTTTATGCTAGGCCCCCATGCTGCGATTATTGTTCCAGCTTCAGCACAATCTATGCAGCATAAAAACTGCAAATTCAATAATTGCCTATAGTGTCTTGTATTTATTATTTAACCATCTGATTAAATATTGCAGAGTCAATAATATTTACTTTAAGGAAAATAATAATAATAAGATATAAAACCATTGAAGAGGAAGTTACTCTGTTAGGAGTTGTGATACTTCCAATTTTTATGTTGAATGTTAGGATACCCGAGCTAATATTTACCGTGCCCCTTTTCTTTTGCAAATCAATTTAACAAACGTCAACAAAATTCTTGGTAAGTAGAGCATATTATCCTCCAACATTCATTGTGTATATGTTCAAACAATCTGCCATAAGATACATGCCACTGAATCTGAGTCATAAATTTTTTTCCAACAGTCAGTTGAAGATACAATTGCTTGATCTTTTAAATACATGGGAAGTTCATAAGCGAACAAATAAACAATGCTAGAACTGTATAAGAAAACATAAAATATAAACACCCCAAATCTTATTTTGATAGTCGTCACTTTTGAATATATATTACTGTCAAAAATAAATGTTGAAGTATAAAACAGACATCAAAAAAATAAAAGAGTAATAGATTTGGTTATAATAAAGACTGCCACAGTTAAAATATTTAACCTTGATGATTACTCTGCTATTAGTGAATGGTTAGATAATAAATCAAAGTTGCATTATTACTAATTTAAAATAATGATGTAGACCCAACTTTCTACCATTCTATTAGCAGCATACAGATTTATGCAATAATAATCGTAGGAACTTGAAATGATTTTATTTCCATTATCTGCATTAAAGAGTCTTGGAAGATTCAAAATATTAACAACTTGCATCACATTATACTTACAGTAAAAAAGCTAAGTCAAATAAATAGAAAAAGTAAATAAAACAAAATCAAGAAGGAAGTTGCCTTTCTTAAATTTAGTATAGTGAAAGTGACGTTGGAAGCTTCCATTTTGGATTCCACACCTATCCCATCCACTTTAGTTTATTTTAGTATCTCTCACCTATTCATGGGTTTGAATAATTTCCCTATACCTTTTACTTAGATATGAGACTAGTAATTTAAATAAAGAATGAAATATATGTAAGACCAAAAAAAAAGGCTCCACGTAATACTAGGGAATCTTTGAAAAGAAAATAGTTTCTCTTTAATCATTTCCCTTCTCCCATCCTTCAAGAAGGAAATTAAAGAAAATGTAAATAAGGGAAAGAATAATTTATTTATTTTTAAACATGGGATATAAATAAAAATAGAAAGTTAAGTTGATTATTTAATATTATGAACCTAATTTTTAGTAAATAAATGAGTGATTTAATTATATTAATGAGAAAGTGGTATTACATAAAACATGTAATAAGAAAATAAATATTTTTATATATTATATAAATTATTGTTTGAGATTATAATGGAAGTTAAGTTAGTATTATTTCTAGGAGTATTATTTATCAAACTAGCATTGATACTAATATAGATAGTAATGATGTGATTAATATTAGTTTTTTGAAATTCAAAATAATCATTGATGAGACTAGTCACTATGTTAATAGTATATCCATGTAAATACCATTTCAGTATCGTGTGGTATCCCCAACACATCTCCGCCCATGTAATCTAAATTTTTGTATCCATCTTGATAATTGTGCAAAGGTGTGGGCGATGGACCCTATGCACCCGACCTCACCCCTCATATACCTTGTCGTTGACAACATGTCAGTGATGATGATACACAAGCAACATCCTCTGATGTGTATAGTGATTTACCATGCACATGCATGGTTGTTAGAAGTTAGTGTCTTGTATTAATGTGTCAAAACAAAAATTAGTTGTGTTCTTGCCCTAGGTGTAAATTTTGGGCATTACACTTCCATTGGCAAGTGCACCTCATGTGCTTCCTTTGTTCCACCATGCATTCCTACTGCAGTCTCCCATTTGCATCAGTTCTCCCTGCGTACATGCTAGTTGCATTTTCTTATGCTTAGCATCCTTCTCTAGGCCACATTCATGTCACTGTTTTGATGGATTTCCACACCTATTCCAAGGCCCATGCCACACTTTCCATTTGCATTTGTTAACATTTTCTAAAGTCTCTATTTTTTTGAAGTTATTTATCACCTGATGCCTGTTGCCATCGAGCCAACACCCATCGGGCCCTGAATAGGAGGTACCTCCATTGTCTGCAAAATAAACATGTCATGATCTCATCCAATGCTTCACCTTTGAGTCAACCCTCTAGGAATCACACACATTCTTGCTACTATGATTAATTTAATACTATGCAATAAATATGGCATATTTGATGCCACCATAATATTCACAAAACAAGCTCAAACTGATCTTAATGCCCGTTGGAGACTATCCTTCAACTCAAATGGATCAAGCCTTTTGAGGATGGATGGGTTGCTTCTTCATGCCTTATGCTTTGGTGGATGCTCATACCCTGTGCAATAGTTTCTCTATGGTTTCTTTTATAAATAATTTTCAACAATCCATTTGTATGTGAAGGCTATGCATCTCGCCTTTGCCTCCAATCTTTGTTCATACATTCCCTTGTTTGATAATGGCTTAAAATACTGCCCTTCCCCCTTGTGGATTCATTCACCTCCTAGCATGGTGTCAACCTCATTATTGTCAAAGAATTACTTCATGTTTTCCAATTGACATTTGGAATATCTAACTGGTCAATTTGATTTATTGTTAACACATATGTTGTTCGCAAGTATAACTTTTATTTGCTTTATTTCAAAATCCCCATTCATCTCAATAAAAACAAAATGATGGAAAAAATAATATTGAGGCCTTCACCTTCTCTTACCAATCTTTGACAATCCTTCGTTCAAAAAGTGTGGCTTCCATCAACCTCATTGATTTTTCTTATAACTCCCATATCTTTACTCATTCAATGCAACCTTCTTATCTACTCAGTATTCCCCATCAATTCAAAATTTAACTTGATCTTCTGAAGGAAATGATATTCACTAACCAATTCAAAATAATTTACTTGTTGGGATTACAACATTGGAACCATTATAGGTTCATGACCATGCAAAGCATGTCACCCCATGTGGGTCTAGCTAAAAAAAAAATCATTTTCAAACAAGTTTCACCCTCAAAAAATCTGACACTACCTTTTGAATACTTCTGAAGTTGAAAAATGAACTGGTTCTTCATCAAAATCTATTTTCTGACAATTTTGGAAAATGGTGAAACCTGGTCAAATTGCCTCAGGAATCAATCTCGAAAATTAGTCAAATGACCTAGTGAGGCAATGAGAATTTGCAGAAATATAGTCATTTGACCCAATAGTATAATGCAAAAGATGACTCATAAAAACAAATCACAAGGGGATAGATATTAATAGGTAAAGTTGACCAGTTAGGCTTTTTTGAAACAACAGTTGTTCTACACAAATTAAAACTGACCCAACTGCCAATTTGTAAAAATATAAAATCAACCCTTGACGAGTTGCCATCAAACATAGTAAAACAGTTAGGTACCTTGAGCATGTGTACAAGAGGAATTTCTTTGAAACATCGCCCATCAAAAGATATTGACGGTCAAAGTTGGCCTCTTAGAAAGGTTGTTAGGAATGCATATGCAAAACTGAACAAACTACATTCGGTTTTGATCTTCTAAAAATAGAAAATCAGATCATGAGGCTTTGAAAATTTACATGTGAGATCATATTGATATGGAGAATACGGAACACAATTCATTCTGATATGACTATCAATTGGTTATGAAATCCAAGCTGAAACAGGAAGTTATTTCACAAAACCGACAATCTGCAAATAGCAGAATAGTGTCAAAACCCTCCAACTTCACTTTTTGAAACTCTAACAAAAATCATTGTGGGAAGCTGGGAACTGACACATATGTTCACATATATCTATTCAATATGTTTGCAAATGGGTTTTGCATGACAATCAACAGGCTTTAAATTACAAGCCTCCAAAGTGGGTCACTTACACAGATTCATAGGTGCGCTTCTGAAAATGCAGAAGCAAAAGTTTGAAAAGGGCATCTCAAATTTGCAAAATTTGAGAGTGTCATCAGATAATTTTATGTAAGAATAGTAATCTTGGTTATTCTATGAAGAGTAATAGGACAGTTTATCTTGAACTTGCAAGAGTAGTAACAGGAAAGATTCAGGTGATGTTATAGTGAGAGTCTTGTTTGGAATATAGTTTAAGTGCATTACTAAGAAAATCCATAGTGAATTGCTTAAAGGCCATGTATGAGAGTTTTTTTCTTCAAAACTTGGTATAGTTTAAAAATTGAAGTCTTCAATAAAGTTTGCCTGATGTAGAAAAGGCATTAATTAAGTTTGACTTAATTCTTGAAGGAGTTTGTAGCAGGACAAAGATTTCATGGGTTTTTTGTAGAATAGTAGTCATGCTTAATACTTTTTTCCTTCAAAAAGAAACATAAACCAAAAGATGAGGAAAAGAAGATAGGGAGGCAATATCTTTTACATTTAGCGCAAATGCAAAAGTCACAGCCATTAAACCTATAGGAAATCCTGAAAGAGAATACAAGAGTAAAGGCAAGAACAAATGACCATAGAATGAAACCCATGGCCACAAACAAAGTAAAAAAATCATCAAACTTTTCATGATGAGTAATTTTGTTCATGTTTATTTCAAGAAGAAATGCCTCTTTTGTTCAGAAATCTGCTATGTTTTCACCAGGAGAAGCTCAGGAGAATCATAGAAAACACTTGGTCGGTGGCAAAACTCCTTGGAGAAGTTTCCACTTTTGCAAAAAATGTGAAATGAAAGGAAGTTTTGAGTTTTTCTTTAGGGTTTCTAACCCTATTTCCACCACCATAGTTAAGTTGAATTTGGGTGGCATTTTTTTTCAAAATATGTTATGACAATTGAAACCCGTGACAACTACACTTGTGCATTCGACTAGTAAGTCCTTTTGGACTTTGGCATTTTGAATATAGAGTTTTTATGGAAGATAAATACCACCTCACATTGTTGGATAAATCAAACAAGGAGCCACCTAAATGCCACATTACCAAACATGATGGAGAATGTTGGGGAGATCTCAATGCCACTTAGATTACTACATTGACTTATTATTGTGCCTTTATGGTCAATTGTGGTAATGTAGGTTTTAATGTTTTGCATTGATGCTTATGTGTAACAAATGAGATTAAGTTGTTTCATAACCCTTAATTGCTTATTGTTATGTCTTTTAATTCAAAAAGTGAGGTGGTTGATTTAGGAGAGGTTATAGGGTTTGCTTTGACTTGTTAGTACTTTGTTGAGGGTTTCTAGGCACTATTCTCTTGTCCCTTTATGTTTGGTCAAGCGAGACTCTTTCATGCATACTTATGCTTTTTGAGAGCTTGTAGGGAGGTTGAAAGTTGTTTACAAACATATGCCACAAATATTGGAGCTACTTTTTGACTCTTTATGAGTTTTGGAGGGAATTTTGGAGCCATTACAAGTGGTCATCTTGGTAGAATAAGTCATGTTTGACTTAACTTGCATTTGGAGCCCCTTTTGGAGATGATTCAGGTGCTAGATTTTAGGCTTTTGGATTCCATCCGACCCAAACAGTTTTTCTAGTTCCCTTTTTGGTGGTTTTTGGAGGGAAACGTTTTGGTACTTAGTCATTTTGGAATCATTTTGTAAGTCAGTTCTTGATATAAAGACTTTAGCTTGGTGTGACTTTTACAGTCCTTTCTGAATATTTGGCATGTTTTGTAACTCAATTTTTTGAGTACGACTCACAGTGGAGACCTTTATTATTACTGGAGATTCATCTCTTGTCTTTTCATTCTTGTAGATTTGTGTATGTGAATTGATTGATCAAGTTAATAGTGAAATTACTTTCCTCACAACTTTGTCTCATAGGTTCATACCTTTCTGTAACTAGTTTCTTCATGCACGTTACTAATTGTATCAACTTGGTTGATGGTATTTTGTTAAACTACATAGTTAACTTCCTTTTTACGCAAATTTTTGTATACAGGCCTATTAGTAAAAAATTTATGCATCAATATACAACAATGAACAGTACATACTTAGGTACATCCTAGTTCTGATCATTTTGTGTTAGTATTTTGTGATCATGTTTTGACCATTACCTTTGGTTTATGACGTCATTTACATTAGTATTTCATTTTATGTAATATTTTCCCCTTTTTCCCATCATAATAATAGTTTGGAAGAAATTACAAGCTAGGAAGTCAGCATATCCGAAGGTTCTTTTCAATTCTAGGTGACCCACAGGCTTCAAATGATCCCATGTTCCTCCAAAGCGTTAAGTTTTATAACTTAACCAGCATGTAAATTTAGGAGCTAAAAATTTTTGGCATGCTCGGTCGGACTGTCGAGTTAGATAGTGTAGTTTTTCAATTTGTTTGCTAGTTTTGATGTGCAACGAGTAGATTTTTAGGCCTTTCAAGAGGTTTATAGGCACATTTGGTGACTCAGTGAAGTGGAAGAAGAAAAAATCTAGTGCTTTTATAGCTTATGAGAAGGATACGAACTAGAAGTTCCAGAGTTTTTGAGTATTTGTAGCTATCACCACCTAGAAGAGAAGGCAGAGTAGTGAAAATAATACCTCCCTCAATAAGATTTTAGTCTACACCACTTGGGGTTAGGCCTGAATCAATATTTTCACCACCAAGGAGGAGAGGAAGACCATCTAAGAGGAAAAGTGAATCTCACTCTACTTCACCAAGTTTTAGAGCAACAAAGTCACCCTCCGGCAATCTAGGAGGAACTATTTTTGTTGCAAGATTTTTCCCTATTCTTCAGACTCAAATTAATCCATCACAGTCACCTCTAATGGCTATAAGAAAACAACCATTCATGCCAGTTAATGGGGGCAGTCCATTAAACCTTGCACAACACAATGCTATGCAAATGACAACTCTTAAAAGTTTTCCAATATTCACTAGCGAAGATCAAATAACTCCCATTGAGCATACACAAAATGTTGCTTATTTATGTGATGTTTATCATATTACACAAGAGGATGTAGTTGTAAGGCTAATTGCAACATATTTTAAAGGAAGATCATTACAATGGTTTAGAAGTCTTGTAGTTGGTACCATTGCCACATGGGATGAGTTGGGTGATAAATTACATAAGCAATTTCAAGACAGTTATGATAATGTATCCCTACTGGAGCAACTAACTACTATAAAAAGAGCTCCTCAAGAGAAAATGAATGATTTCAACTTCAAATTTTAGAGGACCTGGGATAGAATCCCTGCAACAGTAAGGCCACCTCCTAAATATCTATTTTTATACTTTTTGAAGGCTATTAACAATGATATAGCTATAATGACATAGTTTATGGGAGGAGAGTCTCTACATGATGCATTTGAAACAATAATTAGATTAGAAAATTGTTGAATTCAGGCAAGAAAGATTGCTCCTAGGCCACCAATGTCTATTTTTCTAGAAATACAACCAAATATGCCACTTCAAATCCTACCTTTTGCCCCATTACCTATTGTTCTAGCCTTACCAAATGTTGGTGGACAAGAGGGTCCAGTCCCAATTCAATCATAGGGGTTGTATGAAATTAAAGAGAGTCAACAAAAGATTGAGAGAATTTTACAAACTTTTGGGAACAAATTGGTCAACATGGAGAACCAAAAGTCCTACAGACCACAATATCAACAATAGAATCAAGGAGGAAATCAGCCTTTTCAAGTCCAACAACAACATTTTCAAGGTAATTACCAGGGCCCAAGGCAAAATGTAAACACAAGGCCTTTTCAGGCATATGCTCCTGCACCTGTTAGTGAAGCTAGGTACCTTTTCCCTGTTCAAAATAATTTAGTAGAAGATTATGACTGGTGCTCTTTGTATACACCTAAAATTGGTCTGGAGCATCCGATTAATTAAATATGAATTCTTTGATTAATTATCCTAAATTCCTCTACTGTTTAAATAAATAAAAATATTTATTTAATATAGTTCACATCTAATCTCATCTTAATTAAATAAACAAAAATAAATACTTTTTTCTATTTAATTATCATTTCCTTATTTCAATCTATCACATCGTTTCTAAATTAATTAAATAAAGATCAAAACACTTTATTTATTAATTGCCATTATTCCTCTATTTTAATTTAATAAATAACTATCCTATAGTTCATTTTATTAAATTATTTATCTCTCCTTTGTTAATTTAAATAAATCCAAATATTTGAATTGTTGCACAAGGAATATTCCATCTATATTCTCTCAAAAATGAATTAGATATCCTATGTCTAAATCATGTCTAATTTATGTAAAAAATATGTCAAATTAATTAATTGAAACTTCATGGGAAGTTTTGGAGACAAATTGGAGACAAATTTGGAATTTGATCTCTCAATCCTCTTCCATCAATCTTTCCTCTTCTCTTGCCTGGTGTTTTCATGGGTAGAGACAATCTCCATCTTTCTCTCAATCTCAATCTCTCACCATTCAATTCTCTAGATTGAATCCAAGTCTTTCAAAGCTTTCCCTGTAAATTTTTACAGCCAAGAAATCTGTAAATACAGCCTCATTCAACCAAGAAAAGGATCCAGATAATCAAGCTTTCGCACTCATACTCTATAGGAATCCAGACATCAAGCATCAAGCATTCATACAATCAAGCAATCCAGTTTTCAACCATGGCTGCCTCCTATAGCTGCAATTATCTGTTTCACATCAATATCATGCTAGTTTAGTTGATTTATCATTTAGCATTGTATTAACATCATCCCATTCTTCAGATATTCATTTAAACAGTCTTATTTGCTTACACAATCTGAGAGCAATTTAGATTTAATAAATCTTTGGAGATAGAGAGCAATAGGATGCTTTCAATTGATTACTTTGTTGAATTGATTCAATTTGTTTAATCATTGATATAATGTCGTATTAAGAAGTGTTTTAGGTCTTATTCACTATTTTACCACTTACAATTTGGCACCCATCGTGGGGCATTAACCCCAATTTTATCAAAAATGTCATTTTTCTGAAAAGTGTCATGCAGGTTCTCAGCGTGTTTTTATTTTAGCGCTTTCGTTAAAAGATTTAGTGCTTTTGGTTGCTATTTTAGCGCTTCCATTCACTGTTTCGGCACTACTAGTTCATATTTCAATGCTTTTAGTTTTTAGTGCTTCCAGTTACTGTTTCAGTGCTTCCAGTCCATATTCCAGTGCTTTCGGTAATTTAGCGCTTCCATGTCAAACTTCAGCGCTTCGGGTTCCTGTGTCGGCATTTCCAGGAAATAGTGCATCAAGTAACTGCTTTAGCACTTTAGTGTAATATTCCAACACTTTTCTAAAATTCAGTCTGGATCTGACGCATCCGCGGCCAGATTTTAATTTTTTTCAAAGTTGGAATAAAATTGATCAATCTAGGATAGTGACTTCAAGTTTTTCTAAAATTGATCAATCTAGGATAGTCATTTCAAAGTTGGAATAAAATTAATCAATCTAGGATAGTCACTTTCTTGTTTTTCTTAAAGCAAATCTATCAATCCTAGGATAGTCACCGCATTTTTACAGTAGAAGTTAAAAAGAACATCATAATTTCTATGAAGCAACACCTTCACATAGATTAGAAAATTTATTTTTGGGCTTTTAAAATAGGATAAACTTACATGTTGTGCTTGTGGTGATTAGGATTATGCTCTCCCCTTGACTGGGTGACCAAAGTGCCAGATTCACTTTTATTTCATGTCATTTACGCTTTATTACATTCTTTAGCAGGCCTGTCGTAGTGGGAAAAAGTACTCACCCTACAAGAACGACCTAAGTGGGAACAACCAAAGCCAGGTTATCCAACCCACTATAATAAAAATGCAAGTTGTTGATGGAAGTCCAACTTGACGGTAGTAGGCAAGATAACCATCCCCAAAATCTTTGTTCTAAAGATTGGGAGGTCTCCTGAGGGAGTTTATCTATTTTCCACACTGAACGAAACCCTATCTATGAACCATAGAGTAGTTTCTTGCTGAGTCAGTATCCATACATTGTCATACTCACAGTGCAAGGGGAGGGAAGAATCTTCCCCCAAGACACTCACCATATAATTACCAAGGAACACTTGCTCAAGGGACTCGGTATCCACTTCTGTCACTTTCAGTACGCACCTGGCAATGACAAAAACACGGGCACCCTCTAGGGGGTGACACGGCTATGTGAGTCAACGTAATTGCAAGATGTGGGTTGCGAGTATAATGATGACCTACTTGTCCTTAAGTGTGAATCTGTTTGATTTGTATACAATTGTTAAAACAACCCGTCAAAATTAGTAAAGATCATTCGTTATTTTTGAATACACACAATCTTTTTCATTTTTAAAACACTTATTCAAAATTACTTGCCGTGTTTTCACAAATTCATTTAAATCAGATTAAAGATCATCCTGAAAACATCAAGTCAAAACAAATCAGAAAATCCATGCTGTGAAAGTGGAAATCCACCAAGTTTGTCAAGAGAAATCAAAGTTACAAGGCCCAAGCAACCTCTCAGTTATAGAAATAAATTGAGGAGATAGCATTTTCTATATCAAAATCAGAAACTCTTCTTACAATATAGAACAATCATTCACTGTTATCATGCTTTTGCTAGGGGTCACTCTTTAGATTATGCAGTAAAACCTCTCTATTCACAAGCCTTCTTTCAAAGAAGAGCTCTCACACAATTCCACAACCGTAGTCAATGGATTCATCCTTCTTATCTTCCGTAATCCCTAATACAGTATGCCACCAGGCCAGACCAGATTCTACAATAAAGAAAATTAAAATTTTGTTT
The DNA here is from genome assembly GCA_007115665.2 of Sequoiadendron giganteum. Classification (NCBI taxonomy): domain Eukaryota; kingdom Viridiplantae; phylum Streptophyta; class Pinopsida; order Cupressales; family Cupressaceae; genus Sequoiadendron; species Sequoiadendron giganteum. Next base: position 491,347,893 of record CM021100.1, on the reverse strand, counting down.
TTAAGCGTTCTGGAAAACCTGTTTCAGCGCTTTTGGTCTCTGTTTTAGTGCTTTTGAGAAATAGCGCTTTCGGACACTGTTTTAGCACTTCCAGTCTATTTTACAATGCTTTTGATATAATAGCGCTTTCACCAAATTCTACAGCACTCTCATGCACTATTTCAGCGCTTCTGTAAAGTAGCGCTTTCATCATTTTCTACAGTGCTTCCGGGCACTGTTCTAGCGCTTTTTTTCAAATAGCGCTTATGTCACCTATTTCAGTGCTTCTAGACTTTGTTCCAGTGCTTTTGGGAAATAGTGCTTCTGTTATCTGTTTTAGTGCTTTTAAAATAGAGAGTTTAATATTTTCACCAGTCAATTAGTCTATCATTCTATCCACATTTTTCATCAAAATAAAATTTCTTCTATTAGAATCATTGTCTAGGAATCAAAGTCAGAAAGGTTTATAAAAATTTCCAACTTATCAACTGAAACAAGATCTTGCAAATCGAAAGTGTCGAAATCAAATACACAATCAATTACTATACTAAAGTTTCTTTATCAGGATACTATCATCCTTCATCACGAAACAAAGTATAGCGATTAATTTTTTTTAAATATTGTCTCATCAATAAGATAAGTCATCTTATTCGACTTTATTTAAAAAGGCTCAAATTGACACTATCCCGCACATAAGATCAACATTTCAGAAGAAAGGGCAAAAATTTGTATGCCAATCTTAACTAGGTCCCCAAAACAGAGATTCTTAGAAAAAGAAATTTTAAAATCACAAGAAATGGTAGAGGAAAATCCTTGGAATAATCTGAACCAAAATGATAAAAATGAAATAACTCTAGAGGGCATCCAAGCGGCTCAACAAGATCCCAAGTTTCACATATTTATGGAGAAAATTCTAGAATAAGACATGGAAAAATATCTTTTAATGTTAGCCGAATCAGGGGTAAAACTTCCAAAAGATTTTGATGTAAACCGTTTGAAAGAAACACCAGAAATGAATGAGACTGAGATATCACAACCTACACAAACAATAGATTCGGTTGCCATTTTAACATCTCAAATGCAACTGTTACAACAGAAATACAAGATATGACACAAGGGACTACCAAGAGATATGTGATACAGGACATTTTTCCTTATCCTTTCGACGTAACGGTCAGCTTGATACCTTTCCAAGACATTGTGAGATCCCAAAATATGATAAGTATAATGGGAGAACGGATCCAATTGATCAAATTAGAGAATTTAAAACGATGAGTCTTGAGTTTGCACAAGAAGAGACATATTTAATGCGACTACTCCCAAGGAGTTTGGGAGGGTCATGTATGGAATGGTTTTCAAAGTTGAAACCAGGCATTAGAACTTTTGAGGAACTCGTTAAGAGATTTATCTCTCAATACTCATTCAACATCCAACATGATGTGACAATCAAAGACCGTTACAATCTCAAATAAAAGAAGGGAGAAACGTTCTTGTCTTTTCTCCAAAGATGGTGACGTTTGTTCGCTAGATATCCTAGGTCCATTCCTGAAGAGGAAACGATGGAGTTATTTATTGAAAACTTAACGGAAGAAATAAGTTACAGATTGGAACTACAATGTCCTCCAACATTTGAGAAAGTCATAAAAAATGGTCTTAAAATCAAAGAAGCATTAGTCAAGAGAGGATTTATCAAACATTTTAATGAGAAAACAAACAACACAAGTAACTCCTCAGATCAATACTCAAGCAGTGAGAAACCAAAATTTTGGCAAAAGAGTCGCAACACGACTATCAATGAAACAACAAATGATTCTTCAAATGCTAAACCGGTTTTCAACTTGACCACATCCACATCAAAAAATCAAAACAGCGAACACAATGTCAAAACAAATACATTACAAAACAATGAAAACATAAAACCACAGTCGTATCAAAAACCATCAAATCGGCGAAGGTTTACACCTTTGGGTCAATCAATGGAATCAACAATGAAGGAATGAGTTACCCAAGGCCTTCTCACTGCACGGGAAGCTAGGTTCTGGGACCCAAAAGTCAAAACATCATGGTGGAATGACACTGATTACTGTAATTTTCATAACAACAAGGGTCACAAAACCAATGACTGTATGGAATTGAAACATGCAGTGCAAGATTTGGTGGACAACAACAAAGTGTATGTAGAAGGACCTCAAAATAACAATGATCATTTGGCCTTCAAAGATCCTTTGCCTAATTATGACAAAGGTGCATCATCTTCAAACAACAAAGGAAAGCACGCTAATCATGTCTATCTGAAGTCAAACATGATCATGTAGTTAATGATAACATTGTTGATAACAACACCAACACCATTACCTCTTTGGATTTACTCCCAAGTGCGCAAAGCTCTGATAATCAAATAAATGTCTTAAAAACCAGAGAAAATCAAGAACATCAACCTGCCAATGTGCTAACTAGGGGACAATCAAAAGTAATGTTAAAGGGAATTCGCTCCACACATGCAGTTCCACCTCCATCACATTATGATGTTATCAATCAGATGCAAAACACTCCCCGATAAAATCAAGAACATCAACCGGCAAACGTCATGACTAGGGGGCAAGCCAAGGTAGTATTAAAAGGAGTGGGATCTCAATGCGCAGTTACACCTCAATCTCATTATAATATTATTGATCAATTGCAAAATATCCCCACGCAAATATCAATATTGGAGCTTCTTAAGTTGTCACCATCACATAAGGAAGTTCTCGAAACAGCATTAGTTGCCACAACCGTGCCAAAGAATCTAGATGTTTGTCAATTCCAAGCTATGGTGGGACACCTGACTACCCCACATTATCTGTCATTCTCTGAACAGGATGATGTCTCATTAAATCATCCACATAACACCACATTGCATATCAAAGTATGTATCCATAATCATCATGTTAAGAGAGTTATAATAGATGGGGGAGCTGGTCTGAACATTTGCACCCTCAAATTAATCCATGCACTAGGATATTCCGACCACGCTATTGATGCTCAGAGGAAAATGACCATCAAAGAATATGATGAGGAGGAAAGATCGTCCCAAGGTTTAATTGTATTACCTATTCAAGTGGGACCCATGATAAAGCATATAGCATGTCAAGTGTTGGAAAGAGAGTTGACATACAACATGCTCTTAGGACGACCCTGGATTCATGAAATGCAGGCCATACTTTCTACATACCATCAATGCCTAAAGTTTCCAGTAAATAGACAAGAGGTGACTATAGCTGCTGATTATAGTCATCCACAACATTGCAAGACATTGGGAGTATCTCAAGACACCTTTGTCCCTCACAACAAGGAAGCTTCAAGATCATCATCATCCAAGAACGAACAAAGTCCAAGCATCACTACCAAGTGGGTGCAAAAGAAATGTAAAGAAAAGGAAACAAGTCATGTTGAAACAAACATTCCAGGTACACACACTTCTCTATCAAACAACTTTCATAAGCAAGTTTAGTTGACAAATAAAGGAATGGGATAGTACTCAATGGAGCAATTGCTTAACTTATCATAGTTAATGCCATCTCCTAGGAAATATGGTCAACCATCAATGATCAAACCTCTAACATCTTTACCTAGCACAACTCTTATAGAAACATTCATAAAATCTGGAACCATAGCGGAAGAAACAGACATTAAAGCAATCCTGGATTGGCTTTACAAGGATGAAGAAACATCAAAATCTGAGATCGATATCAAAAATGTTAACATCAACACAGACAAGTACGAAAAAGGAAAAGCTATTCTTCAAAAGATGGGTTATGAAGGACAAGGGCCGGTGGGATTAAGAAAAGAGGGAATCTCATAACCTATCACACCTCTCACTCTCCACACAAAATAAAAACCAGAACTAGGATACTCTGAAGAAGAGAAGCAGGAGCTAACAAGGACAGCTATGGAAAATGTCCTTCATTTTAGAGATGGTTCTGAAATAGACTCGAATGAATATGAGTGGACCTTACCTTGTGATTTAATTGTCATTGATATTCCAGTCGATGTGATTCAAAAATATACACCTACATGTGAGGAGGGCCAAGGCTCTGGGTCCATACCATTCGTCGAGGGATCACTAAATATTGATGACTCTAGTGAGGATGAACAGAATTTGAGTGAACTAGAGAACTTCGAAGAGGGTACCATCATGGATCTTGATATCCCAAATGACAATTATGACAATGTTGTTGTCCTCACCCTTACTTCCATTGACCAAAATCAATCCGATGATACCATGCCATTAATCCATAAAAAACTTATTGATTGGGAACCTATCGAACCTTTGAGTGTACCAAAATTTGAAAATGATGATGCCATCATGCATTTCCTATGTCATACTGAACCTGATACAAATTCTCTCTATACTAGTCATAACAGTACGACTCAGCAGGAGGGTGTCAAATCTTCCAGTTGCAAAATTGACAACAGGGAAAATGGATCTAATGGTTAAAACCATTCTATGGCAGCATTAGATCTAGAAAAAGTAAAAATAAAAATGCATCCAATGGTGAAAACCTTTCAGAGGCACTAAAGGATGGAAGATTTGACACTCTCCCAGAACACTATCATGAGTGATCATCAGTTCTGGTCGAACCTACACAATCAGTGGACACTGGCATAGAAGAGAAGGCAAAAATCCTACATCTGGCGGAATCCATGACATAACAAGAAAGACCGGCATTCATCCAATTCTTCAAAGCAAGAAGCATCAAATTTGCTTGGTCATATTCTGATATGCCAAGTTTGGATCCCAATATGCTTATGCATCATTTGTCTTTTCCAGCAGGAATCAAGCCAGTTAAACAAAAATTAAGAAAAATGCACCCCCACATTGCATTAATGGTCAAAACAGAGCTAAAGAAATTACCGGATGTTGGATTCATACAATCTATAGATTATGCTGAATGGATATCAAATCTTGTGCATGTTTCCAAGCTGAACAATAGCATCAAAATCTGCACAGATTTCAGGGACCTCAATAAAGCGTGCCCAAAGGATGATTTCCCACTTCCAAATATAGACATCATTTTGGACTTGACGACAGGGCATGCCATGTTATCAATCATGGATGGTTTCTCTAGGTACAATCAAATAAGAATAGCTCCAGAAGATCAAGAAAAGATGGCTTTTACATGTCCATGGGGAACCTTCTGCTGGAACATCATGCCATTTGGTTTAAAGAATGCAAGAGCAACTTATCAAAGAGCAATGACGACAATATTCCATGATATGATGCACACCTTCATGGAAGATTATGTCAATGACATCTTAGCAAAATCTACTACTAGGGAAGGACATCTGCATATCCTAGATAAAATCTTCACACGGATAGAAAAATTTAATGTCAGGTTAAACCCTAAGAAATGTGTCTTCGGGGTTACATCAGCAGAGCTGCTAGGGTACATTGTCTCAGAAAAAGGCATTGAAGTAGATCCAGAAAAAGTCAAAGCTATAATGGAGATGCCACCTCCTAGAAACATCAGCCAACTCTGATCACTACAAGGATGGCTTCAATCAATTAGAAGATTCATCTCCTAGCTGGCAGATAGAAGTCATCCTTTCAATCATCTATTGCATAAACACATAGTTTTCATGTGGGATGAGAAGTTTGAAGCGACATTCAATTAGATCAAACAATATCTAATGTCACCACCAGTTCTCATGCCACCAATAGAAGGAAGACCCCTCATATTGTATATTGCTACAACTGATATCTCATTGGGGGCACTCTTAGCACAAGAGGATAATAAAGGAAAAGAGCATGCCATCTACTACATCAATAGAACTTTAAATGGCTATGAAATAAATTATACATTCATAGAAAAGTCTTGCTTAGCAGTGGTGTTTAATACACAAAAGTTGAGACACTACATGATGGCTCATATAATCAGGTTAATTGCAAAGATTGATCCTTTGAAGTATCTACTAAGTAAGGCTACCTTAACAGGTAGATTGGCAAAATGGGTTATGCTCCTAAGTGAATTTGGCATTCAATATGTCGAAAGAAAGGAAATCAAAGACAAATAATCATTGAAAAGCTAGCTGAAGCTCCTCTACCAGATGATCACCCAATGACAATGGAATTTCCAGATGCATACATTATGACAGCTATGCCTCAACAATGGATTCTCTATTTTGATGGATCATGTATAGAACAAAGATCGGGAGCAAGAATCTTGTTCATCTCCCCCCACAGACACATAATTCTGAAGTCATATAGATTCATGTTTCAATGTACAAATAATGTGGTGGAATATGAAGCATTGATTATTGGGGTCAACATGGCTATTCAATGGAAAATCAAGGACTCACAGGTGTATGGGGACTCTCAACTAGTCATTTATCAAGTGAATGACGAATATCAAACCAAAGATGAAAATTTGATGCCATACAAACAACAAATAGATTATCTTAAATAGACTTTTGAAAATATTAAGTTTGATCAAATTCCATGAGCAGAGAATAAAGCTGCAGACGCCATGGCTACGATTGCTTCACTACTGCAATTACCTGAGAAGCGTGTTTGTTATGAGTTTATGGTAGAACAAGTATCATGTCCTTCCCATTATCAATCAGAATCTGCTATCATATGCCATATAGAAACCATTGAACCCTCTATCTACTAAAAAACCTATGCTTACCTAAAAGATGATATTCTTCTTCCATATCTTTCCAGGAACCAAAAATGAAACTTTATCCACCAATCCGCCCGACATACATTAATCACATATATCCTTTATCGTCAAGGTCTTGATGGTACCCTACTTCAATGTCTAGAAAACAATGAATCTAAATTGGCCTTACGGGAAGTTCATGAGGGTATTTGTGGTACTCACTTGAGTGGGATGACTCTAGCTAAGAAAATCCTTTGTTTAGGTTATTATTGGCTGTGCATGGAAAAAGAATCATATCAATTTGTAAAGAAATGTCACAAATGTCAGGTTCACAACAATCTGGTTCATGCACCAGCACAAGAACTGCATCCCTTTACAACAACATGGCCTTTTTGTCTATGGGGCTTAGATCTAGTAGGGAAAATCAATCCATCATCATCTAATGGACACAAGTTCATTATTACAGCTATAGAATATTTCATGAAATGGATTGAGGCAGTACCCCTTATTACCATCACTGGGAAACAAATATCCTCTTTCATCTTGAACTGCATAATATGTCAGTATGGTATTCCTCAATCCATTATCACTGATAATGGACGACTTTTAAAAAATCAAGATGTCCAAGAGCTATGTGATAAGTTCCACATCCAACATCATTTTTCAACACCGTACTATCCTCAAGGAAATGGCCAAGCAGAGGCCTCAAACAAAACCATACTCAAAATTCTCAAAAAGACAGTTAACGATGTTGGACATGATTGGCATGTTCAACTCAACCCTGCACTATGGGCCTACAGAACAAGCATCAGTACACCAATGGGAGCTACACCATTTTCTTTGGTATATGGATCAGAAGCCATATTGCCCATTGAAGTTGAAATTCCATCCCGTCATGTATCACTCAGAGGTATCATTTTAGATGAAGACTATAGGGTATCTAGGCTGCAAGAACTGGATTTGTTGGATGAGCATCATCAACAAGTTGTTAATCATCTAACAACTTATCAACAGAGGATGTCAAGGAGTTACAATCACAGGGTAAAACCGAGGGTCTTTCAGATTGGTGACTTGGTACTAAAGGAGAATCCTAGAAATCAGGAAGATAGAGAAAAGAAAGGAAAATTTGAGCCTAACTAGCTTGGTCCATTTGTCGTTATATCAGTGTATGGATCAAGAGCATATCAGTTATCAATATCAGAAGGGGATGTGTTTGATGAACCTATCAACAGTATTCATCTCAGAAAATTATATGCTTAAAGTCTCCTAGTGCATGGGGAAAATTCTGAAAATTGTTTCCATGGTGAAAACCTGGCAAACAGGCATCTTGGCGAATTAGAAAATACAAAAAAAATTAAAATTAAAATTAAAAAAAAAATTAAAAAAATTAAAATTAAAAAAATGAGAACAATACAAAAACACAAAGCATTTGGTGCAAACCTAGAAACAGGCGTCATATGTGATTCAAAGATCAGCTTTCCCATCTATTGGGATATATGTCAGGATCATTTCATCTAAAAAGGCAGTATCAATTCATTTCATATCTTTCATCCGGCCATCATTACATCCACTATCAAAGTCGTGTCACGTGGTAAACATATAGCTCCATAGCTTGGGGGAAACATCTAGATATCTAGGGGCAATCCAAATGTATCAATTGCATCCGATGGTAGAAAACCAAAAACAAAGATCAAAGTACAATTTCATCATTGTCAAAAGCATCAACCATCTATATCATATCGAAAAGCCAAGAACATGTCAAATAGGGAACTCTGAAAAGGCTAAATCCAAAAACATAGGTATATGTCAGTCGAACTACGTGGTCTCTGCGTGTGTATCGTAGGCAAGGCTAATCTTTGATCAGCCCCCGAAACCCCTAAGATAGGTTAGTAGGTTAGATCTTTGGTCAAAATCTCAAAAATTCAAAAACATGTCAAAATCAGGATGGATGATCTAAAATCTGATGAATGAATGAAACACTCTAAGTAAAAATAAATAAAATGGATATTTTGTCCTTTTTGATTATCATTTCTTTGGAGTAACTCAAGGATGTATTGAACTAGAGGAACAAGGAAAAAGAATGATATTTTTATTGTTTGTTGTATGTACGATAATCATATAAATGTGTGAATTGTCGGGGGATGTGCTATGCGAATGTATCACCGATGACATTCAGAATTCACACACTCAAATGATAATCCTTGCCTATTTACGCAATGAATGCTCAGGTCATCTCAGTTCAATTATACCTAGATGCTTGTGTTCGATTGCAATATTAAAAATCATGAAAGAGGTACTCAGGTCATTATTAGTCTAACACAACCATCAACGCTTGTATTAACTTTCAACATTCAATAAAGCTCTATGATGATACCAAGCACAAAAAGACTATTAAAATGACATTTGTTTTAGATATCATGACATGGTTAAAATTAGATTGCATCCATCATCATTTATTATCTACAGAGTGTTTGTTGCATAAAGGATTCCAATCAATGATTATCTAATCTACAAATAAGACTGAGTATACTTGACATAAAATCCAAAATCATCATCGGTTACCATATAGTTACAAATCCATATTTCATCATTAATCATTTCATCATCCATACAGATTTTTGCATCATAATAAATAGTCATTTTATCACCTACATCATACAACATCATCATTATTGTACCATGTATCCATACATTTAAAAATAATCTAATCACATCATTACACCCATCAAAGATCATTCATCATAAAATCATTCCATAAAATAAAAAAGCATTTATCCAACTATCCATACATGTTATCACATCACATCATTTATCTATATATCATATTCTATACATACAATTATCATTGCATCATCGCATTCAAGTAAAATCATTCATATACATTATCACATTTAGAATTAGATCATCATAGAATCATATAAATAAAAAACATCCATCACATAGAAATCATGAAGCCATCAACATATATCAAATGCATCTCATATATATATCACAAATGTCAAGTATACAAGGAAAGTCTAGTCTACAAAATAAATGATCCACAATGGGCTACAATCATAATATACATCACAGAAGATCACAAGGGCATCTACGACCTGCTCCTGCCAGAATGAGCAAGCCCAATATGACTTGTACTACCACCAACCCCAAACGGACCCGAATCTCTGGAATCTCTACGTGGAGGTTGGGTCACCCCCTCACTGACTGTCTATGTGTGTGTCCATCCAGATCTCAATGAGGCATAACTGACTCGACGCTCGGCAGGCACTGCATCATGATAATGGCCCCGGTAGAACTTTGCCTCTCGGCTAGCCCACAAAACCTCTCTCATATAATCACCAATAGAGGTGCCATCGGCTAATCTCTGGAGGGTATCTACTATTTCCTATGCCCTCTTGGCTATCTACCGAGTACTGTCTCGCTTGGCTAGCAAGGTATCAACCTGTGTCTGCATATTGGCTAACTGCCCCTGTACCTATGCCTGTACCTGTATCAGGGTCTTGGTCTGCACAAGCATACCCCGAGCCTATACAAACTGCCCCTGTAGTGTCTAAACTTGTGCCTGCAAGCCTAAAATCTGTCTCTGATAATCCACAGGCAGCATGGTCATTGCTCACCTCTTGCGAGGCCTACTCGAAGATGGACCACTGCTGATGGCTGGCCCTGTCCCTCGGTCTCCTCCACTACCACCATCATTGTCCCCACTGTCAGTCTTTGAGCTCTCATCTACTGGGATATCACCCTCACCCCCGGAAACATCCTCTACCACATCCTCCTCTACTGGTAATGGTGCGGGCTAATCAGGAATGGTGATGTGAGGAGGGGGGACGAAAGCCAAAAATGCCGCATACTCCTTTGTCATGGGTGCCTTTGCAATATCCCTCCGCATCTCCAAGGGAGATGGCTGTAAAGTCTTATACCCCGCTACTACAACATCATAAGATAATGTGGGACCCCAATCTGGAATATCCATCTATCATCGTGCATAGTGGGCTACCCCTTGTGGCATACACTAAATAATGCCATACTATCTGTACACCCGACGCAGCAAAAATCTCTCAATCACAAAAGGAGTCTGACCAATGAGGTACATAGAGTCACAAAGGAAGCCTAATACTATATCATCCTCATCCCACTCCTCACAGTCAAGGTATGGGTGCCATGTCACTGTCTCAGTATCATCAAAAACTCTACTCCAGTGCTCTAACTTGCCCATCCGGGCTTGTGTGAACTGACCACTATATCTAAATACATACGATCTGTCGGCTAGTCTGTTTGCAATGGGAAACAACCAACAAGTAGCAAAATGCTCCCAAACCGATATCTGTAATAGGGTCACCCCTGCGGATATACTATGTGCACCTAGGTACATAATGGAATGAAGATCATGGTAAAGATGTGCTAACATGCACATCCCCCATGCATATTTAGTACCATGTACCAACATGCTCTCCAGTGTCCTACCCCAGCCAATGAGGAATCCCTTTGACCTACGATCAGGGCAAAGGAAACCTCCAATAATTCTAGCTAGCACTATTGGTAGTGTCGCATATGAATCCATGATCCTTTGTCATCGAACAATCGGACCCTCAATGTCCTGATCCTAAAATACTCAACGAAGAGCATCTCTGCTAGTGGTCTCATGAGAGTCATATGTAACTATCTCCCCCATGAATGGAATGCGTAAGATACGCCACACATCCTCTGGTGTGACTATCATCGCATCGGTAGGTAGGTGAAAGGTGTTGTGGTCGCTATGCCACCTCTTAGCTAACGTTGTCAACAAACCCCGATTAATCCTAATTTGGGGCATATCACGTAAACTCGTAAGGCCACAATGGACTATCACCTGAAGCTCATCTAGTGTCAAATGAGGTATCAAATCTAGAGAGTACCCAAGTCCTCCTATTATCATAACAAAAAATCAACAATCAGTGAACTATGTCAGGAATTAAATGTCATTCTACTATCAAGTCTATTTCAAAAGCTTTGGTATGAATTTTTGATCAAAATTCATAGGCGAACATCCAACCTCAACTATCATGAGGTTCATCAAAACATTATCTAGATCTCGCCAATCATGAGATTTATCAGATATTGAATCAAACCTCACCTATCATGAGGTTCATCAAACCATTATCTAGATCTCACCTATCATGAGATTTATCAGGTATTGAATCATTTCCTCACCAATCATGAGGATCATCAAGAAATAGGATTTCTTCTTGCCTATCATGAGAGTTAGTCTTATTTACTTTAATCTAAATCCAACATCAAGCAATTGGATTATCAATCATACCAATCAGAAGAATCGACATGATCAGAATTGATGAAATCAAGGTTCACTAAGTCAAAATCTTCAAATTTGACCGGAAGCACTAAAACAATCATCCAAAGCGCTACATCCCAAAAGTGCTACTTTATCAGCTAAAAGCACTAAATCAGGGACCCAAAGCACTATTTCCGCACTCCAAAGTGCTAAAATAGGCCATCAAAGCACCACTTTAGTAGAAGCGCTAGAACAGACCTTAAAAGCGCTAATCCACTGACTCAAAGCGTTGAAAGTCTCAAAGCGCTAAAATCTAGTTTCAAAGCGCTAATTCTTGACTCCTAAGTGCTACTTTATCGACTAGAAGCACTAGAGTTTTAAACGCAAGTGCTAAAACTCAAAGCATTAGACTACCTAACGGAAGTGCTACATCGGAATGAAAGCACTACAACATGACTTGAAAGCGCTAAAAGACACCTAGACATGCCTAAGACCTAAAAAGCATAAAAAACAAAAGTGCATGAATTACGAGGAGGTCGAGGGGTACAAACCAGAGGTCCATACGTAGGCGGCCATTTGTGACGTCGAACACACTTGAATTGGTGAGTGTGGTAAGGAATAGGCATCTTGCTCCAATCGGCAGAAAAATATTTATCACTAAGAATTTTGAACTCAAAAAGCAAATAATGAATTAAAAATGACCTTTTAGCACTATTCATAATTTTTGAAAGGTATTTTTGGGGGATTTTTATAACATTTTGATTAATTTTGTTCATGAAATTAATTAAAACTCATCAGAGGACTCATTTCTTCATCATTTTGATGGGAGATAAATTATTGCATCATCGAAACACATCAAATCATCAAAAAATCATAAAAATTTGAAAATTTCTAAAAAACATCAGATCATTAATTTATCTCCCGAGGGGGCATATTATCATGAAATCATCTGAAAATCATGTCTGGGGCACATTGAATTATCATCATCTGAAAATCATGTCTAGGGTGCACGGAATTATTTTTTTCATATCATCAATCTTGGCAGTAGCAGCAAAAATTTTCTTCGAAGCAACATGTAAACACATCACTTCGAAGAGGGGCAAAATGTATACACCTAAAATTGGTCTGGAGCATCCGATTAATTAAATAAGAATTATTTGATTAATTATCCTAAATTCCTCTACTGTTTAAATAAATAGAAATATCTATTTAATATAGTTCACATCTAATCTCGTCTTAATTAAATAAACAAAAATAAATACTTTGTTCGATTTAATTACCATTTCCTTATTTCAATCTATCACATCATTTCTAAATTAATTAAATAAAGATCAAAACACTTTATTTATTAATTGTCATTATTCTTCTATTTTAATTTAATAAATAACTATCCTATAGTTCGTTTTATTAAATTATTTATCTCTCCTTTGTTAATTTAAATAAATCCAAATATTTGAATTGTTGCACAAGGAATATTCCATCTATATTCTCTCAAAAATGAATTAGATATCCTATGTCTAAACCATGTCTAATTTATGTCAAAAATATGTCAAATTAATTGATTGAAACTTCACGGGAAGTTTTGGAGACAAATTGGAAACAAATTTGGAATTTGATCTCTCAATCCTCTTCCATCAATCTTTCCTCTTCTCTTGCCTAGTGTTTTCATGGGTAGAGACAATCTCCATCTTTCTATCAATCTCCTCAATCTCTCACCATTCAATTCTCTAGATTGAATCCAAACCTTTCAAAGCTTTCCTTGTGCATTTTTATAGCCAAGAAATCTATAAATACAGCCTCATTCAACCAAGAAAAAGATCCAGATAATCAAGCTTTTGCACTCTTACTCTATAGGAATCCAGACATCAAGCATCAAGCAATCCAGTTTTCAACCATGGCTGCCTCCTGTAGTTGCAATTATCTGTTTCACATTAATATCATGCTAGTTTAATTGATTTATCATTAGCATTGTATTAACATCATCTCGTTCTTCAGATAATCATTTTAACAATCTTATTTGCTTACACAATCTAAGAGCAATTTAGATTTAATAAATCTTTGGAGATAGAGGTCAATAGGACACTTTCAATTGATTACTTTGTTGAATTGATTCAATTTGTTTAATCATTGATCTAATGTCCTATTAAGAAGTGTTTTAGGTCTTATTCACTATTTTACCACTTACACTATCCTTGCAACCAACCTCACAATCAAGCTACTTGCTCTAATGGACTCATTAATCAGGCTCTAATGGTACAGAGTGTTGCGCGCTCACAACAAAACATACCTAATGATGGAGCTCCACAACATCAAGAGCAACCTACAAATGATGCTACTCTTCTGAACTTTCAAGGAGAAGAGTTTTGTGGTATCAATGCGGATGATCCAGTCTCAGCAAATACAAGAGAAAAGAAACTAGCTCTCGATCTTGAGCAAACAACTGATAAGGGGAAGGCTACAGTTGTTGAACCATCCACATCACAAGTGCCTCGCATTCCATAAGGGAACTCTCAGGGAGTTGCTAAGGAGCAGTCACACCTGTAGGCTGATTCTATTGGTGTAAAGATTCATCATAAGGTAAGTTCATCTTTACCTTTCAATATGATTGAAATATGAAGAAGATGAATGTAACAATATCCATGCGGGATTATTTAGCTATCCCAGGTTAGAAATATTTGCTATAATGAGCTTTTTTGGGTTTAAAAGTGATTGATGAAACAACAGTAAGTCAAGTAAGGATTGTCCTAACAAATACTCCACAGGACAACAACCAACAACCCATTAAACATCAAGGTAAGGATTTTAAGCCTCCTCCTTTTTAAATTTCCTTAATAGTTGGGGATAAATTAGTTCATAACTGCATGGTAGATAGCGGTGCTAGTAGGTTAGTCATGCCCAAGAAGATTGCAGATCAGTTAGGACTGACGTACCAACCATTAGAAAAGGGGGTTCTTCAATTAGATGGTTCAGTTGTTAACACTACAGGTATCATCAAGGACCTGAGTTTGAATTTTCAGGCCTATCCTAATTTTTCCATACCACAGGATGTATTTGTTATAGACTTACCTCCATTTTTTGCCTTATGTTTGTCTAGGGATTTCATGGCTAAGGTTGGGGGTTATTTGTCATCAGATTGGTCCCATTTAGTTCTTAGGATGAGATATCAGACCAAGGTTACTATCAAATCAGAGAAATTGGCTAAGGATCACATAGAGCCTTATAATCCAAGCGTGATCAATGCTCTCCCTATTGCTGCAAACACGAATTGTGTTATTTTTAGTGATAATGAACTTGCTATTGCTCAAGAGCTATAGGCTGAAAATGTTGCTGAGTCACTTTTGCATGAGTTGGCAGCTGAAAACACGGTAGATAACTGGGATAGTCATATTTTGGATTTTGGTATGGGTAATTATGTGCTTGATGAACCTAATGCAGAGATGCCTAACTTGGAAAAAAATGCAGATTCATTGCAGTTGCAACAGGAGGAGTTATGGGAGATCTTTTTTGATGGTTCCAAAAGTAAGAATGGAGCTAGAGGGGGTGTAATGCTTGTGTCTCCAAAGGGTGACAAATATTTTTTTGCTTTCCTTTTTTCTTTTGCCTCTTCTAATATTACTATTGGATTTGATGGATTTATCCAAGGTCTGGAATGGGCAAGGAAAGGAGGAGTGAAATGTCTCAAGGTTTATTGGGATAGTGATTTAATAGTAAAGCAGGTTAGAGGCCTAACTGTTGCAAAGAATGATACTTTGAAGTCCTATAGAAATAGAGTGTGGGACTTGATTGAAGACATTAATGCTTTCAACTTGAATTTTGTTCCCAGAAGTTAGAACAAACATGCAGATCGGCTTGCAGTTGTTCGAGCACGGTTTGATATCTTTAATGATATCAAGGAGAAAACACAAAAATATGTGAAGGTTCTCATTAGGCCATCAATTCCTTATAATAGCATTCATTGGTAGGTGTTTGATAGTGATGAGAAAATTCTATCATTTTTGCTAGAGGAGGATCAATTTTCTGTGGTAAATCAAGAGAAGCTCAAGCAACAGTATGATAATCAAGTCATACAATTGAAGATGAACAAGCTTCCCAAGGGATTTGTAACTTTGGAGTCCATTTTTAGCATAGATGATTAGCTTAAGAAGGGTAAAGCTGGTTTGAAAAAGAAAAGAAGAACATTATGAAGAGCTGGAGATTTTTAAAGGTAAGCCCCTTAAATTTGGAAAACTATGTTCACCTTAAGATAAACAAGCTTTTATTACATTATGTAAGGAATATTGATGGTGTGTTTGCTTGGGAATACTCATATTTAAAAGGGCTTGATCCCCACATTTCCTAGCACACAATTGAGTTAGAGCCTGGAGCTAAGCCCATAAGGCAGAAACAAATACCTTTGAACCCTAAGTTAGAACCTTTAATGATCAAGGAACTAACTAGATTAGTTGAGGGGGGTATCATCTTTCCTATTAAACATACTTCATGGGTTTCTAACCTTGTACCGGTTAGAAATAAAAATCGAGAAATTAGGCTCTACCTAGACTTTAGGGATCCTAGTAGAGCATCTCTGAAAGATCACTACCCATTGCCTTGAATGGAGTAAATTCTGCAAGTGGTTGCTGGTTTTGAAAGGTTTTCTCTATTGGATGGTTATTCTGGTTATAACCAGGTGCTTGTCAAAGAAAAAGACTAGTTCAAAACTGAATTTGCAATGAAGTGGGGCACTATGGCTTACAAAAGAATTCCTTTTGGATTACCTAATGTTGGTGCCATGTTTCAAAGAGCCATGGATATGGCATTCCAAAGTTTAATCAATAAAATTATGATGATCTATCTAGATGATGTTATGGCATTCTCATATAATGTTGAGGAACATTTGTCACATCTAAAACAAGTGTTTGAGAAATGTAGGGAGTTTGGAATATCACTGAATCCAAAAAAGAGTATCTTTGTAGCTCATGATGGTAAGCTACTGGCACACATTGTGTCAAAGCATAGAGTTACTATTGATCCCGAAAGATTCAAAGCTATACTTGAACTATCATTACCCAATCATAAGAAAGGGTTGCAGAGCTTTTTAGGCAGAATTAATTTTCTAAGAGGGTTTATTCCTAATGTTGTGAATTGATTATAGCCATTGACTGCCATGTTTAAGAAAAATACAATTTTCAGTTGGACCAGAGAAACCAAAAGTATCTTTGAAGCAATTAAGGAGACCTTAGCATCCACCCCAACATTGGTAAATCAATATTTCTCTAAAGAATTTACTCTATATGCTTTTTGTAGCATTAGTTCTATTTCTACCATGCTAGTTCAAAAGAACAATGATAATTTAGAGCGTCCAATTGCCTTCTCTAGTCAAGGCCTCGCTGATTATGAACATAAATATACATTTGTAGAAAAACATATCCTTGTTGTCATAAGAAGCTTGAAGAAATTCAATCCTTTAATCTCTAACAATAAGATTCATATTATGGTTACACACCCAATTGTTAAGGAGTTTTTATTGAGCAGAGATCTAAATGAGAAAAGGGTTGGGTGGATCACGAAAGTGATGGAATACGATGTAGATATCAAGATTAGTAAACTTGTTAGAGGAAAGGGTCTTTGTGAGCAACTTGTTGTAGGGTCTAGCAATGAAAAAGAATTAGAAATAGATGTTTTCACTAATATTGGTGAGCCTCAAAATGCTCAAGATGATACACTTGTGTTGGTTACAACTTGGGTTCAAGATATGATCCATTTTTTTACAAACTGGTGAGTGTCCACCAAGTTTACATAGAGCTAAACAAAGATACTTCAGATTACAGTCCATTCCATATGTATTGGTAGATAATATTCTTTTCAAAAAGGATCTTACCGGTGTACTATTGAGATATATTAATAATGATCAAATAGAAAGAGTGCTTCATGAGTTTCATGATGGAGCTACAGGAGGTATTTTTGCTCCTAGGAAGATTGCTTGGATGATAATGAGAGTTGGATATTACTGGCCTAGCTTATTCAAAGATGCCCATGCTTGGGTGAGGAAGTGTATTAAATCTACTTTATTTGTAGGGAAGGAAAAGTTGACAGCCATGCCTTTGTAGTTGATTCAAGTTGGACAACCCTTCATTGGATGGGACATTGACTTTATTAGACCCATAAATCCACCCTATAGTGCAAATAAGAATCTTATCATAATCATTAAGAGGACCCTGGAGGATAACAAAAGGACTTGGCACACAAATTTGGAGTATGCACTTTGGGTAGATAGAGTGACTCCTAAAAGGTCTATTAGTAACTCACCATATATGTTGGTTTATGGTATAGAGGCAATATTTCCTCTATCTATGGAGCCGCCAACTCTTGAAATTATACACCAGTTAGATATTTTCCTTTTTTATAGCTCTCTTGTTTTCAATAAGTGTTAGGTAGCCTAATCTATTCCACTGAGTTACAAAGTGAGTTATAGCCATGTGGAATTTCTCTAGGTCTATTTCTTGAGTTTTCCTAATGACTCCATGCCCAATGGATGAGTCTAGGTCACTGGTCTTTGATGTTTCATAGGCAAACATCCAGTACATGTCATCAAAAATGTCACCAGGTTCTCACCTACAGGCTCAATCACAAAGAGCCATCTATGTTTCAAGATAAATGGTACATTTTGTTAAACCTTCTATAGTACATTCTATTATACAAATGAAACAACTTTATTGGATTACAAAAAAACAAGAACATAAATTTACTATATTTATACAAGTGTGTGAAATGTAAAATATTTTTACAATATTTTGATGAAAATTAATCTTATTGAGTGTAATCGTAAACATGTGTCTCACACAGCAAGCCATGAGATTCACTTACTCATTTGATACGGATAGGAATTAAACTATACATGAATGAGTAAATGCTAAAGAAATTAACATGTAAGGGAGGTAACCAGTCATTGCCTGAATTATTGGTTTTGCAAAGGTGTCTGCTGTATAATGGCTTTTCCTTGCTCCCTGGTCCCTAGGTTACCTTGTGTCTGCTTACCTGCATTGGGTAAAGAAATGAGCTATAACATTAGGTTCTACGCAATGAAAGGTTGCATTCTGTACATGCACACTTACCCATACATGCATATTCTAATTGCTATGTACATCAAATACAATGCCTATCCTAAGTGTCCATAAAAACCAAAAATGGAGACTATTACGCACACTTAGGGTATGCATTTTTAAATTTTTTTAACATTGTTCGCTTCATGTACAGATTTGGGGGAGAAAGTGTTTCTGAGTGATTCATCAGATTCATCAATTTATATTATGAGTGGGGTGAATGTGGCTCCCACAAGAGTTGAGTCCAGCTCATAGCAATTTTTGAATATTCTAAGTGCATATGAGATTATATTGTAAGATAGTTAATATCAATCATGATCACTTCATAATCATAATGCAGAAGAGAGTACGATGTTCTTTCACAATAATAAATTTCAATACTACAACAAAAATTTCACATACTTTAGGGTTCTTTATGGATAGAGAAGGCTCGATCTGTAATTTGAAATAGTGATTACCTCACAAAAAGAGGTAGCATGTTGTCCTTTAACAATGCCAAGAATCACATGGTAATGTTATGACAAAGAAAATAAACAAAGCCTCAGTGAAATGAATCATGGTATCATCAATTTCATAAAGAAGCATGTTATATTTGTCATCCCAAGAGTAATGCGTTTTGGGGAAAATGAATGACTAGTTGGATTTCCAATATGGTTTATGTTCATGTGCTAGAGGTGGGAAATGGGGATCATTGTTTTATTCTCATAATAGAGCATTTGTTATCATGGCAATGCAACATTCCTAATAGTGGGGTAAGTCCTAGAAATCCAATAAATAGAGGCCATGCATACATGTGGGAGAGTGTAATTTTCATGAAGGTAGCATCAGGTTACATTGATGATAGCTATTGTACATGATAGCCTAGGGGTTTTCATATCCTATGAGGATAGTTTTGTCTATAAATACAAGCTACTAATAATCTTTGTTTAAAAGAAAAATATTGATACTTTTATGCAAGAACAGTCATCTTGGTTATTTTATGAAGAGTAATAGGAAAATTTATCTTGAAATTTCAAGAGTAGTAATAGGAAAGATTCATGTGATATTACAGTGAGAGTCTTGTGTTGAATGTAGTTTAAGTGCATTACTAAGAAAAGTCACAATGAATTTCTTAAAGGCCATGTTTGAGAGTTTTGTTCTTCCAAACTTAGTATAGTTTAAATCATGAAGTCTTCAATAAAGTTTGCCTAATGCAGAAAAGGCATTAATTAATTTTGACTTAGTTCTTGAAGGAGTTTGTTTTGGGTTTTTCTAAGAAGTAATCTCATTTGATCAATGCTATCATTCCAGATAGTATTGTCAATACATGTTTCTAGTATTTGATGCGATTGTAAAAGGAGCTAGGGTCTTATATCCAAAAAAAGTAGCATACAATTTATAGTGAGGAGAGATCTCTTTAAAAAACTATAAAAAAATCCAAGAATTTGTATAGGACATGGGCTTAAAAGTAACCCAGATTGGTTTTTTTTCCATTTTGTCTGAAAACCAGGAGCTTTTGAGTGAAACCCTCAAATACCCATAGCAAGACAAAGATCTGATGGATTTTCTGTAGAATAATAGTCATGCTTAATACTTTTTCTTTCCAGAAGAAACATAAACCAAAAGATAAGGAAAAGAAGATAGGGAGGCAGTATCTTTTACACTTAATGAAAATGCGCAATTCACAACCATTAAACCTACATCAAATCCTGAAAGAGAATACAAGAGTAAAGGAAAGAAAAAACAACCATAGAATGAGACCTATGGTCACAAACAAAGAGAAAAAATTCATCAAATGTTTTCATGATGATAAATGCCATCAATCAAGGAGCTGCAGAAGGTCACGGCCATGAAGAATAGATTTCGTCTATTTGATACTCAAAAAATAGAATAATGCTATAGGGAAAGGCTTACCTTCGACTTGTTCATGTTTTTGTCAGGAAGAAATGTCTCTTTTATGCAGAAATCCGCCATGTTTTCACTAGGAGAAGCTCAGGAGAATCGCAGAAAACACTTGGTCGGCGACAAAACTCCTTGGAGAAGTTTGCACTTTTGCAAAAGATGTGAAATGAAAGGAATTTTTGAGCTTTTCTTTATGGTTTCTAACCCTATTTCAACCACCATAGTTAAGTTAAATTTTGATGGCATTTGTTTTCAAAATATGTTATGACAATTGAAACCCATGGCCCTTGTATATTTGCCAATATTTGCTAAGTGTAACCTACACTTTTGCATTCGACCGATAAGTCCTTTTCGACTTAGGCATTTTGAATATAGATTTTGTATGGAAGATAAATACCACCTCGCATTTTTGAAGAAATCAAGCAAGGAGCCACCTAATTGCCACATTACCAAACATGATGGAGAATGTTGAGGAGAGCTTAATGCCACTTAGATTCCTACATTGACTTATTATTGTGCCTTTATGGTCGATTGTGGTAAAGTAGCTTTTTATGTTTTGCATTCATGCTTACGTGTAACAAACGGGATTAAGGTGTTTTATAAGCCTTCATTCCTTATTTTTATGTCTTTTAATGCAAACAGTGATGTGGTTGATTTAGCAGAGGTCAAAGGGTTTGTTTTAACTTGTCATTACTTTGTTGAGGATATCTAGGCACTATTCTCTTATACCTTTATGTTTGGTCAAGCGAGACTCTTTCATGTATATTTATCCTTTTTGAGGGCTTGTAGGGAGGTTGAAAGTTGTTTACAAACATATGCCACAAATATTGGAGCTACTTTTTGACTCTTTATGGGTTATGGAGGGAATTTTGGAGCCATTACAAGTGGTCATCTTGGTAGAATAATTCATGTTTGAACTTTCTTGCATTTGGAGCCCCTTTTGGAGATGATTCAGGTGCTAGATTTTATGCTTTTTGACTTCATCCGACCAAAACAGTTTTTCTAATTCCTTTTTTGGTGGTTTTTAGAGGGAAAAGTTTTGGTACTTAGTCATTTTGGACTCATTTTGTACATCAGTTCTTGATATGCAAATTTTAGCTTGGAGTGAATTTTACAGTCCTTTGTGAATTTTTGGCATGTTTTGTAACTTAATTTTCTGAATACGATTCACAGTGGAGACCTTTATTATTACCGGAGATTCATCTCTTGTCTTTTCATTCTTGCAAATTTGTGTATGTGAAGTGATTGATCAAGTTAACCGTGAAATTACTTTCCTCATAGATTTGTCTCATAAGTTCATACCTTTCTACAACTAGTTTATTCATGCAGGTTACTAATTGTGTCAACTTGGTGCACGCTATTTTGTTAAAATGTGAAGTTAACTTCCTTTTTATGAAAATTTATGTATACACGCCTATTAGTAAAATATTTATGCATCAATATACAACAATGAATATTACATACTTAGCTACATTGAGAGTTCTGATCAGTTTGTGTCTGTATTATGTGATCATGTTTTGACCATTAGCTTTGGTATATCACTTCATTTACATTAGTATTTCATTTTATGTAATATTTCCCCCTTTTTCCCATCATATCAGTAGTTTAGAAGACATTAGCAGCTAGGAAGCCGGCCTATCCAGAGGTTCATTTCAATTTTACGTGACCCATAACCTTCAAATTATCCCATGTTCCTCCAAAGCGTTAAGTTTTAGAACTTAACGAAGGTGCAACTTTAGGAGCTAATAGTTTTTTGATCAAGAAATTGAGTTACAATATCAATTTGATGACAATTAATATCTCTAACAAAAATTATGATCACAAAGCCCAAAGAGACAAAGATGGTTGGACAATATCCAAAGAGACAAAGCCCATGTTGACTTTTGATCCAATAATAAAATTCAAAGATAATTCCCTTTATTGAAAGGCACACCAAGAAGGCTACTTTGTGTCTAACAAGTTTCCTAAATCCACTCACTACTATGTGATTGAAGAAATTAAAGGTCTTATTCCTAGAACTCTTTTGAGAATCCAATGAATAGTATAAAAAAAATAAAATATTTGTATTCATAATATACACTCTTAGATATTGATAGTAACCATTACATTTCCAAATTTACATCATATAAATAAATTCACATCTTTCAATCTATAGATTGCAGCAGAAAGTTCAGTGTTAGAACTATCATAACGTTCACATTCCCCATCCAAAATTAAAAGTTCAATATGTTGGAGAAAGGGGAAAGAACAAGGGACAAAACCCATAAATGGTTTTGCAAGAGTTTTAAACACTCAGGAGCATATTTTTCTGCAACTCAGCCATCTAGATGAACAACTAAATCTTAGAACTTGACTCTTCTAGTTTACACATACTGGTTACAATACTAAAGTTTGCATCACTCTTACAACAAAGGTAGGAATTGGCTCAGGAAGTATTTGTATAGTCCCATGACCACTTGGTTATTATTGAATGTTAATGTAATTTATTTCTTATAATCATATTTCATAGCAAAAAGAAAAAATAGTGAAATATTGCAGCAAGTATCTACAAATATTCCACTACAAATTTGAAGGAATTAAGGACAAAAACATAACCAAAAACTTACCTAAAATCCACACCTAACAATATAGAATTAAAATGTTTTCCAAAGCTCAAGAAAATGGTGAAAGAAATATCTGCATCACATTCTCCCTCTTCTTAATCTTTATCTTCCTTCAATCCACTACTACTCAATACATACTCTTTCCCATTAGAGATTTATATTAGAGCGAAGAGATAGGGAAGGTGACACAAATTATGTATATTTAGATGTGTCAAAAGCCTCTTAGTTTCGAATCCATTCCCAATTCTATTACTAGACTATGGATGGATACTTGCAACTAAAAATTTAATAAGACTAAGACCCCTCCTATAGAGAACACACAGAACCATTGAATTGGATAAAATATTTCTTATATGACTGATAACCATTAAATAAAATCTCTATTAAACACACAATATGCCTATAAATAAATATATTTAGGAAAAACCATATATCTTCTTGTACAAGTAGAGCAACAATAATAATATAACACCAATAATTACATCATGATTCAAACCATAAGTTATGGGATACTTATCACTTTTAACAATAATTATGTAGATTTCAATTTCATTATTATCTCTTCTTTTATATGGTCACTCCAGTGATGAAATAGAAAGGTATTAGTCTTTTGTAATAGTCTATCTTATTGTGGAAAAATAAGATATAATTTTAATTTTAAACCTAACCCAATCTAATCACCAAACATTGGAAAAATTAGAGGAGAATTTGTGATTAAACTAAATTAAACCTTTTTAACCTAGCCTTCACTACAATTGCAAGCAACATTAATCATATATATTTTTTATTTTTTTATTTCGCTAGCTGGTCAGGTATATCAGACCCAATTACCCAACATAAATTCTATGCTAAGAATTGCGTAGATGTAGGAAATAATTATGGGTCTTTGTTCATTCAATTCAATATTGAAACAAAATTAGAAACTAACTAGAAAAATCTTATTTTTACAATGTCATATATGCTAGATTCTTCCAATTGCAGAATTATTTTCCAGGTAAACTAAAAATGAAAACATTGAAGCAATGAATATTACCTTGATTTGGAAAAGGCAATCAAGAGAGCTCTTGGATGGTCACAAATTCTAATATTTTTCTTGTTTGTCTCCTGGATGTGCTTGAAGGATGTGGAATATTAGATTCAAAATGACAATTACATTCATAGTCCAAATATAAATAGCAAATGTCCCAATGCCTCAAATCATCATTCATTCCCACAATCCACACCAAACTCCTCATCACTCCTAGGGGAACAAGATATGCCAAAAATAGTGCAAAATCTAAACATGCAATAAAATAGATACACTAAACTATTAATACTGGAAATAAGAAATGTACAACTCTAGTGAGGCTAAACCTTCCATATAGAACTCAAGACTAAGACCAGAATAAAAAATCTTTAAAATATTATATTAAACACTTCTGACAAGTCACAATACACAAAAGAACAACTCTCCAAGGTTTTATCAAAAACTCATAACTGAACTCAAATACGAATCTCAAGTTTATAGTTTTATCAATAAATAGAAAATTGTTACTCATATTGATGCAAACAAATGTAGAATGATGATAGAAGGCTACAAAGCTTCAATCCAAAATTCAATTTTGTGATAAATTTAATGCTATAATAAGTCCAAGAGATTATAGCCATCAAGGGGGTGATCATTTTTTTCTACCCACAACATTCTTTCTAAACTAGAAAGAGATATGTGCCTTGGTGATTAAAAAATGAATTTTGGACACCACTCAATCAAATCCAACAATCATAGAGTTCATTTGAGAAAGGATGGCTTACATTGGTATGAAACAGAATAAAAAATACAAAAATGTAGTTCACATGTGGTCTATTATTGAATGTTATCATTTGTTCAAGATCCTTATTGTTGTTGCTTGCCCAGGATCATAGACTTTTCTAAAAAGCCACTTGTTTCTGATTTGGAAAACCCCTGCTTGAAGTTTCATAAAAAAGAAAACTGCTTGTCAAAGTTCATGTCAAATATTTAGGGAGGGAAAATGAAAAGGAAGAGGGAAATAAAAATTTATTGTAGGAAAAACCATTTTTTTATTGTCTAAATTTAAAACAATTAAAGAATATTATATAATATTTTATACTAGTAATCACACCATGGTGTGCAATGGGTACACCATGGTGTGCAATGGGTACACCAAAGAGGTTTGGAAGGTCAAATAAGATCAATTGATAGGTCATTTTGAAAATTAATATATTATAAAATTATATGTTTGATATTTATGTATATTTATTATTTGATAGTATATTTATTTATAATTATAAAATTTATGTCATATTCTAAATAGTCTTGCAACACTCATATTATAAATAGTGGTTAAAAAAAAGTGTAAAAATTTTAGCGAATATAGTAGAAAAGAATAATTAAACAAAATTAGACAATTACGAAATATTGAATGGCTTGGTTTACCTAGAAAAGAATATAGAAGGTTGTATCTCCACTATCAATTGGTTAAGGGAAATCATATTTTGAGTGATGTGCATCCTTTCTTAGCTGGTACAATGTTGTTTCAAGAAAGGTTTCTTAAATGTCAAGAGGGTAAGCATTATACAAAAATCTTACCAAAATCTTAATCTACCACGATTTGAGGCCAATCTTAAAAAATACAACCCCCTGAATTGCAAAAAAAAAATTGATACATTATTCAAAATTGAATATTTCAAAACTAGGATGATTGATTATTGGTAACAGTAGGTACATAGATGTAGTGGTTGTAGGTATATATAAGGATTTGTGTTAAATATATAGGAAACTTCATTTACAAATATAAATATTTGTAAATATTTGTAAATGAAGTTTCTTATATAAACAGAGCTCGTCAAGAAAAAAATTATAATACCTAGTGTTCAGTTCAGCTATCTAACTAAATATTGTTTAAGTTGATGGAGTAAAAAGAAAAAACTGTTGAAATTTGAGTGGTTGAAATAATAATAATAATAGTAATTATATAAAATAAAAAAACTACTGGTTATCATATACTTTCCTACTAGTGAGGAGAGTAATGGAGATTAACTTATAGTAATGTATAATAAATTCTAGTGGGTGAAATAAATAATTTAGTAAACTGATTCTTAAATATGTTGGAATCACCGTAGTTGCAGCAAAGTGGAGCTTTACAAATAAGGTAACATAATTTTGGATGTTAATCTTTTATAATATTTGGAAGGAGAAATTACCTTACTTTTCCATAATAAATAATGTAGAAATATTTATCATAGAAATTACTGATGGAATATTATTTTATAATAGTAGTTTTTGTAACTAACATTTTGGTAAATTGATTTCTGAAGTAGAGGGAGAAATTGTAGGAAAAATCCAATTTTAATATTAAATGCAACATTGGCATTAATATAAAACTAAATAATATTTTGATCCTATTATCAATTTAATCTATTAAGAGGCAAAGAATCACAAAAATAAATAAATTTAAAATTATGGTCAATAAAAGGATATTGGAAAAAACTTCCCTATATTAAAAATAATAATATTTTGGTCTCATTGGTAAAATAATCTAGCATCAAGAATTGAATAATAAAAGTACTATTGGTAGGCTGAGTAACTAGTCAAAATAATATTATTTAATGTTAAATTCTTTAATAAATTTTTATTGTAATTTAGTTGTTAACAACAATATTCTACTAATGAATACATTGTAACTAAATACAAATTTTATTCTTGAGTTTAATAATAAAAGAATCATTAATATTTAGATTAGAAGATTTAAATGTAGATTATATAATAATGTTGCTCAAAAATATTAACAATAAATATTTATATCAAAATGATTCTATATACCTACATTATTATTCCTATACATAAATATTTATATTTTAATAATAAACTAATATTAAATAATTAATAATTTTTTGGATAAGCAAAAAGGTGGCTCTTAACAATTAATGCAGATTAGGGATTTAAATCTATGACAAGAGATAAGGGAAGATAAAAAGAATAGTATTAAACATTTCATTCATTTGCAAGAGAGTCTAGTGTGTTGTGTCATAGATAAGGGAAGATAAAAAGAACAGTATTAAATATTTCATTCATTTGCAAGAAAGTCTAGTGTTTCGTTCTCTGTATTAAAAGAAAATAAAAATAAAATTTCCATTGAGGGCTCCAGCTACCACCGCTAAATTCCTAGATTACAATTCTTAGAACCTTGCTAGTTTTAAACCATACCTATAAATGAGTCTTCTTTACACCTATCAAAATGCTGATAAAACATCACTTTTGATTTACCTTTTGGGGGATTAGATGAATTCATGTAAAATTTATTTCGAATGATTATGGTAGTCCTCAAAATGATTCATCCCATGAATATAATTTTAATATGTTTTCATTATATTATGTATGTGGTTTTTTAGTTTTATTAAACATAGGTTTTTCCAGAAAAATCAAGCTCTCTATTTTACAGATGTGGAAAATAGAAAATTATCAAAATAATTTTTTTTAAATATGTTTGTGCTGGGTATTGATGTCCTTGATCCATTAAAGCAAAATAAATTGAATTTTGATACATACAGAAAGAGTTATGATGTATACAGTCCGCTTATGTCTGAATTGCAATTGGTTTGACTTTGAAACTTTATTAAGGAAAAAATATTCAATTAAAAACTATGAGACGAAATGAAAGTGCTATATATCGTAGTTAAAAATCTAAATTCAAAAAAATAGAAAATTATCCTTCATACAAAAAAAGTTATATTGTATATGAAGAGCGTCACTTTTTAAAAATGTTGTTTTATGAAAAAAAATAGATTTCATGGGAGATGGAAAAGAAGTGCAATCTTATTCCAAATTTTTTGAAAAAAGTATTTTAAGAATCTATAGACAAAATGTGATGAGACTCTAGTTTGCATCATCTTCAAATTCGTCACGGTTTAGATGTTATAGGTGCCTGAATGTGAAGATTTAGTTAAAAATAATAATTTCAGTGTCTAGTTTGACTAAAAATTGTAAACCACTATTGTGGGCTCACCCATGTATAATATATAAGTTGCATAAAAATTCAAACTATTATATCAAGGTTATCTACTCTATAGTAAATCTAACTGACCAAGTCATGATGATATGCAACCTTAGCAAGGTGTGTGGGTCAAGATTCAAATGCAATAATAATCTCATGTAGGGTGACATCATTGAACACCCTATTTTATCAAAGATATTAAAATATGTTAAATCAAACACCCTTACACTTGATTTCAAGAGTCAGAGACAAATGCTTATAGTTTGATAAAACCTTGAGTTATTCCTCCAATTTAATAAGATCAACTTTTTTTAGAGCTTAGAAGTAACATTTCATAGTGAGTGTGTGATGAGTATGTGCTAGGTTGCAAATTTAGCATAGAAAAAAAATACTATGATGGATGTGTTAAAACCCAGATTAAATGTGGGCATCAAAGTATAGTTCTTTTTTAGTTCTCAAGTATAGTTAAAACAAGTTTATAATCGTATGGGTGTATATCGCACGTTAGTCAGTGTTGAAATCGAATGATGTTCCCTTAACTCCTACTCTTCCAATGTTTAGAATTTTAATTAGCTTAATTAATGTATTTAAAAAAGTTAGTTTGTTTTTTTTCTAGTGTAAAATTATGGGCATTACATAAGGTTCCATAGGAACCAAGAACTTTTTGAAGTATCAAGATATATATTGAGAAACAGGTGTTATTTTGCATAACCTAGTGCATGCCATTTTTTTGCTACATCCTAAAGTTGTTCATTGCACTTCAATAAGAAATTTTACAGAGATTTGATGGTTGATGGGATATCACTGAATTCGTAAAGCTATCAAAATATATCTACATCCCAAAAATATTAATCTCTTTCTTCAAAAGAAATAAATAAAATATCATAATCCTACTAAAGGGAAAAATCCCATATCCAAACAAGCTGAAAGATGATTTTATCATTCGAATGGGGCTCAAATTTTCACAAAAGGTGAGAACATATGGAAAAAAAAAATTCTACGCATATTTTTCACTCACTCCAGCTATAAATAGTAATGGCATAGTCATCTACCTACTATAATTGATTGTAGATTATCTTCATTGATCTAAAGTGATTATTTTAGGTACAATTAAACCTGGACCATGCATTTTAACTATGAATGGTGAATATTAGGGTTAATTCCTTGCTACTTATAATGAAAATTTTGTTTCATTTCTAAAGGTTGGTTGTGGTGTGGTCTCTACATGCAAAGTTGCAAGGAATCCATCAATGCTAAGTCTAGTTTTCTAAAGGATTATAGACTTGTGGAATAGAAGAAAACTAGTATTGTAATATGTTTTATTTTGCAGAATATGTCAATGGAATTAAGTATGTATTCAAGAATATTTCTTAGTCATAGTTATGAAATTTCCTTTATTGCATTTGTTGGAATGAATGTAATGCTCAATTAGATGAATGTAATAACATTCTAAAAACACTAGAATGCTTGTAAAGATCTTTCTAACTTTATGTATGGATATACAACAGTCTTTAGGATTACTAATTATTCTCTATTGCAAGAGATCATGATCATTATTGTATGTAAACGCATAAATACATCTTCATTTTTTCCTTTTTTTTCTCTACTCAGTCTACTATGACTCTATTGCACAATAGAAAAACATTGACCTAGAACCATTTACAAATATCAAATCCATAAAACAAAGAATAAAACAATAGTGTAGGAGTATGAATATTTTTTTCACACCTATAACATCGTAATATAACTAGGGATCTATCTTTAGTAAGTTGAGAACAAAGGACCATTTCATGTAGGTTATGATTGCATAAGTTTATCAAGTATATAAGGGTTATATATAACTAGTTTTTATTAGTTATGATTGAATGGAAAAGAATACGGCTCTAATGACCCAACAGTGCGGAATACATTCCCTTAACACCTTTGCTACAGGGGAGAGAAGCAAAAATGAAAAACTAACAGTTTCTAAAACATATAGAGATGCATATAACCATGGCAATGAGAAACCAGAAAGATAAGCAAACAAAGATGACACAGTATTTATGTGGGAAAACCCTTTCAGGCAAAAAAACCCACCACATAAAGTCAAATCAATTGTATTACAGTAATGAATCGATTACATACAATATCCAGACTTCTTTGCATAGCTTACAATCAACCAGAGAGTTTCAGATCCATTGTTACAATGTTTTGAAAACATACAGTTCAAAACACTCTTCAAGAACTCAAGTCCTTCTTGTTCTTCAGCAGGTGACTTCAACTTGCTCTGCAACTTATGACACACCTCAACTTTTCTAACTTACAAGAAAATAACACATCTCATCCAAATGTAACCGACCTAAAAGAGCAATGAAGTCCATCCTCAAATCACGCATCTGGTCAGATCTGACAGATCTCCTGCAACAAGTCGTCATTGCATTCAAAGCAATTACTAAAACGGTTGAGCTCGCCACCCTTCGTTGACAAATGAAACTACCACACTAACTATCTTGGTATCCGTCCAATCACTATTCAACTAGGTGCCACGCGTCTAAGAGCCATCAATAATCACAACTGACAGAGCAACCAAAACGGTCAAATAGACATTGGGTGCGACCAAGACTTCAAGTCAAAAATAGCACTGGCGGAGTCGGAGTAGGAACAGGAGTCAAAATAGGACTCCACTGAAAATAGACACTGCTGGAGTCGGAGTCAGAGTCAGAGTCAGAACTAGAGTCCAAAACATGACCCTACCAAAATTTTAGGTTCAAGAACCATTTCGGTTCCGTGTCTACCCACGGCAAAGGGGAACTCATCTAAAATAGTTCTGACCGGGTAAAGTCAACCTGGGGTCAAACCAAGACGGCAACACAAAAGACCAAAGTTGGAGTCAGGGATGGAGTAGGAACAGAAACAGGACTTTACTAAAAGTCCAAGATCAGGAACCAATCCGGTTCCAGTTTTGCTTCCACCAACTACAAGAAACATCAATCCAGAACCAGGACAAGGCGGAGGAAAACACCCTGAGGAGAATCCAAACATCTAGAAGAACCAGATCTCAAAAGCAGGAATCGGACCCAGAGTTGAAACAGGAACTGAAACAGCAACCTGGCAAATGGACATTGCCAACTTCCAAAACTTGTTCCGCCTCCACCATAACCTACAAAGCGAAGCGGAAGGAATAGATGGTAGAAAGCAGAGTCAGAGTAGGAACAAGAACTGAAACCTAGAACTTAGGCAAACAGAACAATGCCAAATTCGACTCCGATTTTGCCTCCGCCAAAGACTCAGAACTTAGGCAAATAGAACAATGCCAAGTTCCATCCTGGCTCCGGCTCCGCCAGAACTTTGTAAACAACACAAAATCACCAAGGCATGAAAATGAGGACTTCAAGCTGGAAGTTGAGACATAATTTCTCAACAATCTCCCACTTGGTGAACACTTCCAGCTTCCTCAAAACATCATACCTTATTGTCTATCATAGACCCTGAGGCCCATCGATTTTGTGCACCATCTGAACTTGTCTATGCTAACCGGCTTTGCCAAGGCATCTGCAACATTCTTCAAGGTGTCAACCTTATCCATACTGACCTTGCCATCTTCAACCATATCCCTCACAAAGTGATATTGCACATCTATGTGCTTGGTCTTGGCATGAAAGGTCGGATTCTTTGCCAAACAAATGCCACTTTAACTATCACAGTAGATTGAAATCTACTCAGCATTAAATCCAATGTTTGAACACAAATGCCTCAGCCACACTGCCTCCTTGCAAGAATGAGTTGCTACCATGTACTTTGCCTCTGTCCTAGATAAAGCAACTACAGCTTGTCCCTTGCTCATCCAATTGATTGCTCCACCATTAAGCATGAAAGTGTATCCACTGGTGAATCTTTTGTTGTCAATGTCCCCTGCCCAATCAGAATCAACATATCCCTAAATGCTAAGAGTCCTCTGTGATCCAACCATACTGCCATGGTAACACAAAGCATAATCTGAAGTACCCTTCAAATACGTGAACACTCTCTTTACAGCATCCCAATGTGATCTCCCTGGATTTGCCATGAAACGACTTAGAACTCCCACTGCTTGGGCAATGTCTGGTCTTGTGCAGACCATAACATACATCAAATTGCGTACTGCACTTGCATAAGGCACACAACTCATGTCCTCCATCTCAGTAGCAGACTTTGGATAGTCTTCATAAGATAGTTTCAATCCTTGCATGATTGGAGCAACTAGCTGCTTGCAATCAGTCATGCTAAACCTCTCTAGAACGGTTTTCACATACTTACTCTGACTGAGCCAAAGCTCTCTACTTGTTCTATCCCTTGTTATCTCCATTCCAAGACCTTTCATTTTGAACTTAGCAAAAAACTGAGTTTTAAGATCAGAAATCATTGTCTTGCTATTACCAATGAATAACATGTCATCCACATACAGAGTAATAACAAGCACATGGTCATTCTCACATTTATAATAGATGCAATGACCATATTTTGATTTAACAAACACAATTGACAACACAAATGTGTCAAATTTCTGGTACCACATTCTAGGAGATTGCTTTAGACCATAGAGAGATTTATTTAACTTGCAAACCAGATTTTATTTGCCTCTATCAACAAAATGCTCAGGTTGGGAAATGTAGATTTCTTCTTCCAACTCACCATGCAGAGACGCTATCTTCACATCCATCTACTCAATTTCATATTCATACACAGCTACCAATGACAACAAAAATCTGATGGATGTCAGCTTTGCTACAGGGGAAAAGATCTCTCCATAATCAATTCCCTCAACTTGGTAAAATCGCTTTGCAACTAGTCGTGCCTTTACTTCTCCACACTGCCATCAAGGCCCGTCTTCCTTCTGAATATACACTTGTAGCCAACAGGATTTTTCCCTTCAGGCAGTGGTACCAACTTCTAGGTATCATTCTTTTTCAAGGAATCCATCTCCTCATTCATGGCTTCCAACCAAGACTTTGAATCAGCCATGCTGATTGCTTCTTTCATAGTCCTAGGCTCATCAGTGCTGGTAATTAAAGCATAAGCACAATTTGAATATAACATAGAGAAACCATACCTTTCTGGTTGCCTTCTTTCTCATGTAGATCTCCTTAGAGGCTGAGGTTGTTCTTCATCATCAGAACTTCCAGAGTTGCTTGAGCTCTCCTTAATCTCAAGTACACCATGCAGCTCTTTCCTTTTTGGAGTTTGGGGAATCTCAACTGCATCCTTCTCCTTATCACTCTGATTTGTCTCAGGCTATTGATCACTTACTAAAGGTTTCAGCTCATGAAATATCACATTTCTGCTATACACAACCTTCTCAGTAATAGGGTTCCAAACCTTGTATCCTTTCACATCAACTCCATAGCTGATGAGAATACATTTCATAGCCTTGTTATCCAACTTTGATCTCTTTTCATTTGGCACATGAACATATGCCTCACAGCCAAAGAACCGAACATGCCTTAATGAGGGTTTCTTACCTGACCATGCTTCCAAAGGTGTCATGTCAACAATAGCTCAACAAGGAGATCTCTTTATCAAATAACATGTTGTAGCAACAGCCTCCACCCAAAACCTCTACTCCAGACTAGCACCACTCAGCATACTCCTTGCCTTTTCCATCAGTGTCCTATTCAACCTTTCAGCAACTTCATTTTGCTGTGGAGTGTAGGGGGTTGTCTTATACCTTTCAATTCCATGATCAGCGCAATACCTTTCAAAATCTGTAGAAAAAAACTCACCTCCATTGTCTGTCCTTCAACACTTTATTTTCCTTCCAGTTTGATTTTCAACCAAAGATTTAAACTCTTTAAACTGACTGAACACTTCTTATTTACTCTTAAAGAAAGTATACAAATGCCCTTCTCGAACAGTCATCAATAAAAGAAACATAATATCTAGACTTCGATAATGAAGGAACATCAACTAGACCAAACACATGAGAATGAATATAATCTAGTATACTAGGAGATTTGTGAGGATGGAGATTTGTGAGGATTAGAGGAGAAAGAAACATGGTGTTGCTTTCCATAGATACAATGTTCACAGAAATCGAACTCAAGGTTACAATCATCAAGCCCTTCTACAATGTTTTTGTTCTTCAAGGTTTTTAAACCTTTCTCACCAATGTGATGAAGTCTATGATGCCATAACATAGTCTTCTCTGCTGGGAGTTTTACCTCTAAAGCATTTGCAGATAGTGAAGAGTCTTCATCTTTCTCTATAGGTGCAAAAATACATGAGTTTATAGAGGCACTGTTACAAAGAACGGGTCGTGCATATAGCTTGTATAGAGTGTGAGTACGAACACCCTTAGCTAGCACCATTGCACCTGTAGCCATTTTACATCCCTTAATAGAAAAAGAAACTTCTACACCAGCATCATTTTAACTTACCAACAGAAAGAAGATTTCGAGCCAAACCTGGGATGTGAAGAACACCACCAATTCCTTTGACTCTCCTGTCAGGAAACTAAATTTTGACCCTTCCTCTGTCAATAATCTTCAGCATTGAATCACTTGCCAAGTATGCCTTTCTACCATCATACTTCTCAGACTTGGAGAACCAATCTCTATTGGATGTCATGTGAAAAGAGGCACCTGAATCAACTAACCAAACATCATCTGATGTCTGAGTTGTCAAGGATACTGCAATGAAGGCATCTACATCACTTTGAGAAGATTTGTTGTCCGAAGGACTCTTCTTCTTCTTCTCCTTGTAGTCCTTCCTGATATGACCAGGTTGCCCACAGTTCTAGCAATTTACATTGGAATTTTTACCAAGAGACTTTGATCTCCCTTTAGACTTGGATTTCGACTTGTTGTCTTTCTTCTTTCCTTTCTCCTTTGTTCTACCTCGAACATAAAGAACATCTTTGGGTATTTCAGAAGATTTCCTTCACATTTCTTCAGACACAAGTGAAGCAACCACATCATCAGTCTTGAAAGAAATGGTTGTGCTTCTAATAGCCATCACAAGATGATCCCAGCTATCAAGTAACGAACACAATAGGAGCATGCAATGATCCTCATCCTCAATCTTTACACCTACAGATGCCAGTTTAGTTACACTCATATTAAATGAGTTCAGGTGGTCTGCAACAGATGCACCTTCGTCCATCTTCAAGGAGTACAACTTCTTCCTCAGGAATAACTTGTTTACCCGAGATTTTCCTTGGTAAATATCACCAAGCTTCTTCAACAAAGTAGCTACAGATGTCTCCTCATGAACATTCAAGAGCATAGAATCGGCTAGACTCAGTCTTATCAATCCTCTTCCTTTTCTATCAGCAAGATCCCAAGCTTCTTGGGTCATAGTTTGTGGCTTAGTTCCAGACACTACAATCTAGAGGTCTCTATCCACAAGCAAGTCTTCTATCTTGAGTTTCCATAACTCAAAGTTGCTGCCATTAAACTTCTCAATATCTATTCTATCAGATGTACCTACCATCTCACAATAGAAACAAGTGTAACAATGCAAGTCTCCCACTGAATCAGTATTAGTGCAAAAAACTAATTTGCCATAACAAGGATAACACGAACTGGCCAAGCTCTTATACCACTTTGAAAGGAAAAGAATCTGGATCGAATGACCCAACAGTGCGGAATACATTCCCTTAACACCTTTACTATAGGGGAGAGAAGCAAAAATGAAAAACTAATAGTTTCTAAAACATATAGAGATGCATACAACCATGGCAATGAGAAACCAGAAAGATAAGCAAACAAAGATGACATAGTATTTATGTGGGAAAACCCTTTCAAGCAAAAAAACCCACCACACAAAGTCAAATCAATTGTATTACGGTAATGAATCGATTACATACAATATCCAGACTTCTTTGCTCAGCTTACAATCACCTAGAGAGTTTTAGATCCACTATTACAATGTTTTCACAACATACAGTTCAAAACCCTCTTCAAGAACTCACGTCCTTCTTCTTCTTCAACACATGACTTCAAATTGCTCTGCAACTTACAACACACCTCAACTTTTCTAACTTATGAGAAAATAACATATCTTATCCAAATGTAACTGACCCAGAAGAGCAATGAAGTCCATCCTCAAATCATGCATCTAATAGATCTCCTGCAACAAGCCGTCATTGCATTCAAAGCCATTACCAAAATGGTTGAGCTCGCCACCCTTCATTGATAAATGCAATTGCCACAATAACTATCTTGGTATCCGTCCAATCACTATTCAACCAAGTGCCACATATCCAAGACCCATCAGCAATCGTAGCTAACAAAGCAACCAAAACGGTCAAATAGACATTGGGCGTGACCAAGACTTCAAGTCAAAAATAGCACTGCTGGAGTCGGAGTCAGAATAGGAGTCGAAACAGGACTCCACCGAAAATACACACTGTCAAACTCGGAGTTGGAGTTAGAGTCAGAGTCAGAACTTGAGTCAAAAACATGACCCTACTGAAATTTCAGGTTCAGGAACCATTTTGGTTCTACGTCCGCCCATGGCAAAGGGGAACTCATTGGAAACAGTTCTTACTGAGTAAAGTCAACCCAGGGTCAAACCAAGATGGCAACACAAAAGATCAGTGTCAAAGTCGATGATGGAACATGAAAAGAAACATGACTTTACCAAAAGTCCAAGATCAGGAACCAATCCGGTTCTGGTTCAACCTCCACCAACTGCAAGAAACATCAATCCAGAACCAGGGCAAGGCGAAGGAAAACACCCTGAGGAGAATCCAAACATCCAGAAGAACCAGATCTCAAAAGCAGGAATCGGACCCAAAGTCGAAACAGGAACTGAAACAAGAACCTGGCAAATGGACATTGCCAACTTCCAAAACTGGTTCTGCCTCCGCCAGAACCTGCGAAGCGAAGCAGAAGGAATAGATGGTAGAAAGCGGAGTCAGAGCAGGAATGAGAACTGAAAGCTGAAACTTAGGAAAATAGAACAATGCCAAATTTCATTCTAGTTCTGCCTTCGCCAGAGACTCGGAACTTAGGCAAATAGAACAATGCCAAGTTCCATCCTGCCTCCGCCTCCTCCAGAACTTTGTAAAAAACACAAAATCACCAAGGCATGAAAATGAGGACTTCAAGCTGGAAGTTGAGACATAATTTCTCAACAATCTCCCACTTGGTGAACACTTCCAACTTCCTCAAAACATCATACCTTATTATCTATCATAGACCCCAAGGCCCATCGATTATGTGCACCATCTGAACTTGTCTGTGCTAACCGGCTTTGTCAAGGCATCTGCAACATTCTTCAAGGTGTCAACCTTATCCCTACTGAACTTGCCATCTTTAACCATATCCCTCACAAAGTGATATTGCACATCTATGTGCTTGGTCTTGGCATGAAAGGTCAGATTCTTTGCCAAAAAAATGGCACTTTGACTATCACAGTAGATTGAAATCTACTCAGCATTAAATCCAATGTCTGAACACAAATGCCTCAGCCACACTGCCTCCTTGCAAGCATGAGTTGCTACCATGTACTCTGCCTCTGTCCTAGATAAAGCAACTACACCTTGTCCCTTGCTCATCCAATTGATTGCTCCACCATTAAGCATGAAAGTGTATCCACTGGTGGATCTTCTACTATCAATGTCCCCTACCTAATCAGAATCAACATATCCCTAAATGCTAAGAGTCCTCTGTGATGCAACCATACTGCCATGGTAACACAAAGCATAATCTGAAGTACCCTTCAAATATGTGAACACTTTCTTTATAGCATCCCAATGTGATCTCCCTAGATTTTCCATGAAACGACTTAGAACTCCCACTGCTTGGGCAATGTCTGGTCTTGTGCAAACCATAGCATACATCAAACTACCTACTGCACTTGCATAAGGCACACTGGTCATGTCCTCCATCTCAGTAGCAGACTTTGGATAGTCTTCAACAGATAGTTTTAATCCTTGCATGGTTGAAACAACTAGCTGCTTGCAATCAGACATGCTAAACCTCTCTAGAATGGTTTTCACATACTTACTCTGACTGAGCCAAAACTTTCTGCTTGTTCTATCCCTGGTTATCTCCATTCCAAGAATGTACCTTGCTGCTCCAAGATCTTTCATTTTCAACTTAGCAAACAACTGATTTTTAAGATCAGAAATCATTACCTTGCTATTACTAATGAATAACATGTCATCCACATACAGAGTAATAACAAGCACATGATCATTCTCACATTTATAATAGATGCAATGATCATATTTTGATTTAACAAACCCAATTGACAACAAAAATATGTCAAATTTCTGGTACCACATTCTAGGAGATTGCTTTAGACTATAGAGAGATTTATTTAACTTGCAAACTATATTTTATTTGCCTCTATCAACAAAATGCTTATGCTGGGACACTTAGATTTCTTCTTCTAGCTCACCATGGAGAAACCCTGTCTTCACATCCATCTGCTCAATTTCATAGTCATACACAGTTTCCAATGACAACAAAAATCTGATGGATGTGAGCTTTCCTACAGGGGAAAAGATCTCTCCATAATCAATTCCCTCAACTTGATAAAATCCCTTTGGAACCAATCGTGCCTTATACTTCTCCACACTGCGATCAAGGCCTATCTTCCTTTTGAATATCCACTTGCAGCCAATAGGCTTTCGCCCTTCAGGCAGTGGTACCAACTTCCAGGTATCATTCTTTTTCAAGGAATCCATCTACTCATTCATGGCTTCCAACCAAGACTTTGAATCAACCATGTTGATTGCTTCTTTCACAGTCCTAGGCTCATCAGTGTTGGTAATTAAGGCATAAGCATAATTTGAATATAACATAGAGAAACCATACCTTTCTGGTTGCCTTCTTTCTCATCTAGATCTCCTTAGAGGCTGAGGTTGTTCTTCATCATCAGAACTTCCAGAGCTGCTTGAGCTCTCCTCAATATCAAGTACACCATGCAGCTCTTCCCTTTCTGGAGTTTGGGGAATCTCAACTGCATCCTTTTCCTTATCACTCTAATTTGTCTCAGGCTATTGATCACTTACTAAAGGTTTCAGCTCACGAAATATCACACTTCTGCTATACACAACCTTCTCAGTAATAGGGTTCCAAAGCTTGTATCCTTTCACACCAACTCCATAGCCGATGAGAATACATTTCATAGCCTTGTTATCCAACTTTGAACTATTTTCATTTGGCACATGAACATATGCCTCACAGCCAAAGACCTAAATATGCCTTAATGAGGGTTTCTTACCTGACCATGCTTCCAAAGGTGTCATGTCAACAAGAGCTCAACAAGGAGATCTATTTATCAAATAACATGCTATAGGAACAGCCTAAGCCCAGAACCTCTGCTCCAGACCAGCACCACTCAGCATACTCCTTGCCTTTTCCATCAGTGTCCTATTCAACCTTTCAGCAACTCCAATTTGCTGTGGAGTGTAGGGGGTTGTCTTATACCTTTCAATTCCATGATCAGTGCAATACCTTTCAAAATCTGCAGAACAAAACTCACCTCCATTGTCTATCCTTAAACACTTTATTTTCCTTCCAGTTTGATTTTCAACCAAAGATTTAAAATCTTTAAACTGACTGGACACTTCTGATTTACTCTTAAGAAAGTATACAAATGCCCTTCTCGAACAGTCATCAATAAAAGAAACATAATATCTAGACTTCGATAACAAAGGAACATCAACTAGACCAAACACATCAGAATGAATATAATCCAGTATACCAGAAGTTTTGTGAGGACTAGAGGAGAAAGAAACATGGTGTTGCTTTCCATAGATACAATGTTCACAAACTTGGGATGTGAAGAACACCAACAATTCCTTTGACTCTCCCGTCAAGAAACTGAATTCTGACCCTTCCTCTTCCAACAATCTCCAGCGTTGAATCACTTGCCAAGTATACCTTTCCACTATCATACTTCTCATACTTTGAGAACCAATCTCTATTGGATGTCATGTGAAAAGAGCCACCTGAATCATCTAACCAAACATCATCTGATGCCTGAGTTGTCAGGGCTGCTGCAATGAAGGCATCTCCATCAATTTGAGAAGATTCATTTTCTGAAGGATTCTTCTTCTTCTTCTCCTTACAGTCCTTCCTGATATGACTAGGTTGCCCACAGTTCCAGCACTTTGCCTTGGACTTTTTACCAAGAGACTTTGATGTCCCTTTAAACTTAGATTTCAACTTGTTGTCTTTCTTCTTGCCGCTCTCCTTTGTTCTACCTCGAATAGAAAGAACATATTTGGCCATCTCAGAAGATTTCATTCGCATTTCTTCAGACAAAAGTGAAGTAACCACATCATCAGTCTTGAAAGCAGTGGTTGTGCTTCCAATAGCCATCACAAGATGATCCCAGCTATCAGGTAACAAACACAATAAGAGCATGGAATGATCCACCTCCTCAATCTTTGCAACAACAGATACCAGCTAAGTAACACTCATATTAAATGAGTTCAGGTGGTCTACAATAGATGCACCTTCATCTATCTTCAAGGAGTACAACTTCTTCCTCAGGAATAACTTGTTTACCGGAGATTTTCCTTGGTAAATATCACCAAGCTTCTTCCACAAAGCATCTGCAGATGTCTCCTCATGAACATTCAAGAGCACAAAATCGGCTAGACTCAGTCTTATCAATCCTTTTGCTTTTCTATCAGCAAGATCCCAAGCTTCTTCTGTCGTAGTTTGTGGTTTAGTTCCAGACATTGCAATCCAGAGGTGTCTATCCACAAGCAAGTCTTCTATCTTGATTTTCCATAACTCAAAGTTGCTTCCATTAAACTTCTCAATATCTATTCTAGCAGATGTACCTATCATCTCACAACAGAAATAAGTGTTACAATGCAAGTCTCCCACTGAAACAGTACTAGTGCAAAAAACTAATTTTCCCTAACAAGGGTAACACAAACTGGCCAAGCTCTAATACCACTTTGAAGGGAAAAGAATGCGGATCTAATGACCCAATAGTGCTTAATACATTCCCTTAACACCTTTACTACAGGGGAGAGAAGCAAAAATGAAAAACTAAGAGTTTCTAATACATATAGAGATGCATACAACCATGGCAATGAGAAACCAGAAAGATAAGCAAACAAAGATGACACATTATTTATGTGGGAAAACCCTTTCAAACAAAAAAACCCACCACACAAAGTCAAATCAATTGTATTACAGTAATGAATCAATTACATACAATATCTAGACTTCTTTGCTCAGCTTACAATCACCTAGAGAGTTTCAGATCCACTATTACAATGTTTTCACAACATATAGTTCAAAACCCTCTTCAAGAACTCACATCCTTGTTGTTCTTTAGCACGCGACTTCAACTTACAACACACCTCAACTTTTCTAACTTATGAGAAAATAACATATCTCATCCAAATGTAACCGACCCAGAAGAACAATGAAGTCCATCCTCAAATCATGCATCTGGTCAGATCTGATAGATCTCCTACAACAAGCCGTTATTGCATTCAAAACCATTACCAAAACGATTGAGCTCGCCACCCTTCATTGACAAATGCAACTGCCATAATAACTATCTTGGTATCTGTCCAATCACTATTCAACCAGGTGCCACGCATCCAAGACCCATCAACAATCACAATTGATAGAGCAACCAAAATGGTTAAATAGACATCGGGCGCGACCAAGACTTCAAGTCAAAAATAGCACTACCGGAGTTGGAGTCGGAACAGGAGTCGAAACAGGACTCCACCAAAATACACACTGTCAAAGTCAGAGTCAGAGTCGAATCTGGAGTCAAAAACATGACCCTATCGAAATTTCAGGTTTAGGAACCATTTCGGTTCCGCGTCTGCCCACGGCAAAGGGGAACTCATTAGAAACAGTTCTGACCGAGTAAAGTCAACCCGGGGTCAAACCAAGACGACAACACAAAAGATCGGAGTCGGGGATGGAACAGGAATAGAAACATGAATTTACCAAAAGTCCAAGATCAGGAACCAATCCAGTTCCGGTTCTCCTTCCGCCAACTACAAGAAACATCAATCTAGAAGAGGGACAAGGTGGAGGAAAAAACCCCGAGGAGAATCCAAACATCCAGAAGAACCAGATCTCAAAAGCAGGAATCGGACCCGAAGTCGGAATAGGAACTGAAATAGGAACCTAGCAAACGCACATTGCCAACTTCCAAAACTAGTTTCGCCTCTGCCAGAACTTGCGAAGCGAAGCAGAAGGAATAGATGGTAGAAAACGGAGTTGAAGCAGGAATGAGAACCGAAACTCGAAACTTAGGCAAACAAAACAATGCCAAATTCCATTCCAATTCCACCTTCGCTAGAGACTCGAAACTTAGGAAAATAGAACAATGCCAAGTTCCATCCTGGCTCCACCTCCGCCAGAACTTTGTAAACAACACAAAATCACCAAGGCATGAAAATGAGGACTTCAGGCTAGAAGTTGAGACATAATTTCTCAACAATCTCCCACTTGGTGAACACTTCCAGCTTCCTCAAAACATCATACCTTATTGTCTATCATAGACCCCGAGGCCCATCGATTTTGTGCACAATCTGAACTTGTCTATGCTAACTGGCTTTGTCAAGGCATCTGCAGCATTCTTCAAGGTGTCAACCTTATCCATACTGACCTTTCCATCTTCAACCATATCCCTCACAAAGTGATATTGCACATCTATGTGCTTGGTCTTGGCATGAAAGGTCGGATTCTTTGCCAAACAAATGGCACTTTGACTGTCACAGTAGATTTAAATCTGCTCAACATTAA
Organism: Sequoiadendron giganteum; assembly: GCA_007115665.2. Lineage (NCBI taxonomy): Eukaryota > Viridiplantae > Streptophyta > Pinopsida > Cupressales > Cupressaceae > Sequoiadendron > Sequoiadendron giganteum. Next base: position 491,304,742 of record CM021100.1, on the reverse strand, counting down.
ATCCAATGTCTAAAAACAAATGCCTCAGCTACACTGCCTCCTTGCAAGAATGAGTTGCTACCATGTACTCTGCCTCTGTCGTGGATAAAGCAACTACAGCTTGTCCCTTGCTCATCCAATTGATTGCTCCACCATTAAGCATGAAAGTGTATCCACTGGTGAATCTTCTGCTGTCAATGTCCCCTGCCCAATCAGAATCAACATATCCCTAAATGCTAAGAGTCCTCTGTGATCCAACCATACTGCCATGGTAACACAAAGCATAATCTGAAGTACCCTTCAAATACGTGAACACTCTCTTTACAGCATCCCAATGTGATCTCCCTAGATTTTCCATGAAACGACTTAGAACTCCCACTGCTTGGGCAATGTCTGGTCTTGTGCAGACCATAGCATACATCAAACTACGTATTGCACTTGCATAAGGCACACTAGTCATGTCCTTCATCCCAGTAGCAGACTTTGGATAGTCTTTAGCAGATAGTTTCAATCCTTGCATGATTGGAAAAACTAGCTACTTGCAATCAGTCATGCTAAACCTCTCTAGAACGGTTTTCACATACTTACTCTGACTGAGCCAAAGCTTTCTACTTGTTCTATCCCTAGTTATCTCCATTCCAAGAATGTACCTTGCTGCTCTAAGATTTTTCATTTTGAATTTTTCAAACAACTGAGTTTTAAGATCAGAAATCATTGACTTTCTATTACCAATGAATAACATGTCATCCACATACAGAGTAATAACAGGCACACGATCATTCTCACATTTATAATAGATGCAATGATCATATTTTGATTTAACAAACCCAATTGACAACACAAATGTGTCAAATTTCTAGTACCACATTCTAGGAGATTGCTTTAGACCATAGAGAGATTTATTTAACTTGCAAACCAGATATTGTTTGCCTCTATCAACAAAATGCTCAGGGTGGGACATGTAGATTTCTTCTTCCAGCTCACCATGGAGAAACACTATCTTCACATCCATCTACTCAATTTCATACTCATACACAGCTGTGAATGACAACAAAAATCTGATGGATGTCAACTTTGCTACAGGGGAAAAGATCTCTCCATAATCAATTCCCTCAACTTGGGAAAATTGTTTTGCAACCAGTGACGCCTTATACTTCACCAGGCTGCCATCAAGGCCTACCTTCCTTTTGAATATCCACTTGCAGCCAATAGGCTTTTGCCCTTTAGGCAATGGTACCAACTTCCAGGTATCATTCTTTTTCAAGGAATCCATTTCCTCATTCATGGCTTCCAACCAAGACATTGAATCAGCCATGCTGATTGCTTCTTTCACAGTCCTAGGCTCATCAGTGTTGGTAATTAAGATATAAGCACAATTTAAATATAACATAGAGAAACCAAACCTTTCTGGTTGCCTTCTTTCTCATGTAGATTTCCTTAGAGGCTGAGGTTGTTCTTCATCATCAGAACTTCCAGAGCTGCTTGAGCTCTCCTCAATCTCAAATACACCATGCAGCTCTTCCCTTTCTAGAGTTTGGGGAATCTCAACTGCATCCTTCTCCTTATCACTCTGATTTGTCTCAGGCTATTGATAACTTACTAAAGGTTTTAGCTCAGGAAATATCACACTTCTGCTATACACAACTTTCTCAGTTATAGGGTTCCAAAGCTTGTGTCCTTTCACACCAACTCCATAGCCAATGAGAATATATTTCATAGCCTTGTTATCCAAATTTGATCTCTTTTTATTTGGCACATGAACATATGCCTCACAGCCAAAGACCCAAACATGCCTTAATGAGGGTTTCTTACCTGACCATGCTTCCAAAGGTGTCATGTCAACAAGAGCTGAATAAGGAGATCTATTTATCAAATAACATGTTGTAGCAATAGCCTTAGCCTAGAACCTCTGCTCTAGACCAGCACCACTCAACATACTCCTTGCCTTTTCCATCAGTGTCCTGTTCAACCTTTCAGCAACTCCATTTTGCTGTGGAGTGTAGGGGGTTGTCTTACACCTTTCGATTCTGTGATCAATGCAGTACCTTTCAAAATCTGTAGAACAAAACTCACCTCCATTGTCTGTCCTTAAACACTTTATTTTCCTTCCAGGTATATTTTCAACCAAAGATTTAAACTCTTTAAACTGACTGAACACTTCTGATTTACTCTTAAGAAAGTATACAAATTCCCTTCTCAAACAATCATCAATAAAAGAAACATAATATCTAGAATTTAATAACGAAGAAACATCAACTGGACCAAACACTTCAGAATGAATATAATCCAATATACCAGAAGTTTTATGAGGACTAGAGGAGAAAGAAACATGGTGTTGCTTTCCATAGATACAATGTTCACAAAAATCGAACTCAAGGTTACAATCATCAAGCCCTTCTACAACGTTTTTGTTCTTCAAAGTTTTTAAACCTTTCTCACCAATGTGACCAAGTCTATGATGCCATAACATGGTCTTCTTTGCTGGGAGTTTTACCTCCAAAGCATTTGTAGGTAGTGAAGAGTCTTCATCTTTCTCTATAGGTGCAAAAATATGACTTTACATAGGCACTGTTACAAAGAACAAGTCATGCATCTACCTTGTACAGAGTGCCAGTACCAGCACCCTTAGCTAACACCATTCCACCTCTAGCCATTTTACATCCCTTACTAGAAAAAGAAACTTCTACACTAGCATCATTTAACTTACTAACAGAAAGAAGATTTTGAGCCAAATCTGGGATGTGAAGAACACCAGCAATTCCTTTGACTCTCTCGTCAGGAAACTGAATTTTGACCATTCCTCTGCCAACAATCTCTAGTGTTGAATCACTTGCCAAGTATACCTTTCCACCATCATACTTCTCATATTTTGAGAACCAATCTCTATTGGATGTCATGTGAAAAGATCCACCTGAATCAACTAACCAAACATCATCTAATGTCTAAGTTGTCAGGGCTGCTGCAATGAAGGCATCTACATCACTTTGAGAAGATTCGTTGTCCGAAGGATTCTTCTTCTTCTTCTCCTTGCAGTCCTTACTGATATGACCAGGTTTCCCATACTTCCAGCACTTTACCTTGGACTTTTTACCAGTAGACTTTGATGTCCCTTTAGACTTGGATTTCAACTTGTTGTCTTTCTTCTTACTTTTCTCCTTTGTTCTACCTTGAATAGAAAGAACATCTTTGGCCATCTTAAAAGATTTCATTTGCATTTCTTCGGAGAGAAGCGAAGCAACCACATCATCAGTCTTGAAAGCAGTGGTTGTGCTTCCAATAGCCATCACAAGATGATCCCAGCTATCAGGTAACAGACACAACAGGAGCATGCGATGATCCTCCTCCTTAATCTTTACACCTACAGATGCCAGCTGAGTAACACTCATATTAAATGAGTTCAGGTGGTCTGCAACAGATGTACCTTCGTCCATCTTCAGGGAGTACAACTTCGTCCTCAGGAATAACTTGTTTACCAAAGATTTTCTGTGGTAAATATCACCAAGCTTCTTCCACAAAGTAGCTGTAGACATCTCCTCATGAAAATTCAAGAGCACAGAATCGGCTAGACTCAGTCTTATCAATCCTCTTGCTTTTCTATCAGTAAGATCCCAAGCTTCTTGGGTCGTAGTTTGTGCCTTAGTTTCAAACACTGCAATCCCGAGGTCTCTATCCACAAGCAAGTCTTCTATTTTGAGTTTCCATCACTCAAAGTTGCCGCCATTAAACTTCTCAATATCTATTCTACCAGATGTACCCGCCATCTCACAATAGAAACAAGTTTAACAATGAAAGTCTCCCACTGAAACAGTATTAGTGCAAAAAACTAATTTTCCCTAACAAGGATAACACAAACTGGCCAAGCTCTGATACCACTTTGAAGGGAAAAGAATGTGGATCTAATGACCCAACAGTGCGGAATATATTCCCTTAACACCTTTACTATAGGGGAGAGAAGCAAAAATGAAAAACTAATAGTTTCTAAAACATATAGAGATGCATACAACCATGGCAATGAGAAACCAGAAAGATAAGCAAATAAAGATGACACAGTATTTACGTGGGAAAACACTTTCAGGCAAAAAAACCCACCACACAAAGTCAAATCAATTGTATTACAGTAATGAATCGATTACATACAATATCCAAACTTCTTTGCTCAGCTTACGATCACCCAGAGAGTTTCAGATCCACTGTTACAATGTTTTCACAACATATAGGTCAAAACCCTCTTCAAGAACTCACATCCTTCTTGTTCTTCAGCATGCGACTTCAACTTGCTCTGCAACTTATGACACACCTCAACTTTTCTAACTTATGAGAAAATAACACATCTCAACCAAATGTAACCGACTTAGAAGAGCAATGAAGTCCATCCTCAAATCACACATCTGGTCAGATCTAACAGATCTCCTGCAACAAGCCATCATTGCATTCAAAGCCATTACCAAAATGGTTGAGCTTGCCACCCTTCTTTGACAAATGCAACTACCACAATAACTATCTTGGTATTTGTCCAATCACTATTCAACCAGGTGCCATGCGTCCAAGAGTCATCAGTAATCGCAGATGACAAAGCAACCAAAATGGTCAAATAGACATCGGGCGCGACCAAGACTTCAAGTCAAAAATAGCACTGCCGGAGTCAGAGTCGGAACAGGAGTCGAAACAGGACTCCACCGAAAATACACACTGCCATAGTCAGAGTCGGAGTTGGAGTTGGAACTGGAGTCAAAAACATGACCCTATCAAAATTTCAGGTTCAGGAACCATTTCGGTTCCACATCTGCCCACGGCAAAGGGGAACTCATCAGAAACAGTTCTAACTAGGTAAATTCAACCCGAGGTCAAATGAAGATGGCAACACAAAAGACCGGAGTCGGATTCGGGGATGGAACAAGAATAGAAATAGGACTTTACCAAAAGGCCAAGATCAGGAAATAATCGGGTTCCAATTTTGCCTCTGCCAATTGCAAGAAACATCAATCTAGAACCAGGACAAGGCGGAGGAAAACACCCCGAGGAGAATCTAAACATCCAGAAGAACTAGATCTCAAAAGCAGGAATCGGACCCGGAGTCGAAACAGAACTGAAATAGGAACCTGGCAAATGGACATTGCCAACTTCCAAAACTGGTTCCGCCTCCGCCAAAACCTGCGAAGCGAAGATGAAGGAATAGATGGTAGAAAGTGGAGTCAAAGCAGGAACAAGAGCCGAAACCAGGAACTTAGGGAAATAGAATAATGCCAAATTCCATTCTGATTCCGCCTCCACCAGAGACTCGGAACTTAGGCAAACAGAACAATGCCAAGTTCCATCCTGGCTCCGCCTCTGCCAGAACATTGTAAACAACACAAAATCACCAAGGCATGAAAACAAGGACTTCAAGCTAGAAGTTGAGACATAATTTCTCAACAATGATTGCATAACCATATAAATTCTAAGACTATCAACAAACTTAAAGCATAAAATTTTAGATAGTGATAAGTTGATTAAATATTACATCTACACCAATCAAGTCTATCATTAATTTTGAATTTAAGTGCCTCTAATTGTTTGTTTTATGTCAACATTCATTTCAGTACTCTATCCTAACTGAAGAATTTAAATTAATTATATACTTATCAATTATATTTATTTCAATAAACAAAATTATAAACACAATTCAATTTAACTTATTTGCAATGATGTATTGAACTAAAAGAAATTCTACATTGACATCACAAAGTCTCATACCATAATCATCTAAATTTAAATAAAAACTAAGATATACCAAACATCTATTTTTTTAAAAGTTGAAACTATAAAACAATTCTTCCTAAAATAATTCGATTCCATTTATTAAAAACAAATTATTATAGATATCTTAAAAATTCTATAAAGTTTAGTTATTCTAAAATAACAGTTCTAGGTCCACATTCAAAGCATTGGAGATTTGAATGGACCAATTTTAAATTGTAGTTAGTTGGTAGGAGGAGCATCCAGGTAGATGCCAACAAAATTAACCGTTGGAGGAGCGTCCAAAAATAGGGTAGCTGGTTATCTCAAGGGCTTGAATAGAGATGTGAATTATGGCAAGTAGTTTGATCTAGAGAAAGGTGTAAGAAGGTAGCCGAGGAAATCACCATCTAGAAGGTTGATGGTTGATGGGTAATTAGAGATATCCGAGTCAAGGATTGTTAAGAAGAATTCCCAAATCAAGACACATCGACTAAAAAAAAAGGAGAAAGGTTGGGTTCTTAACAAGGTTATGATTTCGGAAAGATCATCGGAGATAAGGGCATCAAAAGTATTATAGAGAAAATATATTAGATTCAACAGTTGATCAACAATCTCACATTCTAGGTTTTTGTCTCTTCCTTAAATTTATAGCAGATTTCTTTATTTCGCCATACACAGATCTCTCTATTTCACTAAGTTCAATTTATTATTTCTTAATAATATTAAAGGAAGTTACGTTCTATTAGATCTAATTTCCGAAGTACCTCATGGGGTTTATTCTTTTAAATAGATTAAGTCCTTCATGAGATTTAAGGTTAATTATTGGATATTTAGACCCATGTTTAGAAGAGCTATTAGGGGTGATCCTTCTCCAATTTTTTCTCTTCTTGACTCTCTTTTAACTGAAATTTTCTTCAATATTGTCCTTAATTATTCTATTTCAGTGTTGTAAGTGAATTCTAAATCTTATATATTGATTTTCCATGATTGAAGGCTAGAGCAGAAATTATAGCAACATTCTTCATGATCTTTACTGGATGTGGTACTGTTCTTTTTGAGAAGAAGACTGATGGCTCCATAACTCATCTTGGGTTGTCAATTACATGGGGGTAAGTAGTGATGGCATTGATCTATTTTGTTGGTCATATCTCTGGGGCTCCCTTCAACCCTGCAGTTACACTGGCCTTTGCATCTATCAAGAGATTTCTAGTGTAGGAGGTCTGTATGCAATATTTTTCATCTGGGTATTGTTGGCTTCTCAAATTTAGCCATTCCTATCAACCGTATGGAATTCCTATATTGATTTTACTATACAGTTATGCTTGAATTGAAATTGGGTTTTAATATGGGTATACTGGCTTCTCAAATTTAGCCATTCCTATAAACCATATGGAATTCCTGTTAAGATCTGAATACATGGTTGTGCTTGAATTGACATTGGCTGTTAATATGGTTATGCTTGAATTGACATTGTGTTTTATAATTGCATTGAAATCACCGATTCTAGGGTACATAGCAGCTCAAGTTGTTGGGTCAATTACTACTGGATTTGCTCTTAGGGTACATAGTAGCTGAAGTTGTTGGGTCAATTATTGCTAGATTTGCTCTCAAATTGGTGTTTGGAAATATAGCACACATTGCAGCAACTGTGTTTTCTGGATCAAATTTACAGTCCTTTGTTTTGGAGTTTCTCATCACATTTCTGTTGATGTTTGTGGTTTGTGGAGTGGGCACTGATGTTAGAGTAGTATATTCATATCCTTTCTTCTTTACATTCAGTTCATGTCTTTTACCTCCCCATGTAGATTTTATTTGCACATATTTTTGATGACCCATCTACCTCATAGCTTCTGCGATAGAATTACACAAGAATGGAATGAATTTTAAGTCCTACGATGGAGTTCCATCCATCATGTCCCTGTGATCTTTAGGAACCTTATGGCTGTGGACGTTTGCCAAGAAAAAGAACTCACCGTTATATGTTATTGATGAATAATTTGATCCAGTGTGAAAAGGAAGCTTTGCTGAACAAGGTGATAAACATGAAGACTTTACAAAATAGCTCAAAAGAACCACAAAATCATCCATAAGTCATCTTAATGCTCAGGTATGGTTGTTGTTTGTATTTTCTTTTTAGCTCTCTTTGTTACAAAACTCTTAAATATAACAAGTTTTAGGCGTCTTTTATTTTAATTCTCACTTTACATTGTTAAATATTAACATTAAAATTAAAATTATATTAATATTATGATTAAATTACATTAATATTCTTATCATTTTTCGAAAATCAATAAATATTATCTAATTTTTAAAAATTATATTAAAGAGAGGGGTGAGGGTGAGCAGTGAGGGTGACAGAGAGGGATGAGTTAGGGGGTGAGGAGGAAGGGGAGGGGAAAGGGGTAGGGGTAGGGGGAGGGGGAGGGCGAGAATGAGGGTGATTGAGAGAGAGAGCGGGGAGGGAGTGAGGGGGAGGGTTGACAGTGAGGGTGAGGAGGGGAAGAGGAGGGAAAGAGGAGGGAGGTGTGGAGTGAGGGAGGGATAGGTGTGGGGGAGGAGAGGGAGAGGGAGAGGGAGATAGGAATGGGCAAAGAGGGAGTTGGTTGGGGTGAGGGAGAGGGTGTGAGGAGAGAGGGAGAGGGAGAGGGTGAGGGTGTGGGGTGAGGGGAAGAGGGAGTGGGTGTT